>WNGS01162157.1:12791093-12813231 GCA_020271785.1 Procambarus virginalis
AAGTGGGAAATACAGTTTTTTTTTTTTTTTTTCTACCACAGACGTGGCCACACATTTACAATGCTAACCAGCATATATACATTTTCTTCTGTCCTCCGTGGACAGGTTAGAGATGTGTTAAACATATATTTCAAGGGTTTATTGAACAATCAACCACTGAAGGTGAGTCGGTGCTTTAAAATGCTAAGCTAACTTATATACGTAAATACATAGATACACAGATTTATGTATGCCTTACATAAAGTGTTCGAGTGTCATCTACACAGTGTCATTAATGTACATTTACAAAGGTGAATGTAATTCTGATCAGCTTCCATATATACTTTATACCCATACATACACATACACACACACATTTTTGGCTTGGAAAGTTCAACAAGGACAGGGACCGAATGATAAAGGTGGTCTTTATGAGCGAAATCACGAAAGAGGAGCTGTTAGCAAAGAAGAGCGGTCTAAAAAATGTTCCGAAGTTCAAAAAAGTATTCCTGCAGAGGGATATGACAATGGAAGAAAGAATACAGGCAGCAGACCGGAGGAAGGAGCGCAGGGAGAGAGAAAGGATTCAGAATACCACAGCCCGGAACCCAACAACCCCAGAGGGAAGTGGAGAACCCTCCTCAAACAGTGCAACAGCCACAGGGATTGGGGCACCACCCTCACATTCTACCTCACAGACAACCAACCTGCCCCATCCCCTGTCAGCCCCCCACGAAGTACCCACCTAGGGCACTCTCCCCCCACCACCCCCTTCCTCCTACTCACCCCCTACTCCCACTCACCCCTCTCCCCAGGACCTCCCTTCTCCCCCATCCCCCAAACCCTACCTTCTCCCACATGCCTTCCCGTCTCTCCCACCCCCAAGCCCTCCCTTATCCCCCGCCCCCCTAAGCCCCCCACTCTCCCCCACCCCACCTAAGTCTCCCCCTCTCCCCCACTCCCCTAAACCCTCCCCTCTTCCTCACCCACCTCAGCCCTCCTTTTTCCCCCATGCCCCCCAAGCCCTCCACCCTCTTCTCCCCCCCCCAAGCCTCCCCATCTCCCCTATCCCCCAAAGCCTCTCCTCCCCCCATGCCTCCCCAACCCTCCCTCTCTCACCCCCCCAACCCTCCCCCTCTCACTCTCCCCCCAACCCTCACCCTCTCACTCCCCCCCTACCCTCCCCTCTTACCCACCCCCTTACCCTCCCCCTCTTCCCCTCCACCCCCCTCTCCCCACCTCCCCCAAGCCCTCCCTCCTCCACCAATCTCCCCGTGCCAGGTCCCCCAGCTCCCACTCACCCCAGATCCCAATGGTCCCCCCCAGAGGAGAAGCAGAACAGAGTCAGTTTCAGGGTGATGTACTCGAACATAGATGGGATCACAAGCAAGACAAGTGAACTAAGGGAAAGAGCACAAGAAGTGAACCCAGATGTAATCGGACTCACTGAAACAAAACTCTCGGGAATCATAACGAATGCCGTGTTTCCCCAGGAGTACACAGTAATAAGGAAAGAGAGGGTAGGTAGGGGAGGAGGCGGAGTGGCCCTACTCATGAGAAAGGAATGGAGTTTTAAGGAGATGGCCATCCCGGGCTGTGAGGAGTTCAGAGACTACATAGCAGGCACCATGACAATGGGAGGACCAAGAATAGTAGTAGCAGTAATATACAACCCTCCACCAAATGACAGAAGACCCAGTCAAGAGTATGAAAACAACAACATGGCAGTTAACACTATAATTGAGAGGGCAGCCTCTGCTGCCTGTAGAAATAGATCCCACCTGCTCATCATGGGCGACTTCAATCACGGAAGGATTGACTGGGAGAACAAGGAACCGCATGGAGGCGAGGATACGTGGAGAGCCAAACTATTGGAAGTGGTGACAAGAAACTTTTTAACCCAGCATGTCGGCGAACCCACAAGGATGAGAGGCAATGACGAACCAGCGAGACTCGACCTAGTCTTCACTCTGAACCACTCCGACATAAGAGAAATCGGTTTTGAGGACCCAGTAGGAATGAGCGACCACAGTGTACTGGTGTTTGAGTACCTGATTGAAGAAGGGTTATTGAACTCGAGGAGGGATACCGAAACCAAAAGGTTAGCATACCGAAAGGGAAACTATGAGGGGATAAGAACATTTCTGACAGAAATAGCATGGGAAACAGAGCTCAGGGGAAAGACGGCTCAAGATATGATGGATTACATCACGCAGAAGTGCAAGGACGCAGCAAACAAATTTGTCCCAGTCCAAAAGGAAAACAGAGAAATGAAAATGAGAAACCCATGGTTTAATCAGAGATGTAAGCTAGCTAAGCAGCAAAGTAAAAGGGCATGGAGAAACTATAGGAATAACAGGACTCTGGAGAGCAGAGAAAGATACCAGAACGCCAGGAATGAATATGTCAGGATGAGAAGAGAGGCGGAAAGACAATACGAAAATGATATCGCAAGCAAGGCAAAGACTCAGCCTAAATTGTTGCATAGCCACATCAGGAGAAAAACAACAGTAAAGGAACAGGTTATGAAACTGAGGATAGGGGCGGAAGGATTCACTACAAATGACAAGGAAGTGTGTGAGGAGTTGAATAAGAAATTCCAGGAGGTCTTCACCTTCGAGCAAGGAGAAATTCCAGAGGTAAGAGAGGGAATAGCTAACCAGGAACCACTGGAAGACTTTGAGATTACCAGCGGGGAAGTAAGGAAGTGTTTACTAGAGTTGGATGTGACAAAGGCTATAGGCCCAGATGGAATCTCCCCATGGGTTCTAAAGGAAGGAGCAAGAGAACTGTGCCTACCACTCTCCATTGTGTATAACAAGTCACTGGCAACAGGGGAACTGCCAGATATTTGGAAAGCAGCTAACGTAGTCCCGATATACAAGAAAGGGGATAGACAGGAGGCACTGAACTACAGGCCAGTGTCCCTAACCTGCATACCATGCAAGCTGATGGAGAAGATTGTGCGAAAAAAACTAGTGGAGCATCTGGAGCGAAGGAACTTTGTAACACAGCACCAACATGGGTTCAGGGATGGCAGGTCCTGCCTCACAGGGTTACTTGAATTCTACGACCAGGCAACAAAAATAAGGCAAGAAAGAGAAGGGTGGGCAGACTGCATATTTTTGGATTGTCAAAAAGCCTTTGATACAGTGCCACACAAGAGGCTAGTGCGAAAGTTGGAGATGCAGGCTGGAGTGAAAGGGAAGGTACTCCGGTGGATAGAGGAGTACCTAAGCAACAGGAGACAACGAGTCTGTGTGAGGGGTGAAGTCTCAGATTGGCGAGACGTTACAAGTGGAGTCCCGCAGGGGTCAGTCCTTGGACCTATACTGTTTCTGGTATATGTAAATGATCTCCCAGAGGGTATAGATTCGTTCCTCTCAATGTTTGCCGACGATGCAAAAATTATGAGGAGGATTGAAACAGAGGATGATAGTAGGAGGCTACAAGATGACCTAGATAGACTGAGTGAATGGTCCAACAAATGGCTGTTGAAGTTCAACCCAAGTAAATGCAAAGTAATGAAACTAGGCAGTGGATACAGGAGGCCAGACACAGGATACAGAATAGGGGATGAAGTACTTAATGAAACAGACAGAGAGAAAGATCTAGGAGTTGATATCACACCAAACCTGTCTCCTGAAGCCCACATAAAGAGAATAACGTCTGCGGCATATGCGAGGCTGGCTAACATCAGAACGGCGTTCAGGAACCTGTGTAAGGAATCATTCAGAATCTTGTACACCACATATGTAAGACCAATCCTGGAGTACGCGGCCCCAGCATGGAGCCCGTACCTTGTCAAGCACAAGACGAAGCTGGAAAAAGTCCAAAGGTATGCTACTAGACTAGTCCCAGAACTAAGAGGCATGAGTTATGAGGAAAGGCTGCGGGAAATGCAACTTACGACACTGGAAGACAGAAGAGTAAGGGGGACATGATCACAACCTACAAAATCCTCAGGGGAATTGACCGGGTAAACAAGGATGAACTATTCAACACTGGAGGGGCGCGAACAAGGGGACACAGGTGGAAGCTGAGTACCCAAATGAGCCACAGAGACATTAGAAAGAACTTTTTCAGTGTCAGAGTAGTTAGTAAATGGAATGCACTAGGCAGTGATGTGGTGGAGGCTGACTCCATACACAGTTTCAAATGTAGATATGATAGAGCCCAGTAGGCTCAGGAAACTGTACACCAGTTGATTGACAGTTGAGAGGCGGGACCAAAGAGCCAAAGCTCAACCCCCGCAAGCACAATTAGGTGAGTACACACATATACATATATACACACATGCATTCACAGACATTTATCTCATTTACTCTGACAGGGTGAGATAGCTGATAAAGAAACTAGTGTGCAATTAAGCACTTAATCACTGAAGGTGATTAAGGTGCTTTTACAAGCTCAGGTTATATAGTTACATCATATACATTGTCTAATTAATCTATTACATGGTCAATCTTGGATACAAGTCCAATATATCATCAAGTGTTCCAGTACTCATATAGTAATTACAGAGTTCAGCATACCTTAGCCCAGGTGGGCGAAAGTCAGCCAGTATGGGACATTCTACAATATAATGTTCAAGAGAGTGCATGTTTTCTCTTTCACAAAGTTGACACATAATACAGTGAGAGGTATGAAAGCAGGCGGGCTGTCCGCCTTGCTGACACATGTGTGGGTGTTGGCAGCTAAGCTAAGCTGGCTCCCTCTTGTCAGGGAGCTGTGAGTGTGTGAGAGGTTCTTCACATGTGTTTCACCATATATGGGATGTCTATAGATGAATACTGTGTAGCATTCATATATACACNGAGCTTATCGGGCTAATGTATGTTCTTTGTGAGACCGGGACACTAGCTATGGAGTTCAGACCTACCAGGGACCAGCGCCAGAACCTGGCCCTTCAAGGAGGTTTCAGGAGCAATGGCCCTGGAAAACCCCATATGGTTGGGGGTTTTCCTTATCTGCCATCGACCGGGGTTAGGCACCCAGAAAGGTAGGCGTACAAAACAAACCCCACATGGTAAGAAAACTACAACAAACCGAACAGAGAGTAGAAAAAACTCCCTACAATCACAAGGAAACAATCAAACAATCACATTACTGCCGCGCGCCGGTTGTCCGCGCAGCCCTCCCCTCCCGTGAGGGGAGGGGGGGGCCCCGGACCTCACCGCGCCGGCTGCCGTCAGTTTCGGAAACTAGGCTTCAACCAACGCGAAAAATCCGCCGACCGGACGGGAGGGAGGGTAGCCAGGAGCCTCCGGGGCTCACCCAGAAAATGGCGTTTCATTACATTCAACGCTGGTTTTCT
Source organism: Procambarus virginalis (assembly GCA_020271785.1). Taxonomy (NCBI): domain Eukaryota; kingdom Metazoa; phylum Arthropoda; class Malacostraca; order Decapoda; family Cambaridae; genus Procambarus; species Procambarus virginalis. The sequence continues at coordinate 12,796,390 of WNGS01162157.1, forward strand.
GTGGGGAGCCCCTACGGCTCCCTGGAGCTAATTACCCAAAGAAAGGAAAAAAAAGGGGACGTACCCGGAGGCGGCGGCCACATAACTCCTCAACGCGAAGTCGAGACAACTGGCTGCAACCTGCGACCCAAAGCAACACAAGAACGCCGAGGAGCACGGACGTTCAACCAAATAACGGGCGGCCAGACCCTGTTCGATTCCAAAAACCACGCGCCCGAATATGTGCCCAAGACATATTACCAACACGCAGCCAAAGCCGCAAACTTCCTAACGGCAAGGGCACGAGGATAGACCGCAGGCTTGGCTAGATTTAATAACCTTGCAGACACCTGGGAGACCCGAACCCTGGAACAGGGAACGAGGGAAAACTGGATCACCCAAAGCGCATCCCCCAGCCATACCGGCGAAGCGCGCAAGCAACGGCGAAGTGCCGCAACTGGACACAACACATGATGCACCCCGGCCGAACCAACCAAGCATCAATGACCCACGGACCCCTCCGGAAAGCAGCCGTCTCGTTCTCGCCAGAAAGAAGGCGAAGGCTGCAAACTGACAAACCTACCCCCAGGACCAAAAGAGCAGAAACCTCTGCGCCGGAGGAGGGCATGAAGCTCCCCTACCCGGCCCCCAGAGGCCAACGCCAACAAAAACAAAGCCTGGGAAAAATAATCAGGAACCGAAGGGGCCACCACAAACCGAGGAGAGGAAAGATAGAAGAGCACCCGGTCCAAGGACCAGGACGGCTCAGGAGGCGCATGAGCAGGCCGGAGGTGAAACATAGCACAGGAAAGCTTACTAAACGGGGGGATGTAACGTCGACCCCGAAAGCTAGCTCGAGCAGCTCCGCCAGCGCCGCACGAGACGAGGCGACAGTATCAGGCATCAATCGACCGTCCTGAACAAGCCAAGAAAGAACGGACAAAACCTGATCCGAAAGAAAGACAACCTACAAAGAGCCAGAAAATGGCGAAAAGAACGCCAGGAAATCCATACTGTCGCCGAAACGAAGCTCTCAGGTGGGACACCATCAACGAAGCCACCTGATCACCATAGAATTGGTGATACACCCGCGTCAAAACCCAGACGCGAAGAGCAGAGGAGAAGGTCGAACCAGCCCCGTACCAGAGCGGACCGACCTGCTGAAAGAGGCGGAGCCGCGGTAAACGTCCCGGGTTCGGGCACCGAGTCAACAGCACCGGAAACCAAAGCCGGGCCGGCCACCAATGGGCCACAAGGAGTACTCTCCCTGGGAATGTCTCCAAACGAACCAGAACCCGAAGCAACAGCTGGACCGGAGGGAAGAGGTACAGGGAACCCCCTTTAGACCAGTCCCGCCGAAAGGCATCCACCGCGAACGCTGCGCAGTCGGGGAAGGCGTCACATCGGGAGACGCCGAGACCACACCGACGCGAAGAGGTCCACATCTGGGAGACCGTACGTCTGGCAGATCCAACGAACGAGGCGTCGTCGACCGTCCACCCCGTGGAGAGGGGAGCGAGACGGACCGTCCGCCAGAACGTTGGACACTCCCGGACGTGAACCACACGGAGAGCCAAACCCGGGAATCCAGCAGACGAGCCACTCGCAGGGACCAATCCCAAGAGCTAAGGACTGAAGAGAACCCCCGCGGTTCAGGCAAGGAACCACTGGAGTACAGTCCAAACGGAGGTAAAGGGCGATCCCCGAGCGACCCGAATCCTCCGAAGCGCGAACCAGACAGCTGCGAACTCCCGAACCGTGCTGTGAGCCCGATGGAAGGACGAACCCCACCGTCCCTGGCCTGCCTGGTGAGCACTGGTCACAAAGCCCCAGCCAAGAGACGACGCGTCCGTGAACACAACGAGCGAGGGCTCGGGAAGGTGCCAAGGCACCGAACCCTGAAAAACCCCGAAGAGGAAGCCGGTGACGCAGCAACCGACAAAAGACCCCCGGAGGGAGAACCCCAACGATCGCGAGAGAGGCGGAAAGGAAATCCCCGAAGGAACCAAAACAGACGCCGCAGCCAAACCCGACCCGGCGGGTAGACTAGCACGGCGAAGTTCAGACTCCCGCACAACCGCTCAAGCAACCGCTGAGCAACCCGAGACCGTCTCATGCACCGCCGAAGCGGGACCACAGCTGCAGGAACACGTCTGGAGGGAAGAATGAGTGGCCCAATAGCCCTAAACAAGGACCAGGCCCGAACCCGGGATGGAAACATATGGAAAAACCTCCCGATCACCAGGACACCAAACCCGGCGATCTGGAAGGAACCACACCCCTGGCGAGCAGACATGCGGACTGACTGGGAGCCCACACCAGCCAGACGTCGAGGTAGGCCATACACCGAATCTCAGACACAGACAGGGAACCAAGATCCGGGAAAGATGCAAAAATTTCAAAGTGCTCAGCACAAAATAGGGCAGGCAACAAAAGCAGCCAGCCGGAAGCCCCACCACCAACCGTGCCAGACCCAGAAAAACCTGGGAGGAACGCGCCAAAAGGTGACCTGGAGGTCCAGGGCCACCATCCAGGCACCCGGCCCCAACAGAAGCCGGACCCCAGAAGGAAGGGACGGACCGACCACGTCCAACGTACCCACGAAGATGACACGACGAAACGCAGGGGAAGAAGCCCCCCCCCGCCAGCTCTGAACCCCCAAAAGGGGAGAAGCCGTCACCGATGCCACCAGAGGCCGGAAGACGACGCAAAGCACCCAACAGCAGGACCATGCGAGAGGCAATAGAGCAAGCTGCTCCCCCAGCACCCGCCAACAGAGAAAAAAAAAAAAATATTTATAAATAAAAGTACACATACACATTATGCATATACATATACACAAACAAGATATGACATGTATACACATGCACACACACCACACAGCGTACACATGCACAAGCATACACCCAGGCATTAGGAAGCAATGTGGCGGAGGCTGACTCCCTACACAGTTTATAGTGTAGGGATGATAGAGCCCAACAGGCTCAGGAACCTGTACACCTGTCGAACGACGGTTGAGAGGTGGGACCAAAGAGCTAAAGCTCAACCCCCGCAAGCACAACGAGGCGAGTACATACAATGTAAATGTAAAGTACAAGTTGCCGACCAGTGGGCAGAGCACCACACCGGCTAGGCAAAGAAGGCACTAAACTGCATCAAAAGGCCCACCTCGACAGCAAAACCCCAAAGGCCCAGCACAACAACATGTGCCTAGACCCAAAAAGAGCAGTCTGCAAGCCAGGAAGACCCCGGAACCCCAGAAGGCAGAACCAGGTCACATGAGGAAACAAAGCCCCCTGAACCCACAAAAGGGGGCCCAAGAGGAAGAAACCTCTGGAACGAAACCAAAGAACCCAAAGGAACCCAGAATCGAACCAGGGGGAAGCCAAACCACCACAATTGCCGGCGGAGAACACCACAAAAGGCAAGCGCAGCCCCCTACAGAACCCTCTGGGAAACAGTCAGAACAGACCGAAAACCGAGGGACAAGGTGTGGGAGCAAGCCTAACAGCCAGAAACACTGAGCCCAAACCCATGGGCCCAGAAGCCCGGTGGAAATAAACACCCAAAGGAACAATAACGGGCAGAAAAAACCAGAAAAGCAAAAAAAACGACAACAGGAGAAGAAAACCCCCTGAAAAAAGGGTGAAAAACTCACCCCAGACGCTCGCTCGCACACCCAGGCGTATGTAAACAAACCGCAACGCCGCCCTGGTGGCCACGCCGGGAAACAGGCAGACGAAAATGGCCGCCAGCAGGGGCTGTGCTGGACGCTAAGAGACAAAACACGCCAGCAAAAGTGGGAAGCAAGCAGACTGGATGGGCTAAAAACTCCGCCCAAAAGCAGAAAAACCCCGGCAGGGGCAAACCGCCCCAGAACTGCTAGCAGGCATCCCCCACAGCCCCGGGAACCAGCAACAGAGGCCCCGGGGCAGAGCCGTCCTCCAAGCCCTCCGCCCTTAAAGAAAAGAAAGAGTCCATGGGAAAGGCAGCAAGAAACGGGCCGCTGGTAAGCCCCAGAAGCCTTGGCTGGAGGAACAGGCTCTAAAACCTCCGTCCCCCAACCCGAATGGGGCAGCCCCCGAAAACCGCCCGAGCCTCTGCCCCAACTAAACCCCGCCCCGACCCCGAAACCCGCAGTCCGGAACCGGGAACAGGGAGGGAGGAGGGCGAACAGCACCGAACCAAAACGGGGCGGCCTCGGGGCATCCGAGTGGGAAACCAACCTAGCATGTTGCAGCAACCTAACCTAGCTTGCAACACGGATGCCGCCTGTACTCTGAATAGCAATAACATCAGGAGTACTGGAGAACAAGCAGAGAAACTCTCTCGCAAGACTCCGGGTCAAGGTGTCAGGGACCCAACAGGCAGCATGACGGAGGTAAATGGCGACTGTCACCTAGAGACAAAGGCACAGCAACCAACGATCCCGTACAAGACGGGTTGGTACCCGGAAGACACATGCAATGGTCTCCCGAGCCCAGACAGGGGTTTCCAGGGCCCGTAGGTTAGCAACTACGGGAAGCCCGGGCAAGGTGTTGCTAACCGGTTAAGAAACCCGAAAACAAGGGTAAAGATTAATACTGAAAACCCCCGGGACGTGTACAAGCACGGGGACCTAGCAGAGGGCTGCCAAACACTACTAGTGGAACTATAGCCACACTATGCAGACCCCCACCAGGCAAGAAAATAAAAAAAAAAAAAAACCCCGCAAAAGTACACCGTCCCCAGAGGCAACAGGAACCGGCCGCCGCGTAGGTGGCAGGCAGCGCAACACCTTGGCGCCCTAACCAGCACAACACCAACTCCCTACCCAAGGCCAAACAAGGGCCCCAAGCCCCAGCTGGCCCCAAGGGCGAGGCAAATGCCGAGCAGCAAGAACCCCTACGGGAGCGGTTCCCGAACGCCCCAGAGAAGATAACCCTGACACGCAAGGGCAGTACTCACAGGGCGCCTAGGGAAGGGAACCCCTAGACTCATGCAGCCCCGGCACTGATGAAATACTCCTGGCCACCGCAAACCACAAAAACAGCAGAGAACGCCACACGAGGCAAACACCGCCAAGGAATTTGAGGCCAGAGAAGCGTGTATCCCGGTTGACACTAGCTTACGAACTGACGGCAGCCGGCGCGGTGAGGTCCGGGGCCCCCCCCTCCCCCTCCCGGGGAGGGGAGGGCTGCGCGGACAACCGGCGCGGCAGTAAAGTGATTGTTTGATTGTTTTCCTTGTGATTGTAGGGAGTTTTTCTACCTCTCTGTTCGGTTTGTTGTAGTTTTCTACCATGTGGGGTTTGTTTTGTTACGCCTACCTTTCTGGGTGCCTAACCCCGGTCGATGGCAGATAAGGAAAACCCCAAACCATATGGGGTTTTCCAGGGCCATTGCTCCCTGAAACCTCTCTGAAGGGGCCAGGTTCTGGCGCTGGTCCCTGGTAGGTCTGAACTCCATAGCTAGTGTCCCGGTCTAACATAACATACATTAGCCCGATAAGCTCCAGGGAGCCGTAGGGGCTCCCCACAGAAACAGCCGAAGGTGGGAATGCAGCCGCAGCAACGTCACGGGAGGGAAAGAAAGGAAGTGGTCTGTGCATCCCACACAAGACCCAGCCAAATCCAAACCTGAGAGGGAACCAAATGGGACTTCCTGCAGTTCACCAAGAACTCAAACCCGGCAAGCTGGGAGAGAACCAAATCCCTAGCGAGCAGACACAAACTGGCTGGGAGCCCAGACCAGCCAATCGTCAAGGTAAGCCACAACCCAAACCCCTAATAGATGCAAATGGGTCACCACGACCCGGGTAAGGCATGTGAACACGGAGGTGCCAGATTTCAGCCAAAAGGAAGGCAACGAAAACGTTAAGCGTGTCGCCCCATGACAAAACCGAGTCAGTCCCTGAACCCCGGATGAAGCGGGACATTCCAATGTGTCCCGGAGGTCCAGGGACACCATCTAAGCGCCCAGCTCCAAAAGCAGCCGGACCTGGAACAGAGTGGTCATCCAAGAGGAAAGGCAAAAGACCAAGGGGTTCAGACGGGACAAGTCCAGAATGAAACGCAGGTCTGCACAGTCCCATTTCAGAACTGGAAACAGGCGGGAACTCACCTGAGAGATGTCCCCGAACCCCCAAACCCCCCCGAAGGAGGAGGAAGAGCAACCCAACGCCACCGTAGGCCGAAGGAAACGACCCAAAATGCCAACGAATCATGGGACCAGGTGAGAGCAAACAGCTCCTCCCCATCCCATCGGTCCGTCAATGGGGGGAACTGAGAAAAAAAAAATGATGACCCTTACGAGTGCCCGACCGATGCTCAGAGCGATCACTGCGCCAACGGCTCTGCAGGTGGGGCCGACCTCGAATCTAACAACTGGCTTTCGACGACCAGAGGAACCTCGAGCCCTGGCATAACCCTTCCGGGAAGGACCACCACAGCCCACTCCCCCCCAGCCCCAGAGTACCAACAAGTCTAACATAGGCCGGCAACAAGACAAAGCCGCCTTCAGAAAATGCACCACCGCAGACTCTGCAAACAGAAATAGACAAAAATGGGATGAAAATCTAAGAGCCAGGGCCAAAGTTGATTCCAAAATGTGAATGAGCACCGCCTGCTGGCATGCGAGGTGGGAAGCAAAGAACAGAGACACTGCTTCCTTTAGAATCAGCGCAAACAACTTCAACAAGGCAGCCAGCGCCCAAGCCGGCAAGATAATCTGCACTGGAAACAGGCCCAGAGCCTAGTTCCACATCCTCCTCGAGCCAGTCTGAATACAGCTCTAGCAGGGAAAAGAAGTGCAAGACCGAAGCCAAATGGCCATGGGCGCACACATCCTCGGCTACCAGAGACGCCAAAAAAGAGGGAACCTGCACATGAAGCTGCACCTGACCGATATCACGAAGAAGCACAGAAGGGGTGAACAAGCATGCATTGAGAAGTTCAAACTCGCCCCCCAGGTAATCCTGAACAACCGTAGTCAACTCCAGCCACTCAAGTGTGCGGGTCTGACAGAACGCATGCCATGCCACAAGGGGCCTGACAGCTGAGTGGACAGTGCTTCGGATTCGTAGTCCTGAAGTTCCGGGATGTTTTCGTTTAGGAAGTTCTGTTTGCTAGTTCACCTTTCGGGTCGGAAATTTTAACCAGCTGTAGTTTGTTTTGAAATTCCTACCTTTCTGGGTGCCTGACCTAGTATATGGCAGACAGATTGCTTCCAAATACATGGGGGGTGTCTAGAGGCCATTGCTCCTCATGCCTCTTTTGAGGGGCCAGGATCTGGCGCTGGTCCTCGGTAGGTTTAGAACTCCGTCGATTGACTGTTGCCTCGGTCTAATATACAGTATACACATCAGCCCGTAAAGCTCCGGGAAGCCGACAGGGCTCCCACAGAAATATAATTGTTTACAAAAAGAATGTGCAACAATATACAGAAGTATAAATGGTACAATACAAATAACATTTCAGATTTTCTGTGGATGAGCATGTACTACCATCACAGGATGCATCTATGATCCTTCCTCTATGCAAAGGACATCAGACCTGTGTTACTGAAGGATTTTCATCCATTTCTCTTTTGATAACTAGTTTTATAACAAAAGATGTCTGCCAGCCAGAAAAGTCTATCTAAGTAGGAAGAAGAGGAATTTTAACATGGACAAAAATGATTAACCGATGTATAAAGTACAGTGGAACTCGGCTAACGAATGCCCCTATTTACAAATTTTTTTGGGTTACGAGCACAATTTCTGCATAAAATTCAATTCGGTCTACGAGCTTTGCCTCGAGTTGTGAGTTTGTTGATACACATATGAGTCAACTGAGTGCATGGTTCCTGGTGGAACAGGCGACCGCACCTCAGTTTAACAGTACGTCCCGCATAGTGATGATTGCGCTTGAATTCTTTGTAAAGAATTTCATTATTTTTCAGCTTTTTATGGTTTCTAAACATAAAAGTAATTATTATATACCATGCCATAAGTCCCAAGAAAGCCAGTGATAAGGTTCAACCTATGAAAACACATGTGAGGATGACGATTGAGGAAAACCAAGTCTCTATGGAATGGTTCTTAGTGAGACAAACAAGCAATCAACTACAACCATGACTAATACTACAAAAATTCTCAAATAGCCTGAAAAAGCTTTAGTAGATTTAAACTAATAGCCACTTACTTGAAGGAAGAGGCTCATCAAAAGCTACCTCCACCTTTGGGTATCTTCTAAGCCAATCACGAAGAGATGGCTGTCTGGATAATTTGGGATGATGAGAGGATCCAGGTTTCTCCTCTCTCTCACGTCCATCTTCCTTTCCCATATTACTTGCTTCTTTTTCTCTTTTATCACTAGTTGTACGTTCTGGAGGCTGAGGTTTGGCATGATGTGTTGGAGTTGGAGGACAAAGAGGTGGGTGAACTAAAGCTTTCAAGAGACGATGGTGTGGCTTATGTGGTGGAACAGCAGGTGGAATATCTTCATCTTCATTTGTGATCAATCCCTGGCAAGTTTGGTCTTTTCGAGGTCTTACACTAGGTTCCTGGGAGTCCTGAGCTATAGTATGGGACTCCTTTGAAGAATCTGATGGAATGTTCAGATCCACAGGGAATGAAGCAGATGCTAATGATTCAACATTCAAATCATTGGTTTCTGTAGTAGGACTTGCAAAGACAGAATTGGAGGATGAACTTTCAGTACTTATCACCATGCAAGTTGATTCAGAGCCTCTTCTGCCATCCTCACCAGCTTGAGAAGACACAGAACAAGTCACTGATCCACTAATAGGTGACATAGATTCAGAGGTAGAACTAGATACCTGGAGGGAATCGCTCAGTCTTGGAGATGGCGAGCGAGCCGAGATTGATCCCTCTCTTGCAACTCTAAGCATTGCTATGCCTTCCTGATCAAGGCCATCAGAATGTAGTGTATCTGATTTAGGACTAAGGCAACTAGCAGCCATTCTAGACTCTTCACCTTGTTCTTCATAATTATTTACACTTTCTGCTGCTATACTCATCTGGTTTGTAGCATCACTTATAATATTTTCCAGTGCTGTGCTTTCCCTTTCTTGAGTACTGAACAGCATATCACATTCACCTGTTATATTAATTGGACTAGATACAGAATCACTTTGGTTATTTACCATTTCTGGAAAAGAATGTCTGTGGGATTTAAAGCTTTCAACACACGGTGCACTAGCATCATAGGTAGCATTTTCACTATCACTGTTGACATTATCAGGACATTTAGTTAGGCATGCTTCACTATAATTCACATTGAAATCTGGTTCTAAGGTTTCATCAGAATTTTCTAAAAGTGTGTCTGTGGAAGTTGTTTCCTGAAGAAGACTTGAATCTTGTTCTGGTGTTGCAAGTGGTGCCACGGTACTACAAGCACCAGCAGCATCGATTGAAAATTTCCCTTCTAGTGTAGTGGAAACTTCATCCAGAGCATTTTGAAACATGGAAGGTCTAATTATATCCTCTGAAGGTTCACTTTCCATGGAAGCACAAGAAGATGATTGCAAAGATGAATGAGGTCCCTGAGTTGAAGATTCTGTAGCTTGGCACTGACTATCTACATCAATTTGATTATGCAATGTTTCAGAAACTTGTAAAGCATCATCCAAATCAACAATGTCATAGGAAAATGATCCTTCCATGGAATACTGCATTCTTTTACCCTCCCAAAAGCTTGCTCCACTACTTTCACTATCACCACTAGACTGAGAGCTGGCACTAAGATGGGTAGCCTTTGGTCTAACACTCTGTTCATTCACACCATTATAAACTTTCCCAGGTGTACCAGTTCCAGCTAATGTGTTGGCCTGTCCATTTCCTACAGTAGTTGGTAGTGGCATTGGGCGCTTTTTAACCACTGTGGGAAATGGTGGAGGAAGACCAAGCTGAACTGCCATGGATCGCTCTAATGGCCGATGACCAGAATCTGCAAAAGACTTCTGAAGGGATTTAGTCCTTGGCGGAAGAGGAGGCGGGGAATCCTCATCACTTACTGGTTGACTAGACTCACTGTTCAATGCCCCACTCACTTCGCTACCAACAGCAGCAAGATCTCCATCCTGATTCTGATAGTCTTCAGCTGGGTATACAGTTTCATATATGGCTTCTTCCCCACCATTGGACTCGCCTGGATTTATTTGACTGGTAACATTAGGAACTTTACATGAATACTTCCATATTGGAGAGTAATCCGACTCTCTACTACTGGTATTTGTCCGTTCATCACTGTTGGCCCTCACTTCATCAAGTATCACATCCCCATTTAAAACAACTTCATCCCCCAAACTTGTACTAATTCCATTATTTACTGTAACATTATTATTTGACCTCATGATATGTTTCCTGTATCCTAAATGGCCATTAGTAATTAACTCTTCATCACCACAAGTGTCAATTAGTGTATTAGCCTTTAGCTGCATTGCATCTTGCTCTCCAGGGCACTCCAGTCCACCATGACCTGTGCAGATCCCTGCAGTATTTGATGGAAGAGCGAACGTTACTGTGAAGTACACGTGGCCAGACACTGAATCTGCTGTATTCTTGCTACTTAATGGAAAGTCTATAATCCCTGATAATCCACTGAAAACAAAAAAAAATTTATTATTAGAAAAAATAAGAACTTGGGAGCTATAGCTAATAAGCAGTATATTTCTACTCATTAATACTAAGAGCACAAGAATACATGTACAAGCAAAGGCATGTCATGAGTGACACATTCTATTTCTTAACTTCTCCAAAGAAAATAAGCCACGGTATTAATCAGGTCAAGCTTTAAAATTGACCCGTGCTATTATTTACCTGATAACTATGTTAACAAAGACAATTGCAGCAAGTAAACAGTAGGGAAGAGCAGGAAAGGAATTTTTCTGGGGGATCCCCCATCGGCTTCCTGGAGATATCCATGCTGATATGTAACCATTAACTTTCTGGCATCATTCAAAGTTCATGGAGTTCTTGCCTACTGGGGATCACGAGCCAGAACCTGGCCACCTCAGAGAGTCACGAGGAGCAATGGCCTATAGAAATCCCCCGTGTGATTGGGAGCATTCTATGTCTGCCATCGAACGGGTCTGGCACCCAGAAAGATAGGCGCCCCAAAACAAACCCCTATTCAGGTAAAAAACCAGCGTTGAATGTAATGAATCGCCATTTTCTGGGTGAGTCCCGGAGGCTCCCCGGAGCTATCCATGGCTGATATGGATATTCTAACTACTTTGCATCAGTCGATGTGGGTGGAGTTCTAGCCTACCGGGGACCACGAGCCAGAACCTGGCCCCCTCAGAGAGGCACGGGGAGCAATGGCTCATAGAATGCACATGTGATTTGGAGCATTCTATATCTGCCATCGACCTGGACAGGCACCCAGAAAGGTAAGCGCCACAAAACAAACCCCTATTCTGGTTAACAACAAAAATTAACAAACGAGTGGACAGAACTCCCCAAAAGAAAAACGAGTAAACTAGCAAGACGTCACACCAGCCGCGCCGCATGTCTGCGCAGCTCCCCCCTCCCCGGGAGGGGGAAGGGGGAGCCCCAGACCCCCGCGCCGGCTATCCACACCTCAGTTCCGAGGCTGGATATCAAAACCACGAAAAACCGCCAACCGGAGGGCGGGAGGGATGCCGGGGAGCCTCCGGGACTCACCCAGAAAATGGCGTTTCATTACATTCAACGCTAGTTTTCTGGGGGGAGCCCCTACGGCTCCCCGGAGCTACCTCGCCAAAGACTACCTAAGAAAACAAGGGGACATACCCGGGAGGCGGACGGTGAACCACTCCTCAACACGAAGTCAAGACAACAACCAAAATGGCCCCTCCGGAAAGCAGCAGGCACAACATTCGCCAGAAAAAGGGAGAACGGCCACAGACGAAGAAAACTATGACCAAGATCATAGGAGCCAAGAAACCACTGCGCCTGAGAAGGGCAGGAAGCACTGCCACACAACCCCCAGAGGCCAATGCCAAAAGAGCCGAGGCAAAGCAAACCTGGCCCCGAGGAGCCACAACCACCAAGGAGAAGAAAAACAGGAGAGCACCCAGTCCAAAGACCTGGACGGCACAGGCAGTGCAGAAACAGGCCGGAGGTGAAACAATGCACGATACAGCCTGCGAAACGGCACAGAAGGAACATTGATACCGAAAGCTAGCAGCAGAAACCAAGGTGCAAGACCCAGGAACAGTCCCAAGTGCCTCTACACCTTCTGCAAGCCAATCCTATGACAGCCCCAGGAGGGAAAAGAAAATGCAGGACCAAAACCAAAATGCCACAAGCGTGCAAGGCCACCACCACAAGTGCAGCCGACAGGGAAGGAACCTGCATAAGGAGCCGCGCCGCACCAACCCCCGGCAGAAGGGCAGGAGCGAAGACTCAGGAAAAGGAGCAAAAGCGCCCACCGGAAAACGAGGAGATATATGCACAAAAGAACCAGAAGGCCAAACATCCAGAAACTGCCGGGAAGAGGACCCACAAGCCCTAGAAAGGACCGGAGGGAAGCTCAACCGAATGACGACAGACGTACCAGAAAAAGGGAAAGAGCTGACTGGGGTTAGAAGACACAGAATTGCACTTTCCCACTCTCTCATTATTCCTGCCCTTACATTCTCCGCCGCACACGTACAGGTACGTTTACAGGAGAGTGAAGGAGGAGGGGCCCACTGGGAAGTGTGTCAAGGAAAACCCAGCACAAAGACGCCGCCAGAGTAGCAGGCGCCGGCCCCGTCAACGAGAGGAGCAGCCGTGTCATCGCCGGCTGCATTCTCTCTATATGGTGTGGGTGCCAGAAGCCACGGAGCGAGCGGGGACAAGGAAGAAAGATGTCGTTGATGGGTGTCACGAACCCCAACAGATGACCAATGCAGTATATGGCGCTAGGACTGACCTGCGCTGGTCGGACTGACTGACATGTCAACGTCACACAGTGGGTATTGAACTCCCCTCTGTTTACCCGCTTTCTCCTTTCCCACGGCAATTGGGTGCAGCAACCAAGGCTACCCCAAAACAGTCCCAAACCTTCGAAAACAAAAGCAGGAAACAAAGAACGAAGGCACAAAAACTCCGTCGCACCCGAGACCAAAAGTCATGCAGAAACCCCAAGAAGAGGGGGACATGACTGAGAAGGCCCGTCCTGGAAAAAGGTGCGAAGACTGTAGCAAAACACCCACCGACAGGACGGAAACAACGGGCACGCTGGACAAGGAAAACCGAGCCCAGGGAGGGACCGATGCCCACAAGCACGTGCGGAGCGGGGGGACGGAAAAAACCACACCACAAAACCGTAAGCCTGGCCCAGAGGGGTAGAAAAACCCCGGCGGGGACCAACGGGGCCGAAGGCCCCTTACGTTAGCACCACCCCAGCCCCGGGAACCCACCCTGCAGGCCCGGGGCCGAGCTGTCCCCTCAAAGCCCCAGCGTCAAGAAAACCCCGGGGCAGCCGTGAAAAACACCAAGGAAGGGAGCCCACTAGGCTCCGGAACGTGAACGGAAACCGGAGGAAAAAGCGAGGGGCGAGACGAAGACCCCAAGCTCATCCCCAACCAGCACAATGAGGCAAGGACAAAACAGAATCCAAGGAACCTGGAAAACCAGGCCCAGCACAGCAAGACCGACAAGGAAGGAGGGCCCCAAAAGGAGCACGGAAGGGCCGAACAAATGCCACAACCAACCCCGACACACAGCTGCAGTACCAAAAACGCAGCAAAACGTCCCCACACCCCCCGAGGGAGCGACAGAGAAGATAGATAAATCGTACACGAGCGGCACACAAGGGGACACAGGCGGAAACCGAGCACCCAACCGAGCCACAGGGACGGTAGGAGAAACGTGTGCAGTGTAACAGGCAACCGAAGGAACACATTGGGCAGCCCAACATGGGCTGATCCCATACACAGCCCCAAGAGCAGAGACGAGAGCGCCCATGAAGCACAGAAACCGCTCAACAGGCAAACGACAGGGGAGAGGCGGAACTAAAGAGCCAGAACCCAACCCCGCAAGCACACAACACCCTCGACACAGGAAACGTACCACCACACAGGCACCCCCACCGTTGCACCGTGGAACAAGGTGGAGGCGGGGCCCCGAACTCAAGCCAGGTGAGACAAGCAAAGGAGAGGGGCAGGAGTACAGGCAGGGGTCGCCTCGAAAAGGCCAAGAGGCCACCCGCAGACACCCGTGAACCGAGGAAGGAATCAGGTGGAGAGAACAAGAGCAGCCCAATATGGGCTAATAGCCCAGCAGCAGGCACCTCGGGCGATACGGACCACTGTCACAAGTACGTACGTACACCCATGCCTACGCCCAAAAACAGCGTCAGGACGAAGGAAACGCCAAACCGCACCAACTCACCTGCAGAACTGTTTAGTGTCAGAGTGGTTGACAAACGGAATGCATGAGGAAGGGATGAGGTGGAGGCTGACTCCATACACAGAGTCAAGTGTAGAGATGATAGAGCCCAATAGGCTCAGGAATCGGTACACATGTTGATTGACTGTGGAGAGGCAGGACCAGAGAGCCAGAGCACAACCCCGCAAACACAACTAGGAGAGTACAGCAGCACCCCAGACAACCCCCAAGCAACGGGGCACGGATGGGATGAAGAGCGAGAGGCGAAGCCCCCCCGAGAAATGGAAGCACAACACATGTGCACACCGCCCGGAACCAAAACAAACTCACGGTGCATGCGCAGGACGCGAAAGAAAAGTAGCCCAACAGGGCGAGAAGTAGCCCAATACCGCTACAAGTAGCCCAATACTGCTACAAGTAGCCCAATACTGCTACCAGTAGCCCAATACTGCTACCAGTAGCCCAATACTGCTACCAGTAGCCCAATACTGCTACAGTAGCCCAATACTGCTACAAGTAGCCCAATACTGCTACAAGTAGCCCAATACTGCTACAAGTAGCCTAAAACTGCTACAAGTAGCCTAAAACTGCTACAAGTTCCGGACACGCAGGAGGTAAGCCGCAAAGGCCAACGGCACCGCAGACGAAGAGATGCGGTTAGCCGAAAAACTCCGGAAGACGGAACCGAAGGAACCACAGGGACACGGAACCGAACCCGGGGAGGAGCAGAACCCAAGCCCAAGTCGTACGCAGAGGGGGGAAAGAAAAACCCCACTCCTCGCAACAGTAAGCCCCGCTCAGAAGGACGGAATCCAGGCGGGGCGCAATGGAGCACAAAGCCCCCCAAGGTCGCTCCTCCCCAACCCCAGGAGCCTCTACACTAGGCCCCGGGGCCGAGTCGACCTCCAAAGCCCCGGCCCCACAAGAAAAAGCCGGGGCAGCCGAGAGAGCTGGAAGAGAAGGGGCCCACTGGTCAGACCCCGGAGCATCGGCAGGAGGAACAGACTCGAATGCCTCCGTAGCCCCCCCGGACGGGGCAACCCCCGAAACTGCCCGAGTCTCAGAAACCTCTAATCCCCACCCCGACCCCGAAGCCCTCAGACGCTTGGGGGCCGGAAGTAGGGGGGGGCAGAATGAACCACTAAAGGGGAAGAACAAGGGGTGCGGGCGGAACCAAGGCCGAAGCGACCAACACCCCAAGTCCGGGTCCCTATACACAAAGCGGGGCAGCCGCGGGCGTCCGGGGAAGCAAGAGTCCGCTCGCGTTGCAACCTAACCTGAGCTGCCTGCACCCGAATTGATTCAGCAGCAGACTGGGTGAATTGAGTCACAAACAAGCAACATAGCTCGCAGGACTCAGGGTCGAATGTGTCACCGACCCAACAGGCAGCATGACGGAGGCAAAAACAATGAGAGTCACCCTGAGACAAGGGGACAGAGCAACCCTCAAACTCGCACACAGCGAGAGGGGACGCAAGGGACTCCTCCATCGGACCCGAGAGCCCCCGCGGGTTTTCCAGGGCCCCTAGACTGGGTCTGCTAAGGGTTATCCCAGGCAGGGCACTGCTAACCGGCTACCCAAACTACCAAACAATCTGCTAAAAGCTGAACCCACGGGACGTGTCCACTCGCGAGGGCGAAGCAGGGGGTGCCACCACACAAACGATCCTAATTAAGGGGAACAAGGCAGACCCCCCTACCAGGCAAAAACAAAAAGAAAAGAAAAACCACCCAAGTGGACAACGGACCCAGAGGGAACAGAGCCGGCCGCTGTAATAGGTGAAAACTAGCAACGCAGTGCCCCGCGCCCCACCAGTGCTATAACTACCACTTACCCCAAGGTAACAAGGGAGGAAAAACCCCAAACCTCAGGGCGGCCAAACGCCAAGCAGCGAAAAGCCAACAGAGGTAGACCCAAGGGACTTGTGGAAGGTAACCCCAAGCCCCAAGGGGGGTACTTACAGGGCACTCAGGGAAGGTGACCCTAAGCACATGCAGCCCGAGTACCTGAGAATACTACTCCCAGCTCACACGACCACCGTAAGAGCAGCACTGAAAAACAATTCACAGCGCTGAGACAAGACTGGAGCTGGAGCCACACGACCATGCACGATCCCATCAGCCGAGGAACTGAGGTGTGGATAGCCGGCGCGGGGGTCTGGGGCTCCCCCTTCCCCTCCCGGGGAGGGGGGAGCTGCGCAGACATGCGGCGCGGCTGGTGTGACGTCATGCTAGTTACTCGTTTTTCTTTTGGGGAGTTCTGTCCACTCGTTTGTTATTTTTGTTGTTAACCAGAATAGGGGTTTGTTTTGTGGCGCTTACCTTTCTGGGTGCCTGTCCCGGTCGATGGCAGATATAGAATGCTCCAAATCACATGTGCATTCTATGGGCCATTGCTCCCCGTGCCTCTCTGAGGGGGCCAGGTTCTGGCTCGTGGTCCCCGGTAGGCTAGAACTCCACCCACATCGACTGATGCAAAGTAGTTAGAATATCCATATCAGCCATGGATAGCTCCGGGGTAGC
>WNGS01162157.1:12813273-12826703 GCA_020271785.1 Procambarus virginalis
GCGTTGAGGAGTGAGGACTGACCGCCTCCTGGGTAAGTCCCTGTATTTTTCCTTGTGTTTGGGTTGTTAGCTCCAAGGAGCCGACGGGGCTCCCCCAGAAAACCAGCGTTGAATGTAATGAAACGCCATTTTCTGGGCGAGACCCAGCGGGTCCCCAGCATCCATCCCTCCCTCCGGTTGGTGGTGTTTTCGTGTGTTTTGACATCTAATTTAAGAACTGCCAGTGCGAGGGTCTGGGGCTCCTCCTTCCCCTCCCGGAGAGGGGAGGTTGCGCAGACAGTGGTGCGGCAACATGATGACTCACACTCGTTTGCTAATTTTCGTTTGGGAGTTCTGTCCACTCGTTCGACTTTCAGTAGTAATATTTTTACCAGAATAGGGGTTTGTTTTGGGGCGCCTATCTTTCTGGGTGCCAGACCCGGTCAATGGCAGACATAGACTGCTACCAACTACATGGGGGTTTCTGTAGGCCATTGCTCCTCGTGCTTCTCTGAGGGAGCCAGGTTCTGGCTCGTGATTCCTGGTAGGCAAGAATCACTTTGACCGATGCCAGAAAGCTAATAGTTACATATCAGTCTGGATAGCTCCAGGGAACTTCCGGATCTCACCCAGTAAATGGCATTTCATTACATTCAACGCTGTTTTTTAAAGAATGTGATTATTGTTAGTGGTTTTCCCAAGCTGTTATTGACCAAGGTTAGGCACCCAGAAAGGTATTCATAACAAAAACCCCACATGGTATGAAAATTGCAACCAAAAACCAAACAGAGGCAGAATTCCCCCAAATTCCAAGGAAATAAGCAAACATCACACCTTACTGCCGCACTGATTGTCTGTGCAGCCCTCCCCTTTCCCGGGAGAGGGAGGGGGGAGCCCCAGACCCTCCATGCCATCTACTCAGCAACTTAAGTTCGTTGGGTAATGTAATCTCGGGGGGGGTCATCAACTCTGGCCTCGATTTCCTGGCAGTGTTTTGCCTTAGTGGTGTTCTCTGCCGACTTGTGGGTGTGGTGGCCAGGTGTACTTAGTGTGCCGGCGCTGCATGCACTTAGGGCAGCCTTCCCTAAGTTCCCTGTGAGTACTACTCCTGGGTGCTAGGATTCTCTTGCCTTGTGCCATCAGGACGCCATTTCCGTAGGGGTTTTTACTGCTCGGCATTTACCCCACCCCTCGGGCCAGTTGGGGTTTCGTGGCCCTTGTTTGGCCATGGGTAGGGAGTGGTATTGTTGCTGGTTGGAGTGTCAAGGTGTTGAGCAGCCATCTTACCTATGCAGCGGCCAGTTCCTGTTTTCTCTGCGGACGTTGTACTTTTGCGGGGGTTTTCTTTTATTTATTTTTTTCTTTACCTGGTAGAGGTCTGCCTTGTGTGGCTATAGGACCACTTATATTGTTTTGGTGGTCCTCTGCTAGGTCCAGGTGATTACACAAATCGCAGCAGTTTCAGTGGTTTGATCATCCCCCTTGTTAGCTTTTGGGTCTAATCGGTTAGCAACACTTTGCCTGGGCTTTCCGTAGCAGTCAGCCTATGGGCCCCTGGAAAACCCTGTCGGGGCTCGGTGGACCTATGGATGCGTCTTCCGAGTTCCAGCTCACCCGAGTTTGAAGACTGCTGTGTGCCCTAGTCATTGGGGTGACAGTCACTGCTTTTGCCTCCGTCTTGTTGCCTGTTGGGGCAACAACATTTTTGACCCAGAGTCTTGCGAGTCGTGTTCTCTGCTTGTTCTCCAATATACCCACTCTCATGACATGGATATTCGGGTACAGGTGGCATCTCATTGCATGCTAGGTTTAGGTTGCTGCAATGTGCTAGGTTGGTTGCTCACCCGGATGCTCCGAGGCTGCCCCCATTTTTGTTAGGCGTTGTTCGCCCAGTTCCCCCCTCACCCCTGCTCCTAGCTTCGAAACTTCTGCAGATTTCGGGGTTGGGGCAGGGTTTAGTTGGTGATGAGACTCGGGCGGCTTCGTTGGCTGCCCACCTAGTCACCAGGGCAATGCTGTGGTTTGTTTGTTTACATGTGTTTGGGGAGTGTGAGCTCACTTTTTTGGGGAGGTTTTTGCCTCGGTCTGGAGTTTTTTATACTCCCATTGCCATGTCTTTTGTTTTGTTCTGTTCTGCCCTTTTTGTTCCTCTGGGAATGTTTGGGTGTTGATTTTTTGAACAGTTTTGTGTTTTTCTGTATTTGGGTTCTAGGCCCTGGTTTCTGGACCCAGTATCTGTGCCAGAATGCTCCGTTCCTTCCATGCATTTTGACCCTCAGTTTTCAGTATGGTTTCCAGCTGTTTTTGCCAGGGGTTCTGTCTGGGTCATGTATTTTGCCCGTCCTTTCTGTGGTGCATTCCACAACAAATGTGGTGGTTTGGACTCCCCTGGATTAGTTTTTGGGTTCCTTTGGGTTCTTTGGTTTCATTCCGGAGATTTTCTTCCTCTCGGTTTCCTCTTTAGTGTTCAGGTGGCCCTTGGGGGTTCCCTCCTGTGTGCCTCGGTATTGCCACTTCTGGGGTTCTGGGGTCTTCCTGGCTTGCAGACTGCACTTCTTGGTCTTGGCACGTGTTGTGGTCCTGTTGGGGCTCTAGCTTCTGCTTGTCGAGGTGGGCCCTTTGGTGCAGGTTTTGTGCTGGTGCCTCCTCAGAAGCATCTTCGTCTCGTAGACATGGTGCTTGCTTTGCTCGCAAGCCGCTTTTTGCTTTTTCTTTTCTTTTCTTTAGAGATTAGTTTTTACCCCTAGGACATGGCGCGATCCCTACACAGGTTGCCCCATTGACGGGACTCGTGCTAGTTTACCCGCTGGATCGGGTTTGGCTTCGGCTTCTGTTCTAGTTCCTCGGGAAACCCCTTTCGCCTCTCTCACAATCTCTGGGGTTGGCCTTCATGGGCCTTATGCCAGCTTCCTCTTCAAGTTTTTCAGGGTTGAGTGCCATGGCACCTCTCCGAGCACTCACTCTATGTGTTCTCGGATGCGTCGTCTCTCGGCTGGGGCTTTGTGACCAGGGCTCACTAGGCCAGCCAGAGACAGTGGGGTCCATCTTTATGTCGGGCTCACAGCACGGTGTGGGAGTTCTGGGCAGTTTGGCTGTCCCTTCAGAGGGTTCGGGTCACTCGGGACTTCACTATCTGGCTCCATTCGAACTGCTCTCTGGTGGTTCCTTGCCTAAACTGGGGGGGGGGGGGGGTTCTTCAGTCCTTGGGTCTTTGGGCTGGTCGCTTTGAGTGGTTCACCTGCTAGTTTTTCGGGTTCGGCTCTCTGTGCAGTTCGTATCCGGGGAGTGTCTAATGTCCTGGCGGACGGCCTCTTCTGGCTCATTCTCCTGTCCACGGAATGGACGGTCAACGCTAACTCCTTCAGTTGCTCTCCCAGATGTATGGGTTCACGGAGGTGGTTCTCGCCAGTGGTTCAAGTACTGGAGAACAGTGCGAATGGAGCCGGATGGTCGAACCACAAGCAACCCGAATCACGAACCCTCTGAAGCGACAGCCAAACCGCTCAGAACCCCACACCGTGTTGTGAGCCCGATGGAAGGATGAACCTTATCGCCCATGACAGGCCTGGTGAGCACTGGTCACAAAGCCCCAGCCGAAACATGACATGTCCGGGAACACGTTGAGCGATAGCTCGGGTAGGCGCCAAGACAACGAACCCTGAAAACCCCGAAGGAGAAGCCAGCAAAGCAGCAACTGACGCAAGGCCCCCCTGAGAACGAACCCAGCGATCAAGAGAGAAGCAGAAGGGGCGTCCCCGAAGGAACCAGAAATCACTCCGAAGCCAAACCCAACCCAGTGGGTAGACCAGCACGGAGGAAGTTCAAACTCCCGCGCAACTACTCCAGCAACTGCCAAGTGACCCAGGACATCCCCCCCTTTCCCTAGAAACAGCCAAAGGCAGGACCGCAGCCACAGAAACGCCTCCAAAGGGAGAGACATGGAAGCGGTCCGAGAGTCCCAAACAAGACCCAACCAGGTCCCAATCTGAGACAAAACCAGATGGAACTTCTTCCAGTTCACCAGGAACCCAAACCCGGCGAGCAAGGAAAGAACCACACCCCTGGCAAGCAGATAAGCAGACCGCCTAGGAGCCCACACCAGCCAGTCGTTGAGGTAGGCCAAGACCCTAACCCCTAGCAGATGCAGACAAGTCACCATGATCTGGGTAAGATGAGTGAATACGTGAGGTGCCAGATTCAAGCCAAAATGAAGGCAATGAAAGCGGTAAGCCTGACACCCCACCACGAAACCTAGCCAGTCCCTGAACCCCTGGATAAATAGAGACGTGCCAATACGCGTCATTGACATCCAGGGACACCCATTCAGGCACTCGGCTCCAACAGATGCCAGACCCGAGAGAGTGGTCATCCGAAAGGAGGGGCAAAAAATCCAGGGGTTCAGACGGGACAAGTCCAGAATGAACTGCAGATCCACACAGTACCGTTTTGGAACTGGAAACAGGCGAGAAACCCACCTGAGGAACGGGGTCGTTTCGACCACACCCAAGTGCACCCACCCTGAGATAACCTGATGGAGCACAGAGCAAGAAGCCTGCCTAGTCTGCCCCAAACCCCCAAAGGAGGAGCCACCCAACAGTACCACAGGCTGGATGACATGATCGAAAACGCCCACAAATTTTGGGACCAAACGCAAGCAAACAGAGCAAGCCTTCCCCCTCATCGCCGCGTCAACGGAGTGAACTGTAAAAGGGCCGTCGCCCCTTATGAGAAGCTGGTCGATGAACAGGGCGATCATCACATAGACCAGATGATGACAGCTCCGAAGGCAATGTCAGCTCAAAACCTGGCACCAATGGCCCACCTTAACCAACGCAACCCCGAGTCCTGGCACGACAATTCCGAGAACACCAAGAACGGCCGCCTTCGGAGAACCAACAAGTTTGACATAGGACGACAACTAGATGAAGCTGCCTGCAGAAACTGTGTGCCAGCAAACTCCCCAAACAGCAAATGACAAAACGGTGATAAAAACCTAAGAACCAGGGCCCAAGCGGTTCCAAAGAGACCAAACACACCCTGATCACACACTAGGCGAGAAGCAAAAAACAGAGACACCACCTTCTTCAGGTTAGGCGCAAACAGCTTTAATAGTGGGGCCAATGCCCAAGCCACCAAGGACAGCACACCAGATGAAGGCCCGGCACTCAACTCCTCCACATCCTCAAGCCAGGCCGAGGACAGCTTGAGAAGGGAAAATAAACACAAGACCAAAGCCAAATGCCCACGGGCATGCAAAGGATGCCAAAAGGGTAGAAAGCTGCATGTGCAGTTGCACATTGCCAACATCCCGAGAAAGCACAGGGGTGAACAAGCAATCATTAAGGTGCTCAAACTTGCCCCCCAGGTAAACCTGCAGAACAGTAGAAGTTTCTTGCCACTCAAGCGTGCAGTTCTGACAGAACCTATACCAAGCCCCCAACGAAAAGAATGGGCAATCTGCCAGCCAGGTAGACTCCGGAACCTCCAAATGCACCAATACGGGAAAAAAGAACTGAACAAGGATGGATTCATTATGGAGGCAGAAGCTGGGTCTCACAGGAGGTATGCAGCAAGAGCCTCCCAAACCTCCCTAAACGAGATACGAGAACCAGAAGTTGACTGTAATGAAACACCATTTTCTGGGTGAGACCTGGAGACTAACCAGGCTGATATGAATGTATTAGACCTGGAATCAATGTGCATGGAGTTCTTGGCCTACCGGGGACCACTAGCCAAAACCTGGCCCCTTAGAGAGGCACGAGGAGCAATGGCCTATAGTAACTCCTGTGTGGTTGGAAGCATTCTATGTCTGCCGTCGACAGGGTCAGGCACCCAGAAAGGTAAGCACCTTAATCTGAGCGACTGGCTCTTTGGGATCCAAGTCTTCATTCCTATCTGCTAATCTAATATCATGAATTAGTGGGCTGTTATCCAAGCTTCAGCCCTTGTACCACTTCTAATAACTGACATGGGTTACCAGGACAATTTTCTTTCCCTTCCTTTTAAACTGTTACCTTGGTTTAAGGAAGGTCCATCTCTTGCATAAGGAGACTCAAAGAGCCTCCTGGTTTAACTCATCTTCGGCTGCAAGATGAGTTATTTTTTGGGTTATGTCTGAATGGAGGGCCCCTGGAAGTCTTTGGTTTCTTGCCTCAATCTTTTTCCCAATGCCTCACTCTTGGGCTTGGACTTGATTATCATAGTTATTGCAATCACTTCTCAATGATCCAGAACTGGTGTCTGTTTGGTATGCTTTCAAACATGTATCTTTCCAATGAAGCATGCCCCTGTCCATTTTGGCTTGTATGGGGCAATTGGGGCTACAGTATTGGGGCCTTTAAGTGGGCTTAGAATTTTTTTCACAAATGTTACGAGTAGTACATTTGGTTGCCCCCATTCCTACACTTCCAACCTTACCTTCCTTGTGATTTGAGGTTCTCTTTTAGACTGGGAATCAGGTGGAATGTGTTGAGCCTGGTCTGGAGGGTTTTGTTGTGGTGTCAGTTCTACCACTTAATGGTATTTGGTGGTCGTGACCTAGTGTATTGCTAGGTAGTTAGCCAGAGAGCAGGCTGGCAATTTTTGTGTTGCCAAGTTGCACCTGGAAAAGCTTTTGAATTTAAGTGAGTCTTTTTTTCTGTCTACATGCTGGCCTGGTTTAAAATTTGTCACTGTCTCCCTAGTGCCAGTATTACACAAAAGGGGACAGCTTAAAGAAGTGATGTCGCAAGAGTGCTCTTGACCACAAGAGATACTAACACAAGACCAGTAGAATTTTGCCTTAAGGAGTAATTGAAGTGTATTACTCAAAAGTATTTTTCATTTACAGTACACTCAATTCAAGATTTTTTATGACAGGAGTTGACTAACAGACTACTTGGTTAGCCATTAACTCAACCTATAAAAATTATGAATGTAATATCAGTTTCCAAGCATGCTCCAACAGTTGGAAACTTGCAGCAGCATCTATTAAAATATTAAAAAAAATAAACTGTTGTCACCATGCAATATCTGTTTTCTTCAGAAAAAGCCCATAAACACAATTCACATCAAGAGTATTTAATGAAATTTTTTCCATTTCAGAAAAAATGAAAGTCTACATGTAAGATTAAATACCTAATAACTCCAATAACTCCAGTAGCAACCCGTAAATCCTGTAACATTTAAGAAACTAAAAAACTAGTGTTGAATGTAATGAAATGCCAGCTTCTTGGTGAGCTTCAGAGGCTTCCTGAAGCTATCCCACTGATATAGTGCCATACTGCTTTAGTGTCATTAGTCACAGAGTTCTTGTTGCCTACCGGGGACCAGAGCCAGAACCTGGCCCCCTCAGAGAGGCGCAGGGAGCAATCGCCTATGAACACTTTACATTTAAAGTACAGGTATGTCATCTTGCCATCGATCAGGGAAGCGAATCAAAACAGATTCCTGTACTGCCTGGTTGAAAAGTGCAACCTATGCCCTCAAAATATCAAAAGAACTCCCCTACAAAGAAAACAAACAAGCAAAACTTTGTCCGACCAAACCCCCCCCCTCCCCCACTTGTTAGTGCCACCCCCCTCAGGGGGAGGGGGGGGAAGCTTAAACGTCAGTCTTGAATAATAAAAGCCGCTCACTGGAGGGATGGAGGGTGTCAGGGAGCCTGTGGGGGTCACCCAGAAACTGCTATTTCATTACATTCAATGTTGGTTTTCTGTGGGGAGCCCCATCGGCTCCCTGAAGCCAACTACCCACAGAGAAGCAAAAACAAGGACTTACCAGGGAGGCAGCAACATTGCAGCCATCAATCCCAGCAAAACACATTCAGCCATGACAGACATCCCAAAGCAACAGAAGGCGGTAACGGGTCAGGGACATTTACCAGATACCTGGCAGCCAAGATTCTGTTAGAACTCCAGAACTCCCCATTCCTGAATAACGTCCCAAAACATATTCCCAAACACAGCCGAAAAAGTAGCATATTTCCTCACATCATGGACACGAAAGTAGACCACAGGCTGGCTAGACTTGAGAACACTGTGGATGACCTGCGACACATGAACCCTGGAACAGGGTACCAGGGAAACCGGATCCACCCATAGTGCAGCCACTGATACAGAACAGGTAGCTCTCAGGTAGCTGCGTAAAAGCGGCTACTGGACACAACACACGATGCATTCCTGGCCGAACCAGTCAAACATCCACAACCAAAGGACCCTCCGGAAACCCGCCATCTCAATCTTCTCCAAAAAAGACGGAGCAGGCTTTAAGTGAACAAAACGACCATGACTATAGAAACCCTCAGCCCCGAAGAAGAGCATGAAGCTCTCCAACCGGACCCCCAGAGGCCATAGCCAACAAAGAACCAAGCTTTCCAGAAACAAACTCGAACCAAACAGGCCACCATAAACCAAAGTGAGGAAAGAAAGAAAAGAACCTGGTCCAAAGACCAAGCAGGCTCAGGCAGCACATGAGCAGGCCAGAGGTGAAAAAATGCATGAGAAAGCTTGAGGATTGGGGCAGAAGTAAAATCCACCCCGAACGCAAGCTGAAGTGGTTCGGCAAACGCCGCACAATAAGAAGCGACAGTATTTGGCAGGAGATGCAGATCCAGAAAAAGTCGGGAGAGAAAGCACAACACAACCCTGTCGGACACCTATGAAACAAAATGAAGAGACAGAAAATGGTAGAAAGCCAGCAGAGAAACCTCATACTGTCTCTGAGAAGAAGACTGTAGGTGGGACACCATCAAACCAGCAGCCTGATCACCATACAAATGGAGCTATACACATGTGTTAGAAAGACCAGACACATATGACAAGAGGTCAAACTAGCGAGGTACCTCACCCGTCTGTCCTGCTGAAAATGGCGGAGCTGCGGAAAAATGCCCGGGTTCGGATACCAAGCAAGCAGCATCTAAAACCAAGGCTGGCAAGGCCACCATCAGCCCCAGAGAACAATTTTTTCCCTGTAAGATTCCAGCCAAGCCAGAACCCAAATCAACAGTTGGACTGGGCACAAAAGGTACAGGAACCCCCACCTCGACCAGTCCTGCTGAAAGAGTGCACTGCGAGGGCCTCGTAATCGGCGAACGGCTCCACATACACAGGAAGGACTCGGACACCACGCCGACAAGAAGAGGTCCACCACTAAGCACCCATACATCCAGCAAAGGCCAAAGGAAGAAAGCGGCATCAACCGTCCATGCCATGGAAAGGGGAATGAAGTGAGACAGACTATCTGCCAGAATGTTGGGCACCCATTGAACATGAACGACGCAGGGAACTAAACCCCGAGAACTCAGCAGAAGAGCTACCTGAAGCAACCAGCCCTAAAGATGAACGGACCGAAGAGTCCCCACCCCCCTCTCTTCCTGGTTGAGATAATGAACTACAGGAGAGCAGTCCCAATGGAGCCAGATCCCGTGGCCCGTGGACTGAACACCCCGCAGCACCTGCCACACAGCCACAATCTCCCGCAATCATTTTGAGCCCAACAAAAGAGAGAAGCCAAGTGATTACGAGTCTGAAGGTCATCGGCCACCAAAGCAGCTGAAAGAGAGAGGCGACCTAAGCATGCAATTGAAAAAGACCAACATCAAGTGGAAGCACAAAAGTGAAGAGGCACTCATTGAGAAACTCAAGAGAGCCCCCCACTTTCAACACTGCGGCAACCTCCCTCAACTCAAGCATACAGGGACAATAAAACCAATATCAAGCCCAAATAGAAAAGAAGGGACAGTCTGCCAGCCAGGAAGACTCCAGAGCCTCGTAATGCACCCAATAGGGGAAAGAAGAAACGAATGCAAAGGAGGCTGAATCCATCACTGAGGTGTAAACTGGGTCCTGCAGGAGGTAAGCACTAAAAGCCTCCTGAACCTCCGCAGGAAAAATGCGAGAGGAAGAAAACCTCTGAAAAGATGAATCTGGGGAACCCAAAGACACCTGGAAACGAACCAGGGTGAAAGAGCCCCACCTCATAAAGGGAAGGAGGGAATGCAAAAACCCCTATCCTGTAGAAGAAACCTCAGTGAGGCTCAATCTCAGGGAGAGGAAGGAGTAGCTCAACCACCTCCATGCCCATATCAGAAGGGGCAACCCCTGAAGCCACCCGAGCCTCGTCCCGAGCTAAACACCACCCCAATTCTGAAACCCTCAGACGCTTGGGAGCAAGCAGCAGGGGGAAGAGAGAAGAGCAAAAAAAGCCTTTCTAGCAAAGGGCATACCACGGGAAGGAATTAGGGTCGCAGACTGAACGAAGGCCAAAGCGACCAATGCCCCCAAATTTGAATCCCAAAAGTTCAAGCTGGGAAGCTACGGGGCTTCCAAACAGGCACACAACCTGACACATTGCATCATAGAGAAACGACTATGCAATGATGCAGCTACCTGATCCCGCAGAATATCTGATGGGGAAGATGGTGAATTAGAGTACAAGCGAAGTACAAGTTCCACAAGACTCTGGGGTCATAGGTGTCCCCAACACAACAGGCAGCACGATGGAGGCAGAATGGATGATCGTCACTCTGAGGCAGGGGCAATGAGCAACCTACGAATTCAAACAAGGCGAGAGCAGATTTGGAAGAGGTATCCCATAGTACAGCTGAGCTCGCTGGAGTTTTCCAGGGCCTGAGGGGTGAATGAGCCCTACAGGAAGGCCAGGCACTGGGGCCAGCTAAGCTGGTAAACCCTGTTCGTGCAGGCAATCCAACTGCAAGCAGCCACAGTACAGCCTCGGGGTCAACAAAGGAGGACCACCACCACGCCCTTAGTGAAGCCTAATCAGGTGAAAAGTAGAACTCTTCTGCCAAAAAGGCAAAATAAAACACTGGCAAACATGAAAGAATACTAAAACCCCTAAAACTCCACAATAGCAAACAAGCAGTCAGAGAGAAACTTCAGCTCACCGTGTGATAGCTGAAAAGCATGCTACACCAGCCACAGTACACCCAACCAGCCAACAAACACTCCCCTACCCAGGCAATACAGAAAGCCCAAAGCCCCTTACCCACCCCAAGGTCGAAGACCACCACTAGGAAGAAAGCTCTCTTAACAGAGAGTGAATCTCGAACACCCAAGGATAGATAACCCTGACCACGCAAGGGCAGTACCTACGGAGCACCTGGGGAGGGGGGGGGGAGTTGCTAACAGCAGGTGGTTAACTGGACAAAGTCTTGCTTGTTTATTTATTTATTTTATTTTTTTTTTTGAGGGGGGTTCTTTTGGTATTTTGAGGTCGTAGGTCACATTTTTTAACCTGGCAGTAGTCTGTTTTGATTTGCCTATCTTTTTGGGTGCCTTCTCTGACCAATGGCAAGATGATACTTAAATGTGTTCGTGAGCCATTGCTCCCTGCGCCTTTCTAAGGGGACGGGGGGACCCGGTTTTGGCTCGTGGTCCCCGGTAGGCAATACAAGAACTCTGACTGATGACACTCAAGTAGTATGGCACTTGCTCAGTAAGATAGCTTCAAGGAGCAGCGGGGCTCCCCACAGAAATATTAATTTTTTGAGGAGCAAATTTTATTTGAAAATATCTTTTCTGCATTTAACTCTTACAAGTTCAAAAAATATTTTACCTTTTAACACGTTCTTTGAGTGTAGCTACCTGGATGGTAAGTCGACCAAGAAAACGGCTGATGATAGGCCGACTTTTAGCAAACTTGTCCTTTAATTCAACTTCCAATACATCATGTAAATATGCAACAAAGGTGAATTCCTGCAAGACCGTGAAAACTGTTTACTGTTGAAAAAATGAAAGAGAATTATATATATATAGTGTAACCTCCAAATCCTGAACTTCTTTATAATGAATACATTCAAATAATGGACAAATTTTCCTATTAGATCGCCTTCTAGAATTTGGATTTAGGCCCAGATTCATTAGCATTTGCAATGAAAGTTTAATAGACTCTATATAATGTTTGAATAGATAGGAAGCAGTATCATGACTGACAAAACTACTAAACCGATGCTAAAAAATGATCAAGGCTGGTAAGTGAGGTGGTCAGGAAGAAGACGGAGATGGACATCTCTTCACTATGTGATCTTGTTGACTGTGCTGCCTGTGTTTACTCAAGGATTTTTTTTAAGCTTTTTGCTTTTGATATCTATTTATTTGTGAGGAAAAAAATGTCTGCCAGCAAGAGCGATCTGACAAAACCAAGCAAGACGTAGAAGTATCAAAACACGTACCAAGATGTTTAATTGTTATAGAGACATATATAGAGATCTCTTGGGAGTAAAGATGTTTGTCTACAAGTTTGGTGATAAAACGTGGACACTTTTTAACGTACAGGTAATTAATAGAACCAGGAAAGATAATTCTGATAGCAAAGATCAAAAGAAAAATTATCATGGCTGTAAATTTTAATGAATTTGCCCTTATAGTTTACAAATAAACTGTACTCTACTGTACCATTATTTACTGCAAGACTGATGATTCATTAAGTAAAAAACCAGAGTTGAATGTAATGAAATGCCATTTTCTGGGGGAGCCTGGACGCTCCCCGGAGCTATCCAGGCTAATATGCTAATGTCAGATTTTGGTATCAGTCATGTGTATGGAGTTCTGTGGGCCTACTGGGGACCACGAGCCAGAATCTGGCTCCCCTCAGAGAGGCATGGGGAGCAATGGCCTATAGAAACTCCCGTGTGGTTGGGAGCATTCTATGTCGGCCATCGACTGGGTCAGGCACCCAGAAAGGTAAGCATCCCAAAACAAACCCTTATTCTGGTGAAAACTGCTACAAAAAGCCGAACAAGTGGATAGAACTCCCCAAAAAGAAACGCGCAAACGGGCATGACATTACACGTCGCCGTGCCTCTCTCTGCGCAGCTCCTCCCTCCCGGGAGGAGAAAGAGGGAAGCCTCAGACCACCACGCCGGCCACCCACTCTTCAGTTCTGAGGCTGGACATCAAAACACGCGAAAAAAAACGCCCACCAGGGGGGAGGGAAGGATGCCGGGGAGCCTCTGGGTCTCACCCAGAAAATGGCATTTCATTACATTCAACACTGGTTTTCTGGGGGGAGCCCCGTCGGCTTCCCGGAGCTAACTACCCACAGAGGAAAACAAGAGGGACCTAACCCGGGAGGCGGAAGTCACACACTCCCAAACGCGAAGCGGAGACAAAACTGCAACTGTCAACCCAAGGCCACACATGCCCGACCAGGCCTAGGAACAGCAACGAAGGAACACAGAGCCAACCTACAAACGACAAGGGCACGGGGACAGACAGCAGGCTGGCAGGACCGAATCACCCTGAGGACGACCCCGAGAGAACCGAACTCTGGAAATGGGAAGGAGGGAACCCGGAACATCCCAAAGCATGACCCCGGTCACGGCAGCCGTGGCACGCCAAGCACGGCAAAGTGCCGCAACCAAACAACACACGATGCACCCCCGGCCAGACCAACCAAGCATCAACAACCCAAAAATCCCCTCCGGAAAACAGCCATGCCAGTCTTCCCCA
>WNGS01162157.1:12826724-12867261 GCA_020271785.1 Procambarus virginalis
TCCTCAGCTCAGAGGCCGAGTATCAAAAACGCAAAAAAAAACGCCGACCAGAGGGAGGGAGAGATGCTTAACCAAAGATAAGAAGAAAAAGGGACTAACCCGGGAGGTGGTCGTCACTCGCTCCTCAACTCAAAGTCGAGACAACAGGCCACAACCTGAGACCCAAGGCTATACATGCCCGAGAAGGACCAGGAACATTAACAAGGTAACATGCAGCCAGGACCCTGTTCAACCTCCAATAGCCCCATGCCCAAAAGATAGGCCAGGACATTACCAAAACAGCAGCAGGATGCTGAGCTTACAAACGGCATGGGCATGAGGAAAGACCACAGGCTGGCTGGATCGAATAATCCTGTGGACAACCTGGGAGACCTGCGCCTTGGAATAGAGAAGAAGGGAAAACTGGGTCAACCCAAAATACGTCCTCTGCCACAGAGACCATAACGCATAAATAACGGCGAAGAGCCACAGACACAAAACATGATGCACCCACTTCCGAACCAACCAGGCATCAACAACCCAAAGACCCCTCCGAAAAGCAGCAGACTCATTCTTCGCCAGAAGAGGAGATGGCTGCAAACGAAGAAAAGACCACCAGGACTGAAAGAGCAGAAAACCACTGCACCGAAGGAGAGCATGAAACTTTTCGACCCGACTCCCAGAGTCCAATGCCAACAAGAAAAGAACCGTAGAAAAACAGTTCTGAACCGAGGGGGGCCACCCCAAACTGAGGAGAAGGAAGAAGATAGCACCTGGTGCAACGACCAACACAGCTCAGGCGGAGCATGAGCAGGTCGGAGGTGAAAACAACGCCCGAGCAAG
The DNA here is from genome assembly GCA_020271785.1 of Procambarus virginalis. Taxonomy (NCBI): domain Eukaryota; kingdom Metazoa; phylum Arthropoda; class Malacostraca; order Decapoda; family Cambaridae; genus Procambarus; species Procambarus virginalis. The sequence goes on from WNGS01162157.1 coordinate 12,827,547, forward strand.
CTTGTGGAATGGAGCAGAAGTGGCATCCACCCAAAAATACATGCTGCAGCAGCTCCTGCAGTGCCACCCGAAATGAGGCGATAGTATCTGGCATAAGAAGACAGTCCTGAAACAATCAAGAGAGAAAGGACAAAACTGACCAGAAATCGAAGACAAGCTACGAAGAGACAAGTGCTGAAAAGACTGCCAGGAAATTTCATACTGCCGTCGAGACGAAACTTGCAAGTGGGACACCAACTAAGCCACCTGATCACCATACAAGTGGTGATAAACCCACGTCAAAAGACCAGACGCGAGATCCAGAGGAGATCAAACCCAAACCAGCCACGTACTGGAATGGTCTGATCTGCTGAAAGAGGCGGAGCCGCAGGAAGACCCTCGGGTTCGGAAATCGAGCAAGAAGCGCATGAAACCAGGGCTGGGCCGGCCACCAAAGAGCCAACAGGACTACTCATCCCTGGTAAATCTCTCCAAGCTAACCAGGACTGGGGCAACAACCAAATCGGTGGGAAGAGGTACAGGTAATCTGGTCGAGATTACCTGTACCAAGAGGTACAGGTAATCTCGACCAGTCCAGCTGAAAGGCATCAACCCTGACGGCCTCGCAGTCTGGGAAGGGCGCCACATACACTGGAAGACGCCTCGACCAAGTCGATGCAAAGAGGTCTACCTCTAGGTGACCGTACATCCGGCAGAGCCAACTGAACGAGTCTGTGTTGACCGTCCATTCCACGGATAGGGAAATGAACCTAGACAGGCCATCCGCCAGGACGTTTGACATCCCTTGAAAGTGAACTGCCAGAAGAGCCAAACCCTGAGAACACAGCAAACCAGTCACCTGAAGTGACCAGCCACAAAGAGCCAAGGACTGCGTCGAACCCCGGCGGTTCAGACAATGAACCACCGGGGAGCAGTCCGAATGGAGTCAGATCATTGCTCCATGAGCAACACAACCCTCTGAAGTGAATACCACACCATTGCGAACTCCTGCACCGTGCTGTGAGCCTGACAGAAGGACAGACCCCACTGATTCTGGCCGGCCTGGTGAGTACTGGTCACAAAACCCCAACCGAGAGATGAGGCATCCGTGAACACATCGAGCGAGGGCTCGGGGAGGCGTCAGGGAATAGAACCCCGAAAAACCCTCAGAGGAAGCCGGCGATGCAGCAGCCGACGCAAGGCTCCCGGGATCCGAACACAACAATCACGAGAGCGGCAGAAGGAATGCCCCCGAAGAAACAAGAACATCCGCCGAAGCCAGATTTGTCCCGATGGGTAGACCAGCATGGCTAAGATCAGGCTCCCGCACTGCTGCCCAAACAACAAGCATGTGACCCAGGTACCCTCCAAAAACAGTCGTAAGCAGGACCGCAGCCACAACAACAGCGCTAGAGGGAGAGACAAGGAAGCGAACCGAGAGTCCTACACAAGACCCAGCCCAGTCCGAACCCAAGAGGGAACCAAATGGGACTTCTTCCAATACACCAAGAACCCAAACCCGGTGAGCAGGTAAGGAACCAAATCCCTGGCGAGCAGAACTCAAACGGGTCACCATGACCCGATTAAGGCATGTGGACATGCGAGGTGCCAGATCCAAACTGAAAAGGAAGGCAACGAAAGCGATAAATCTGTTACTCTACGAGAAAACCGAGCCAGTCCCTGAACACCGGATGAATCGGGACGTGCTAAAACGCATCCGGAGTCCAGAGACATCATCCAGGCACCGGTACCAAATGCAGCGGGACCCAAGACAGAGTGGTCATCTGAAGGAGGGGCAAAAGACCCAGGGAATCAGATGGGACAAGTCAGTATGAATCGCAGATCTAACCCAGTCCCCGTTTCGGAACCTGAAAACAGGCAGGAAACCCAACAAGGATTGACCTGACAGAACACAAGGAAAGGGCCCGTCCGCTAGCCCCACAACCCCCCCCCCCCCGAAGGAGAAGGAGAAGAAGCACCACCACCGCAGGCAGAGGAAAATGGCCCGAATTGCCCACGAATCGTGGACCAGGCAAGAACAAACACGTGAGCCTCCCCCCTATGCCCCCCCCAACAGGATGAGCCATGAAAGGGCCGACGACCTTACGAGAGCCCGACTGACGCTCAGAGTGATCACCGAGTCAAACGACCCCGCATAAGGGCCAGTCCCAAAACTGGCACTACTGGGCTTACAACGACCGAAGGAACCCTGAGACCTGGTGTGGATCTCTCAGGCAGGACCCTCACAGCAACATAGGCCGTCAACTAGACGAAGCCGCTGCTGCAGAAAATGCACCACCGCAGACTCTGCAAACCACGCGACTAAAAGGGGATGAAATCTAAAGCCAGGGCCAAGACAATCCAAAAAATGGACGAGCACCGCCTGTCAGCACACGAGGCAAGAAGCGAAGAACAGACACCGCCTCCCTCAGAAACGACGCATACAACTTCACCAAGGCAGCTGGTGCCCAAGCTGCCAAAGCAAGCACACCGAACACTGGCCCGGAACCCAGCTCCTCCACACCCACCACGAGCCAGTCCGAAGACATCTCCAGCATGGAACAGAAGTGCAAGACCGAAGCCAAGTGTCCACGGGTGCACAAATCCTCGGAGAGAACCGGCACATGAAGCCGCACCTGGCCAACATCATAAGGAAAACGGGGACAAACAAGCACGCATTAAGATGCTCCACCTCACCCCCCGCAGGAAAACCTGAACGACTGTAGGCAACTCTCGCCATTTAAGTGCGCTGTATGACAGAACGAATGCCAAGCCCCCAACGAAAGAAATGCAGTCCCCGCCAGCCAGGAAGACTCCGGCACCTTGTAACGCACCCAATAAGGAAAACAGGAGCCAAACTCAAAGGCGGCGGCTTCATTATCGAGGCGTAATCCGGGCCTCACAGGAGGTAAGCTGCAAAGGCCTCCCACACTTTCCTCGGTGGGATGCAGGAAGCCAAAATCTCCAGAAGGAGGGAACCAAAGAACCCAAGGAAACTTGGAACTGAACCCAGGGAGGGAGTCCAACTCATAACAAAATCGTACAGGGAGGGTGACAGGAAAACCCCTCCCCCTGTAACAAGCTCTGTGCCGAGGGTACTAAACACCCAAGCAGGGACAAGTGGGGCCCAAGCCACCCCCCCCCCCCAAGTCAACTTCTCCCCAGCCCCGGAATCCTCCACGTCAGGACTCGGGGCCAAGCCGTCCTCCAAACCCTTCGCCTTTGGAGAAAAAGCAGAATCCACCGGAAAAGCAGGGATGAAGGGGGCCCGCTGGCATGGCTCAAAAGCTCCGGCAGGAGGACCAAGCTCGAATGCCTCTGTCGCGGATCCGGAAGGGGCAATCCCCAAAGCCGCTCGAGTCTCACTACTAGTATAATACAGTGGGGCAGCTGCGGGGCATCCAGAAAGGTAACCAACCTCGCACGTTGCTGCAACCTAAACCTCGAATGCAACACTAAAGCTGCCTGCACCCAAATATCAGTCTCAGTGGACTGGGTGAATGGAGTACAAGCAAAGAACACCACTCGCAGGACTCAGTCATAGGTGTCACTGACCCGAACATGTAGCAACGCGGAGGCAGACAGCGAGTGTCACCCTGAGACAATGGGACAGAGCAACCTTCAAACTTGCACAAGGCGAGGTGGGACTCAGAGGTTCCCTACATTGGACCACTGAGCCCCAAAGGGGAGTTTCCAGGGCCCTTAGGCTGACTGCTAAGGGAAGCCCAAGCGAGGTACTGCTAATCGGTTATCCCAGAGCTAACAAGTAAATAACTAAAAGCTGAACCCCTGCGATGTGTGCAAGCACAGGGACCTAGTGGAGGGGCCACCGAAATGCTACAAGTGGTCCTACCGCCACACCAGGCAGACCCCTGCCAGGCAAAACAAAATAAACACCAAAAGAAAAAAAACCGCAAAAGCACGTCTCCAGGTGAACAGAACCGGTCGCTATGCGTATATCAGACAGCTGCACAGTACCTCGCACCCCAGCCAGTGACGAAACTACCTCCTATCCAAGGGCAAACCAGGAGTAAGAACCTCCCCAGCTGAACCCCCAAGGACGGGCAATCACTGAGCAGCGACAGAACCACATGGAGGTAGCTGCTCCTGAACGGCTCATGGAAGATAACCATGAGGCCGCAAAGGCAGTACTGTACTTATGGGGCACCCAGGGAAGGTAGCCCTAGGTGCATGCAGCCCCAATACTCTTGCGTTACTTCTAGCTCACACGCCACCAAAACAGAGCAACACCACCACACTGCAGCACTGCATAAAGAGTGGAGCCAGAGCAATCGACCATCACCAACACAACAGCCTCTTGAACTGGGGAGAGTTTCCGGCGTGGAGGTCTGTGACCCCCCCATCCCCCCTCCTGGGGAGGGGAGGGGGGTTGCGCAGACGGATGCGCAGCGGTTGTGGTGACGTCATGTTTGTTTCCTTGTTTTTTATTTGGGAGTTCTCTTTGCTAGTGCTGCTTTCGGTTTGCAATTTTTGACCAGCAGTAGTTTGTTTTGAGATTACTACCTTTCTGGGTGCCTGACCTGGCAGATGGCAGACAAAGACTGCTTCCAGTTACATGGGGGGTGTCTTTAGGCCATTGCTCCTCATGCCTCTCTTGAGGGGGCCAGGTTCTGGTTCTGGTCCCAGGTAGGCTTAGAACTACTTCGACTGACTGTTGCCAGGGTCTAATATATACACATCAGCCCTGTATAGCTCCAGGGAGCCAAAAGGGCTCTCCACAGAAACAGTGAGAGCCACCCTGAGACAAGGGAAGAGAGCAACCCCTCAAACTCGCACAAAGCAAGGGGGAACTTTCTGGGTACCTGACCCGGTTGATGGCAGACATAGAATGCTTCCAACCACACAGGGGTTTCTATAGGCCATTGCTCCCCATGCCTCTCTGAGGGAGGCCAGGTTCTGGCTCGTGGTCCCCGGTAGGCCCCACAGAACTCCATACACATGACTGATACCAAAATCTGACATTATCATATCAGCCTGGATAGCTCTGGGGAACCAAAGGGGCTCCCCCCCCCCAGAAATTGCAGTGTTTATTATATGTCAATTTTTATTAAATGGGGAAGTCATTGCTAATATATTACTTGTGTTTAAATAACCACAAAGATCATTTGTGCTTATTTATCTCTCATTTGATATATGGACATTGATTCATCATATCTACCATCTAGTATATGACACAAAATGTAATCATAGGTAACAAAAAATAAAAAAAACTCAAAATATTCAGAAATCCAGATCAGCTCCAAAAAAAGATACACTGTAGTCAAGATTTTACAGGTTACACGTTTCTGTACTTCACTGCAATAAAATGTACTTTTTGATAGTCAAACATCAAAAACTTAAAACAGAATCAGAGGCCAGCCCATGGTAGATTTTTGGTAATTGTGGATTCCTACTTCAATAAAACCTTACCCAATTGAAAGCCAAATGCAACACAAGAATTCCAATATGGTTAAGTGTCTGATGCAATGGCTTTGGTTAACGCAGATTACAAGTTTAAACTTAATAATAATAATAATAATAATAATAATAATAATAATAATAATAATAATAATATTAACAATAATAATAATAACAATAATAATAATAATAATAATACAAATGTGTAATAGTGTATATTGTTAATGTTATTTTCGTATCAAAATAAATAAATGCATAAATACATATTTTATGATTTGCACTATTAAATAAAAGCAAAAACAATAGCAAAAATGAGATGCAACAGGAACGTCTAGAGCTAAACAAGCCATTCAAGCAGGTATCCACTGTACTTTGATTCTTTATATTGTACACATTGTTAACCCAGGTGTTAATATAACACATACTGTAGTACAATGTCTTGATACTTTACCAATACAGTTCCTGTACAGCCTTTACCAAATATGTTTAAGCTATTTGATGTAACATATTTGTAAAACAATATACAGTACAGCCTCTGTACTGTACTATATATGAAAATATAGACAATATACTTCATTAAGATTTAAGTTTTAAAACACGTACAGTACCTGGTTGATACCTGCTTGATGGAGTTCTTGGAGTTGTTCTACTACTCAAACCAAGCCCGAGGCCAGACTTGACTTGTGAGAGTTTGGTCCACTAGGCTGATGCTTGGAGCAGCCCACAAGCCCACATGTCTACCACAGTCCAGTTGGTCCGGCACTTCTTGAAGAACACTATCTAGTTTCCTTATACTCGTTGGGAGGGTGTTGAACAACCGTGGACCTCTGATGTTTATACAGTGTTCTCTGATTGTTCCTATGGCACCTCTGCTCTTCATTGGCTCAATTTTGCATTTTCTTCCATATCGTTCACTCCAGTATGTTGTTATTTCACTGTACAGATTTGGGACCTGGCCCTCCAGTATTTTCCATGTGTATATTATTGGATATCTCTCTTTCTCCTTTCTAGTGAATACAGTACATTTACAGAGCTTTGAGATGATCCCAATAATTTAGGTGCTTTATTGCGTCTATGCATGCCGTATATGTATGCCGTATATGTTTATGTATACATATATGCTATGTATACGTATATGCTATGAATATGCATTTTTACTTTACAAGGTAAAACAAAACAGTTATTCTAAAGGGAGAATGAATGTTAAGTAAAGTACTGTAATGAGGATTTTTTTTTTTTATATACTGTAACCACGCGATTATCAGGGATTCGAACATCCGGAAAATGCCCTTATACGGCCAAAATTGTGAACGAATAAAGTTCTCAATATCCGGCCAAAATGGCCATGGGAGCCGGATAAAAATTTGGCCGTACCATATTAATCCCGCCTGCCTGTGGCTCTAGACGCATGGTGGAGGAGGGGGTGGTGTTGGGAGGTTGGGAGGGGAATGTCGGGAGGGACCACCTGGGTACAGGAATTACCATTAATTTTAGAACAATTAATCATAGCCAAAAACAAATGAAATAAGTACAGTACTAGTAATTATGTAATAACAAATAAGTTTCCTAAAAGCAATGTGCACAGGCTGAAGTTTCCTTAAAAAATATTGTGAGTTTTTTCCTCCTGGCGGCCTACGTAACGTACTATAGCTGCCCCAAGTGGACCCGTCCAACACTGGTCAACCCATGTGCATCCGTCCCTCGTTATGTTATACCCACGTCCCACAGGGACGCTCCCACAGAGTCCCACAGGGACGCTCCCACAGAGTCCCACAGGGCTCTGTACTCGGTCCTATCTTGTTTCTGATATATGTAAATGATCTCCCGGAGGGTATCGATTCATTTCTCTCAATGTTTGCGGACGATGCCAAAATTATGAGAAGGATTAAAACAGAAGAGGACTGTTTGAGGCTTCAAGAAGACCTAGACAAGCTGAAGGAATGGTCGAACAAATGGTTGTTATGGTTGTTAGAGTTTAACCCAACCAAATGTAATGTAATGAAGATAGGTGTAGGGAGTAGGAGGCCAGACACAAGGTACCATCTGGGAGAGGAAATTCTTCAGGAGTCAGAGAAAGAAAAAGACTTGGGGGTTGATATCACGCCAGACCTGTCTCCTGCAGCACATATCAAGAGGATAACATCAGCTGTATATGCCAGGCTGGCCAACATACGAACGGCATTCAGAAACTTGTGTAAAGAATCATTCAGAACTTTGTATACCACATATGTCAGGCCAATCCTGGAGTATGCAGCCCCAGCATGGAGTCCATATCTAGTCAAGGATAAGACTAAACTGGAAAAGGTTCAACGGTTTGCCACCAGACTAGTACCCGAGCTGAGAGGTATGAGCTACGAGGAGAGACTACGGAATTAAACCTCACTTCGCTGGAAGACAGAAGAGTTAGGGGGGACATGATCACCACATTTAAGATTCTGAAGGGAATTGATAGGGTAGATAAAGACAGGCTATTTAACACAAGGGGCACACGCACAAGGGGACACAGGTGGAAACTGTGTGCCCAAATGAGCCACAGAGATATTAGAAAGAACTTTTTCAGTGTCAGAGTGGTTGACAAATGGAATGCATTAGGAAGTAATGTGGTGGAGGGTGACTCCATACACAGTTTCAAGTGTAGATATGATAGAGCCCAGTAGGCTCAGGAATCTGTACACCTCTTGATTGACGGTTGAGAGGCGGGACCAAAGAGCCAGAGCTCAACCCCCGCAAACACAACTAGGTGAGTACAACTAGGTGAGTACACAGTGCTGCGCCATTAGTGAAATATTTTTTAAATAACTTTTTTATTTTCATAGTAACTTTGAACATTTTTGGCCAAGACTATGTCTGGTAGCAGCATCAATCGTTCTGGAGGTGTTAAGAGAAAGAAGGTTGTCCTAACAATTAAAGACAAGTTACGTGTTGTTCAACCAGTGAGGCATCACAGGCAGCCAAATGCCTTCAACAAGTGAGGCGCCACAGGCAAACCAAGCACTTTCAACAAGTGAGGCTTCACAGGAGAGCCAAATGCCTTCAACAAGTGAGGCTTCACAGGCAAGCCAAGCGCATTCAACAAGTGAGGCTTCACAGGCAAGCCAAGCGCCTTCAACAAGTGAGGCTTCACAGGCAAGCCAAGCACCTTCAACAAGTGAAGCGTCACAGGCAACCCAAATACCTTCAACCACTGAGGCTTCAGCAGCTGGCAGTCAAAACTAACTTTGCTTAATGAACTGTACAGTATTTTTAAGTGTAAATTTTAGTGTTGTGTTAGTATAGCTTATATAAATTGTTAAGAATTCTTAACTTCAAGATGTGTGGCATCAATCAAGAAGACGAACACCAACAAGGTAAGTTGAGGTTTCAAGTTGAATATTTAATAATTATACGTGGCAAGGTAATTCAAATTACTGTAACCCCGCGATTATCCGGGATTCGAACATCCGAAAAACCCCCTTATACGGCCAAAATCGTGATCGAATAAAGTTATCACAATATCCGGCCAAAATGGCCACAGGAACCGGATTAAAGCTGGTTTGGCCAGATGAACATTTAGCCATACCGTATTAATCCCGTCTGTGGCTCTAGACGCATGGTGGAGGAGGGGGTGGGGTGGGTGGGTGGTGTTGGGAGGGTGGGAGGGCAGTGTCGGGAGGGACCACCTGGGTACAGGAACTACCATTAATTTTAGAACAATTAATCATAGCCAAAAACAAATGAAATAAGTACTAGTAATTATGTAATAACAAATAAATAAGTTTTCTAAAAGCAATGTGCACAGGCTGAAGTTTCCTTAAAAAATATTCTCCTGGCAGCCTACGTAAGGTGCCATAGCTGCCCCACGCCAAGTGGACCCGTCCAGCACTGGTCAACCCATGTGCGTCCGTCCCTCGTGTTATACACAGTGCTGCGCCATTAGTGAAATATTTTTTTAAATAACTTTTTATTTTCATATAAACTTTGAACATTTTTGGCCAAGACTGTGTCTGGTAGGAGCATCAATCGTTCTGTAGGTGTTAAGAGGAAGAAAGTTGTCCTAACAATTAAAGACAAGTTACGTGTTGTTCAACCAGTGAGGCATCACAGGCAAGCCAAGCGCCTTCAACAAGTGAGGCGCCACAGGCTAGCCAAGCACCTTCAACAAGTGAGGCGTCACAGGCAAGCCAAGCGCCTTCAACAAGTGAGGCGCCACAGGCTAGCCAAGCACCTTCAACAAGTGAGGCGCCACAGGCAAGCCAAGTGCCTTCAACAAGTGAGGCGCCACAGGCAAGCCAAGTGCCTGCAAGCCAAGCGCCTTTAACAAGTGAGGCGCCACAGGCTAGCCAAGCACCTTCAACAAGTGAGGCGTCACAGGCAAGCCAAGTGCCTTCAACAAGTGAGGCGCCACAGGCTAGCCAAGCGCCTTCAACAAGTGAGGTGCCACAGGCAAGCCAAGTGCCTTCAACAAGTGAGGCGCCACAGGCTAGCCAAGCACCTTCAACAAGTGAGGTGCCACAGGCAAGCCAAGTGCCTTCAACAAGTGAGGTGCCACAGGCAAGCCAAGTGCCTTCAACAAGTGAGGTGTCACAGGCAAGCCAAGCGCCTTCAACAAGTGAGGCGCCACAGGCAAGCCAAGCGCCTGCAAGCCAAGCGCCTTCAACAAGTGAGGCGTCACAGGCAAGCCAAGCGCCTTTAACAAGTGAGGCGCCACCGGCAAACCAAGCGCCTTCAACAAGTGAGGCGTCACAGGCAAGCCAAGCGCCTTCAACAAGTGAGGGCATGCAAGCGCTTCAACAAGTGAGGTGCAACCAAGCGCCTTTAACAAGAGACGCCTCACAGGCAAGCCAAGCGCCTTCAACAAGTGAGGGCATGCAAGCGCTTCAACAAGTGAGGCACAACCAAGCGCCTTTAACAAGTGAGGCGCCACAGGCAAGCCAAGCGCCTTCAACAAGTGAGGGCATGCAAGCGCCTTCAACAAGTGAGGCCTCACAGGCAAGCCAAGCACCTTCAACCAGTGAGGCTTCAGCAACTGGCAGTCAAAACTAACTTTGCTTAACCCTTAAATGGCGCATAGCTATATACCATTTGACACCCACAGGCGCATACAAAAAAAAATATATATATATTTTTTCTTCCTAACCTGTTAATTTGTGTTCACTGATCACGGGAAAAATAATAAAAAAATCGTAAGTTGAATATATTGGCCGCTATAGGGCAGGGAAGTCTGGCACAAAACAGGCGCTCACTCAGCATGCGTCCCAGGCGGTCTGTTGATCGCCAGCTGTCAGGCCGGAGTTGCCACAAAGAGATAATTGCCTAATTATTTCAATGTCTCTGATTGATTTTTCGTAGTTTTTTTGCTGTAATATTATTCAATAGTGTGTAGTGTGATATATTTATATAATGAAATGAGTGAATCATCGCTGTACTCAAAAATATGGTGTGCTTATTGTTGATTCAATTATGTTCATCAGTGAACAAATACTTTGTCGGTTGTTACACTATATACACAGGTTATATATAAGTATCTGCATGTTTTGTTCACCATAACGAACCACTAAGTTGCTATTATGAATCAAAAAGTAACGAGGAGTGACCGCCGTGTACCAGCCAGCCACTCACGCCCTCCCTCAAGTCATCTGACTCACCCACATTCTCCTCCCACAATACTGTTTTTGCTTTATTCACTATATACAGACGCTATATATAAGTATCTACATTCGTGTTCACCATAACGAACCACTAAGTTGGTATGCTGAGTGGCAGTGGCAGCCCGCCACTGGCTGCCACTCCCTCCTTCCCTCACCTCACCTGACTTGCCACCATTTTCCACTCACCATACTGTTTTTGCTTTTATATCCATAGCGAACCACTAAGCTGGTATGCTCGGTCCGTCTAATTACCACAGGCTACACAGGCTTCAGAAAGCTTCCTGGTAATACGTTAATAATGAATAAATATGATATATTTACTCATTATAATGTTGGTGCTGAATGTACAACACGAAAAAAACATAATTTTAATCTGAAAAAGTATCTTTTTATAAAGAAATTAGACGAAAATAAAAAGCTGGTGACGCCAAATCAAGTCGACGATCCAAGCTTCGGTAGGTTAGGTTAGGTTTGTTTGTGTTTGGTTAGGTTAGGTAGGTTAGGTTAGGTTAGGTTAGGTTAGGATAGTTAGGTTAGGTTAGGTAGGTTAGGTTAGGTTAGGATAGGTTAGGTTTGGTTAGGTTACGTCAGCCTAACCTAACATATCATATATATTCATTACTAACGTATTGCCAGGAAGCTTTCTGAAGCCTGTGTAGCCTGTGGTAGCTTGTGGTAATTAGACGGACCCGGTATGCTGAGTGCAGTCAATAAAAGGAGGCCACACACAGTCAGATAACAATGCCACCACCCTCCCTCCCACAGCATTACTCCTCCTCCATGGAGCACAGCACTAAATATCATCACAATCCTCTTATATCAGACCCATAGTCAGTTTTATCACAGTCAGGGGTCTTCTGTAATAATATTATCACTACATAATAGCATGAACAAGTATATTATGGCATTTTTAGGCGATGCTGTGGTCACAAGCTGAACAGCAGTGCTGTGAGCTCATGCTGCGTGCGTCTTGCTTGGTAGCTTACTCGATATTGAGGCCCTAACACCCGGGAGTTTGGCCCACGATTTTTTTTAAAATGGCGTCTGTTTACAAGAGCCCTGATGAAGGTTGGTGAACCCCGTGTATCCGAGGGCCGTTTAAATCTGCGTAGTACTCCAACGCATCATATGATGCGACGCGCAATTTACTGCAAGTCGGTCAAAGCATCATATGATGCGATGCGCAATTGAAGGGTTAATGACTGTACAGTAATTTTAAGTGTTAATTTTAGTGTTGTGTTAGTATAGGTTACATAAATTGTTAACAATTCTTAACTTCAAGAGTGTGGCATCAATCAAGAAGACGAACACCAACAAGGTAAGTTGAGGTTTCTAGTTGAATATCTAATAATTATGTGGCAAGGCAATTCAAATTATGTTGTTTGTAGTAAAAAATTGTTGGAAATGGTCACTTTTATACTCGTAGGTGAAAAAGTACCATTATCAAAAAACGTGATAATCCGGCTGGGGTCCTTCCCATATAGTCCGGATGAGCGAGTGGAGACAGTATATTGTTTTGTAGTATAAAATAGTTGGAAATGGTCACTTTTGGACTCATAGGTGAAAAAGTAACATTATCCGAAAATGTGATAATCCGCTGGGGATCCTTCCATAATAGTCTGGATGATCGAGTGGAGACAGTACTCAACATTTTAGAGTGTGAGTGTAATATGCCCAACTCATCATTCCATAAAACAACATATCACAACCCATTAAGTAAACAACAAACCCCAAATTTAGATTCATTAATTTTTTTTTAATGCTATTTTTTAATTTAATATTTTAAATCCCCTTTGGATATTAATTTTAAATTTTTTGATGTCCAACTGTATTTATTATGAAAGATTCATTAAACTAATGCACATCTATTATTATACTGTATTATTTACTCTAACAGCTCTTTACTCTATATCCAACAAAAGCAAGTACAGAACGGCTACACACAGTTATTCAAAGCAATATTCAAATTCAAATTTCATACATGTAAAAAAATAAATGCCAAATTTACTCATTAAAAGAATCCAACAGTATTCCAAGTACTACATTCTTAACCACATACGTATTTGATACTTCGTATAACTGAATTATTCTCAAAATCCGAATTTATTCTCAAAATCCAACAAACATTTATTTATTGCAAGGAACAGTTCATCTCAAGTAAGTGTACTAAGACTATGGCAAGGAAAAAAGATTTGGCCTCGTCAATAATGATCTGCAAGAAAAAATAATACACCGATATATTTAGAAGAAAAATAATTGAAAATCTAAATTTGTTCAACACATTACTCTACAGAAAAATATTCTGAGAGACTATGGTTAAGCAAATATGAAACTCAATTACAATATTATCTATGAAAGGAATATAACAAATTTTAATAATGACAACCTGTCTTTTCCACGATGGATTTATGGTGTTCTCCACCACAGAGGATCGGGATTCCTGCCCATGATGAGGTAACAGTGTCTGGGATTCACCAGGAAGTATACGTAGCTTCACATAAGGTCGGGTTGGAAAATATACCTCTCCGCAGTCCATGAGCAGAATATCTGACAGAAATATAATCATAACTAAATATGCTTTTATTACAGGCATCAGGGCAGGCATCCCCAGGCATTTTCCAATATCCTGAACCAGCCAAACAGAATGTAGCATACCCATACTGCGGGACACCTAGCTCTTCTTTCTCAGATTGGAATAAGCAGCCGGACTGGTAAGATGTAAGGGTACATATTACATTGGGTATATGGTGCCCAATCATTTAAAGCTGGGAAATTAATACATGGGTGTTTGAAGCAAGGTAAATAGGACATTAGATTTATTTCTCGAAGCGTTAGTAATAAAACACCTGGTGTTATTCTTCAGCTATACCTCGCTCCATTTAGATTATGCAGTCCTGTTTTAGTCACTATACAGTACTATAGAATGGATATAAATTCACTAGAACGCATTCAGCATAAGATGACAAAGTTAATACTGCAAATTAGAAACCTTTTATATGAAAAGAGTTTTACAAAGCTAAATCTATATTCCATTAAAAGACAAAGAATTGGGGGTGACATGATTGATGTATACAAATAGATGAATGGGCATAACAAAGGGGATATTAATAGGGTATTAAAAGTATCAACACATAACAAAATTTGAAACAATGAGTATAAATTGGATAAGTTTAGATATAGGAAAGACCTGGGTAAATATTGGTTCGATAACAGAATTGTCAATTTGTGGAACCAATTACCGTGTAACATAATAGAAGTAGGATCCCTTGATTGTTTCAAGCATGGGTTAAACATATTATATGAATGAGATTGGGTGGATATAAATAGGAGCTGCCTCATGTTGCATATGGGCCAATAGGCCTTCTGCAGTTACCTTCATTCTTATGTTTTTATGTTCTTACATAGCTTCTTCATGCCTATGTACCAAAGACATAGGGCTACTCAGCAATAAACTAGGTTCTAGTGCCAGTTATGTTCAATGTATAAAAAATCTTCCTGAAGGAACAGTCATATGAACATGTTAATGAATGCTGTTAAGAACTATACAATTGTCATATACAATAGTTCAAAATGCCCTTGCCAAAATAAGCATAATAAACATAATAATAATAATAAACATAATAATAATAATAATAATAATAATAATAATAATTCAGTGTCGGAAGACAGGCAGCCTGTGTGTAATGATGTTGAAACACTATATGGAGTCAGCCTCCACCACATCATTGCTTAATGCATTCCATTTGTCAACCACTCTGACACTAAAAAAAATTCTTTCTAATATCTGTGGCTCATTTGGGCACTCAGTTCACCTGTGTCTCCTAGTGCGTGTGCTCCTTGTCTTAAATAGCCTGTCTTTATCTACACTGTCAATTCCTCTGAGAATCTTGTATGTGGTGATAATATCCCCCTAACTCTTCTGTCTTCTAGCGACATGAGGCTTAATTCCCGTAGTCTCTCCTCGTAGCTCATACCTCTCAGCCCGGGTACTAGTCTGATGGCAAACCTTTGAACTTTTTCCAGTTTAGTCTTATGCTTGACTTGATATGGATCTAGTGTATATATTAGACCGTGGCAACAGTCAATCGAAGGAGTTCTAGGCCTACCGGGGACCAGAGCCAGAACCTGGCCCCTTCAAGAGAGGCACAAGGAGCAACGGCCTAAAGACACCCTCGTATAATTGGAAGCAGTCTTTGTCTGCCATCTACCAGGTCAGGCACCCAGAAAGGTAGGAATTCCAAAACAAACTACTGCTGATTAAATAATTGCAAACCGAAAACCAAACTAGCAACAGAACTCCCCAATCAAAACCAAGGAAACCAGTATGACGTCACCACAAACGCTGCACATGTGGTTCTGTTGCTGCTCGGTGATTGCCAGCCCTTGGGGGTTCTGCTGGGGTGGTTCTTGCTCCTGTCTTCCCTTGGGTAGGAAATGTTTTTGTTGCTGGCAGGGCGCGAGGTACTGTGCATCTGTCTGATATACACATAGTGACCAGTTCTGTTCACCTGGAGACATTATGCTTTTGCAGGGATTTTCTTTTATTTCTGTTTTGTTTTGCCTGGCGTGACGGTAGGACCACTTGTATGATTTTGGTGGCCCTCCACTAGGTCCTCGTGTTTGTACACATCACAGGAGTTCAGCTTTTAGTTTGTTTGCTTGGTAGCTCTGGGATAACCAGTTAGCAGTACCTCGCCTGGGCTTCCCCTAGGAGTTAGCCTAAGGGCCCTGGAAACCCTCTTGGGGGCTCAGTTGTCCGATGGAAGAGACCCCAGAGTCCCACCTCACCTTGTGCGAGTTTGAAGGTTGCTCTGTCCCCTTGACTCAGGGTTACACTCACCGTCTTTGTCTCTGCCATGCTGCTTGCTGGGTCAATGACACCTTTGACCCAGAGTCCTGCGAGTGGTGTTCCTTGTTTGTACTCCAATTCACCCAGTCCACTGAAATTGTTATTAGGGCGCAAGCAGCTTCAGCATTGCATGCAAGGTTTAGGTTGCTGCAACGCGCAAGGTTGGTTGCCTTTCCGGATGCCCCGCAGCTGCCCTGCTTTGGTTATAGGGACCCCAGACTTGGGGGTGTTAGTCTCCTCGACCTTGGTTTCATCTGCTCCCTCTAGTCCTTCCCCTGCTGTGGTTCATCCTGCTTCCCCCCCCCCCCCATGCTTCCAGTTCCCAAACGTCTGAGGGTTCCAGAGTTGGGTTTGCCTGGTGGTGAGTCACGGACGACTTCGGGGAATGCCCCTTCCGGATCGGCGGCAGAGGCATTCGAGCCTGTTTCTCCTGCTGGAGCCCTTGGGCCGTGCCAGCGGGACCCCTTCATCTTGGCTTTTCCGGTGGACTCTGCTTCTTCTCCAGAGGCAGAGAGTTTGGAGGACAGCTCGGCCCCAGGTCCTGACGTCGAGGTGACCGGGGCTGGGGAGGAGTTGACTAGGGGTGCTTGGGCCCCGTTTGACCCTGCTTGGGTGTTTGTACCCTTGGTGCGAGGCTTGTTGTTACACGGGAGGGGTTTTCCTATACCCCCCTCCCTGTATGAGTTTGATATGGGTGTGACTCCTTCCCGGGTTCGGTCCCGGGTTCCCTTGGGTTCCTCGGTTCCCTCCTTCCAGAGGTTTTCGGCTTCCCGCATCACATCAAAGGTGGCGCGGGAAGCCCTTGCGGCTTACCTCTTGCGAGACCCGGATTACGCCTCGGTAATGGATCATTCTTCTTTCAAGTTTGGCTCCTCGTTTTCCTTCTGGATGTGTTACGAGGTGACGGAGTCTTCCTGGCTGGCACTGTCCTTTCTTTTCGTTGGGGGCGTGGCACTTGTTCTGTCGGACCTGTGCGCTTGAATGGCAGGAAGTGACTACGGTAGTTCAGGTTTACCTAGGGGGCAAATTTGAGCACCTCAATGCGTGCTTGTTCGCCCCCCGTGCTTCTTTGTGATGTCGGTCAGATTCAGCTTCATGCGCAGGTTCCCTCCCTTTCAGCATCCCTGGTGGCCGAGGATTTGCGTGCCCATGGGCATTTATTTGGCTTCGGTCTCGTGTTTCTTTTCTCTGCTGGAGCTGTCTTTGGACTGGCTCGGCGAGGATGCGCAGCAACTGGGATCTGGGCCGATGTCCGGTGTGTTTGCTTTGGCAGCTCGGTCGTTGGCTGCCTTGTTGAAGTTGTTTGTGCCGATTTCTGATGGAGGCGGTGTCCCTGTTCTTTGCTTCTCATCTCGCATGCCGTCAGGCGGTGCTTGTCCACTCATTGGAATTGGCTTGGGCCCTAACTCTTAGATTTTTTACCCCCTTTTAGTCCGTTGCTGTTTGCAGGAGTCTGCTGAGGTGGAGCATTTTCTGCATGCGGCTTCATCTACTTCCCGGCCTATGGCAAACTTGTTGGTTCTCGGGGGGGGGGGCTCTGATGGCTCTGAGCATCGGTCGGGCTCTCATAGGGGTCGTCAGCCCTTTCGCGGGTCACGGGGCGATAGGGGGAGGTTCTCGCTATTTGCTCTCACCTGGTCCCAGGATTCGTGGGCATTTCAGGTCGTCTCCTCCAGCCTGCAGTGGCATTGGGTCGCTCCTCCTCATTCGGGGGAGTCGGGGCTGGTAGGGCAGGCCTCTTCTCCTGTGCTCTGTCAGGTCATCCGGGAGTGGGTTTGCTTGATACCTGCTTGATGGGGTTCTGAGAGTTGTTCTACTCCCCAAGCCCGGCCCGAGGCCAGGCTTGACTTGTGAGAGTTTGGTCCACCAGGCTGTTGCTTGGAGCGGCCCGCAGGCCCACATACCCACCACAGCCCGGTTGGTCCGTAACTTCTTTTAGAAAAAGTCTAGTTTTCTCTTGAAGATGTCCACGGTTGTTCCGGCAATATTTCTTATAGTGTCTGGAAGGATGTTGAACAGCCGCGGACCTCTGATGTTTATACAGTGTTCTCTGATTGTGCCTATGGCACCTCTGCTCTTCACTGGTTCTATTCTGCATTTTCTTCCATATCGTTCACTCCAGTACGTTGTTTTACTGTGTAGATTAGGGACCTGGCCTTCCCGTATTTTCTATGTGTATATTATTTGGTATCTTTCTTGTCTCCTTTCTAGCTAGTACATTTGTAGAGCTTTGAGACGATCCCAATAATTTAGGTGCTTTATCATGTCTATGCGTGCCGTATATGTTCTCTGTATTCCCTTGTATTCTATTTGTATTCTGTATTCTCTGCTTGGGTGTGGTCGAAATGACAACGTCCCTCAGGTGGGTTTCCCACCTGTTTTCAGTTCCGAAACGGGACTGTGTGGATCTCTGATTCATACTGGACTTTTCACGTCTGAATCCCTGGGTTTTTTGCCCCTCCTTTCGGATGACCACTCTGTCTCAGGTCCGGCTGCTTTTGGTGCCGGGTTCCTGGATGGTGTCTCTGGATCTCCGGGGACGCGTATTGGCACGTCACAATTCATCTGGGGTTCAGGGACTGGCTTGGTTTTGTCGTGGGGTGACAAGCTTACCACTTGCCACTTGCCTTCCATTCGGCTTGAATCTGGCACCTCGAGTGTTTACACGTCTTACCCGGGTCGCGGTGGCCCGTTTGCATCTGTTAGGGGTTCGGGTTCTGGCTTACCTCGATGACTGGCTGGTGTGGGCTCCCAGCCAGTCTGCATGTCTGCTAGCCAGAGATTTGGTTCTTTCCCAGCTCGCCGGGTTCGGGTTCTTGGTGAACTGGATGAAGTCCCATTTGGTTCCCTCTCACGTTCGAATTTGGCTGGGTCTTGTGTGGGACTCTCAGACCACTTCTTTGTCTCTCCCTCTTGCGATGCTGTTACGGCTGCATTCGGACTGCTCCCTGGTGGTTCATTGCTTGAACCGCGGGGGTTTGACGCAGTCCTTGGTTTTTTTGGGTTGGTTGCTTCAGGTGACTCGTCTGCTGAGTTCTCTGGATTTGGCTCTCCTGGCGGTTCATGTTAAAGAGGTGTCAAACGTCCTGGCAGACGGCCTGTCTTGGTTCATTCCCCTTTCCACGGAATGGACGGTCGATGCTGTCTCGTTCAATTGGCTCTGCCGGACATATGGGCACCCAGAGGCGACCTCTTCACATCGGCGTGGTTGAGGTTTATGTTTATTTCCAGTTTATGTGGTGCCCTTACCAGACTGCAAAGCCGTCGAGGTCGATGCCTTTCGGCTGGACTGGTCGAGGTGGAGTTACCTATACCTCTTCCCACCGGTCTGGTTGTTGCTCTGGTTCCTGGCTTGGTTGGAGACTTACCAGGGAAGAGTAGTCTTGTTGGCTCCTTGGTGGCCGGCCCAGCCCTGGTTTCAGGATCTTTTGCTCGATGTCCGAACCTGAGGGTCTTCCTGGGGCTCCGCCTCTTTCAGCAGATCGGTCCGGTCCGGTACATGGCTGGTTCGATCTTCTCCACTCTTCGTATCTGGTCTTTTTGACGTGGGTGTATCAGCACTTGTATGGCGATCAGGTGGCTTCTTTGATGGTGTCCCACCTGCGAGTTTCGTCTAGACAGCAGTATGAAATTTTCTGGTGGTCTTTTCGGCATTTTTTGTCTCTACGTAGGTTGTCTTCGATTTCTGATCGGGTTATTTTTTCCTTTCTCTCTTGGTTGTTTCAGGACCGTCATCTTATGCCAAATAATGTCGCCTCATATCGTGCGGTGCTGGCGAAGCCGCTGCAGCTTGCATTCGGGGTGGATGTCACTTCTGCTCCATTCCGCAAGCTTTCTCGGGCGTTTTCCACCTCCGGCCTGCTCATGCGCCACCCGAGCTATTCTGGTCGTTGGACCGGGTGCTCTCTTTTCTCTCTTCTCCTCAGTTTGTGGTGGCCGCCTCAGTTCAGGATTGTTTTTCTAAGGCTCTTTTCTTGTTGGCATTGGCCTCTGAGAGTCGGGTCAGGGAGCTTCATGCTCTCCTCCGGCGAAGGGGTTTCTGCTTTTTCAGTCCTGGTGGTCGTTTCATTCATTTGCACCATTCTCCTCCTTTTCTAACGAAGAATGAGTCTGCTGCTTTCCGAAGGGGTCCTTGGGTTGTTGATGCTTGGTTGGTTCGGCCGGGGGTGCATCATGTTTTGTGTCTGGTTGCGGCTCTTCGCCGTTATCTGTGCACCATGGCCTCCGTGGCAGAAGACGTGCTTTGGGTGGACCCGGTTTCCCTTCTTCCCTGTTCTTGGGAGCGGGTCTCCCAGGTCGTCCGCACGATTATTCGGTCCAGCCAGCCTGCGGTCTATCCCCGTGCCCATGACGTTTGTAAGTTCGCAGCTTTGGCTGCTGTTTTTGGGATTATGTCCTGGGCTGACATTCGGGCACAGGGCTTTTGGAGGTCGAACAGGGTCCTGGCCACATGGTATCTTGTTAATGTTCCTGGACCTTCTTGGGCGTGTGTAGCCTTGGGTCGCAGGTTGCAGCCAATTGTCAGCCAATTGTCTCGACTTCGAGTTGAGGAGCGAGTGATGACCGCCTCCCGGATAAGTCCTTCTTTTCTTTTTCTTTGGTTAGGTAGCTCCGGGGAGCCGAAGGGGGCCTCTACAGAAAACCAGCGTTGAATGTAATGAAGCGTCATTTTCTTAGTGAGACCCGGAGGCTCCCCAGCATCCCTCCCTCCCTCCGGTCGGCGTTTTTTTCACGTTTTTGATACTCAGCCTCTGAACTAGGGAGAGTTGCCGGCGCGGAGGTCTAGGACCCCTCCGCCCCCCTCTCGGGGAAGGGGGGTTGCACAGACGGATGCGCAGCATTTGTGGTGACGTCATACTAGTTTTCTTGGTTTTGATTGGGGAGTTCTGTTGCTAGTTCGGCTTTTGGTTTGCAATTATTTAATCAACAGTAGTTTGTTTTGGAATTCCTACCTTTCTGGGTGCCTGACCTGGTAGATGGCAGACACAGACTGCTTCCAATTACACGGGGGTGTCTTTAGGCCATTGCTCCTTCAGGCCTAGAACTCCTTGAACTGACTGTTGCCACGGTCTAATATATACACATCAGCCCGGTATAGCTCCAGGGAGCCTCCGGGTCTCACCCAGAAAATGGAGTTTCATTACATTCAACGCTGTTTTTTTTTCCTCATTTTGGCCATCACAGAGATCATACGCCATCACCAGCCATCTTAACCATTTCATATTTGTATTTCAAATAAATGCAACTTGAACTGCATCATAAAAAGTCATTCAAAGCCCTATAACAGTCTTCAATCATTAAAAGGGTTACTACCTCCCTACTACTAGAATCTTCTTCCACTCCTATTCTTTTCTTAAAATCCTAGCCTCATTTCACTCTTCATTCTCATTTCTAAGTTTTGTGTTACATAAACCAAAAACATCGCACATTCATTCCTTTAAAATTTACACTACTTCCATCCTCATTTGTTTACTTATTCCTTCACATTTGTCATATTCCTCTTTGTTTCCTGGGGTTGAATGAAGCACAAACCCTATATCCAAGGCCGATTCTGGCCCTTGTAGGGAGAAGGTGAGGAAGATGGGTTACCAGCCCAGTTATGCTACCCTTCATTACAGGGAATAAGGGGCTATGTACATCACATAGTCGTGGACAATGTGGGATCATCATATATAAAATAAGCAGACATTCTTAAACAGCAAAGTAAATTGAATCTGCAGCCAAAATTTAATCTTAATAAAAGGAGACATGGTGAGAGATGAAAAACAGTATACTGTACCGTATGAGAAATTATATCATCCCTATTACTTCATTTCCTAGGTTTGTAACATAGGACAAATTTAAAAAGAAAAATGGTTCAAACTCACTTGAAAGTGTGAAATGGATAAACTTTATGCAGGAGAGAGAGCGCTGCAGGGTCAATGATGGATGAAGGGTCTCATCTTCTGATGAGTCAGAGGCAGACCCATCACTTAATCTTACAACACGTAGCACCGCAGATGACCCCAAACATGCATTACTGCTCTCTTCTCCACTGTGGTAACAGATTACTATATTCCCTACATCTGTAACAATGCAATAATTAACATAAGTGAAAATTCACCAAACAACTTATTTCTATGATGGACTATCAATGATATTCATGACAATAGATGCATATTTTCAACTAGAGAAACTATATTACAATTGAAAAACACAAAAAATGGTGTACAATGACTATAAGAGTAAGGAATCCAATTACTTCTTGGCAAGAGTGCAGGAACATCGATGGTCCAGCATAGTTCTCCCTCCGACTGCCCACTAATCCGTCTCTGATCCACACACAGTTCGGGACTGCAGTCACCTGCAGCATAAACATATCATTACCCACGACATCCAATACTGTATTTATATACTTAACTTCTTAAGCAAATAGTAACTGTATACCATTGGGTACTATCAAGTAATATTGTACTTGAGAGCAATAAGGTGTTCAATACTGTACTTGAGGATAAAATTATGTACAATAAAATCACTGTATATGGAACACACTTCAGTACCTGTACTAACATTTTATTTATAAAATAAAGAAATTAATAAAAATATATATATTATATACAGTTTATATATTGTGACGATAATCTCTTCCCAGAGATTGAGCCTGCTATATCTTCTCATCGTCCCGTTCTCAACAATATGCAAGATACGTTTTATAGTGGCTTAACATATATATCAAGACAGCCACACGCACCTGCAACTCCCTCCTTCCCCCCCACTTCTGCACACCTGGTCGCGCCGACGGCTACAGTCCCAGACAAACTGCTTGTTACCTGACGCCCTGCGTTCTCATTGGCCGTTAAAAACACACCACTCCAGCTCCACGCCAATCACATTCCTCGCTAGCCATTGTCAGGACCGCCCAGCCATTCTCTCACCAGAATATCTAGTGCTCTCATGCTATGAACACCTAAGTTGACTCACCTCGTGTGATCAAATAGAGGTTTATAGCTAGCGCATATATTCCAGCACTAATATTATTTTGCTTGTTATTGTATGTCACTTCTCCTCCCTTTAACGTAATCCAGTTTTATGTTCAGTTATTTTTCCACTTGTTGTTCTGCACCATTAAGCCAAGATTTTTGCCTTTATTTCAATTGTTTTTTAGTGTTATTAAAGAGCATTGTTTATTATTGTGTTTTATGTCTCTTCCCTTACTTACCACAGATATCAAACACCCAGTCATTCTTTTTTTTTCTTTTTTTTTCTTTGTATATTTATGTGGCCCGGCCTTAACATCTGCCAGTGGAAGACTGCCGACACCATACTCCACTGCTTTACCGTCACAANGGTCCCAGGATTCGTGGGCATTTCAGGTCGTCTCCTCCAGCCTGCAGTGGCATTGGGTCGCTCCTCCTCATTCGGGGGAGTCGGGGGCTGGTAGGGCAGCCTCTTCTCCTGTGCTCTGTCAGGCCATCGGGGAGTGGGTTTGCTGATACCTGCTTGATGGGGTTCTGAGAGTTGTTCTACTCCCCAAGCCCGGCCCGAGGCCAGGCTTGACTTGTGAGAGTTTGGTCCACCAGGCTGTTGCTTGGAGCGGCCCGCAGGCCCACATACCCAACACAGCCCGGTTGGTCCGTAACTTCTTTTAGAAAAAAGTCTAGTTTTCTCTTGAAGATGTCCACGGTTGTTCCGGCAATATTTCTTATAGTGTCTGGAAGGATGTTGAACAGCCGCGGACCTCTGATGTTTATACAGTGTTCTCTGATTGTGCCTATGGCACCTCTGCTCTTCACTGGTTCTATTCTGCATTTCTTCCATATCGTTCACTCCAGTACGTTGTTTTACTGTGTAGATTAGGGACCTGGCCTTCCCGTATTTTCTATGTGTATATTATTTGGTATCTTTTTGTCTCCTTTCTAGCTAGTACATTTGTAGAGCTTTGAGACGATCCCAATAATTTAGGTGCTTTATCATGTCTATGCGTGCCGTATATGTTCTCCATTCCCTTGTATTCTATTTGTATTCTGTATTCTCTGCTTGGGTGTGGTCGAAATGACAACGTCCCTCGGTGGGTTTCCCACCTGTTTTCAGTTCCGAAACGGGACTGTGTGGATCTCTGATTCATACTGGACTTTTCACGTCTGAATCCCTGGTTTTTTGCCCCTCCTTTCGGATGACCACTCTGTCTCAGGTCCGGCTGCTTTTGGTGCCGGGTTCCTGGATGGTGTCTCTGGATCTCCGGGACGCGTATTGGCACGTCACAATTCATCTGGGGTTCAGGGACTGGCTTGGTTTTGTCGGTGGGTGACAAGCTTACCACTTGCCACTTGCCTTCCATTCGGCTTGAATCTGGCACCTCGAGTGTTTACACGTCTTACCCGGGTCGCGGTGGCCCGTTTGCATCTGTTAGGGGTTCGGGTTCTGGCTTACCTCGATGACTGGCTGGTGTGGGCTCCAGCCAGTCTGCATGTCTGCTAGCCAGAGATTTGGTTCTTTCCCAGCTCGCCGGGTTCGGGTTCTTGGTGAACTGGATGAAGTCCCATTTGGTTCCCTCTCACGTTCGAATTTGGCTGGGTCTTGTGTGGGACTCTCAGACCACTTCTTTGTCTCTCCCTCTTGCGATGCTGTTACGGCTGCATTCGGACTGCTCCCTGGTGGTTCATTGCTTGAACCGCGGGGGTTTGACGCAGTCCTTGGTTTTTTGGGTGGTTGCTTCAGGTGACTCGTCTGCTGAGTTCTCTGGATTTGGCTCTCCTGGCGGTTCATGTTAAAGAGGTGTCAAACGTCCTGGCAGACGCCTGTCTTGGTTCATTCCCCTTTCCACGGAATGGACGGTCGATGCTGTCTCGTTCAATTGGCTCTGCCGGACATATGGGCACCCAGAGGCGACCTCTTCACATCGGCGTGGTTGAGGTTTGTTTATTTCCAGTTTTATGTGGTGCCCTTACCAGACTGCAAAGCCGTCGAGGTCGATGCCTTTCGGCTGGACTGGTCGAGGTGGAGTTACCTATACCTCTTCCCACCGGTCTAGTTGTTGCTCTGGTTCCTGGCTTGGTTGGAGACTTACCAGGGAAGAGTAGTCTTGTTGGCTCCTTGGTGGCCGGCCCAGCCCTGGTTTCAGGAGCTTTTGCTCGATGTCCGAACCTGAGGGTCTTCCTGGGGCTCCGCCTCTTTCAGCAGATCGGTCCGGTCCGGTACATGGCTGGTTCGATCTTCTCCACTCTTCGTATCTGGTCTTTTTGACGTGGGTGTATCAGCACTTGTATGGCGATCAGGTGGCTTCTTTGATGGTGTCCCACCTGCGAGTTTCGTCTAGACAGCAGTATGAAATTTTCTGGTGGTCTTTTCGGCATTTTTTGTCTCTACGTAGGTTGTCTTCGATTTCTGATCGGTTATTTTTCCTTTCTCTCTTGGTTGTTTCAGGACCGTCATCTTATGCCAAATAATGTCGCCTCATATCGTGCGGTGCTGGCGAAGCCGCTGCAGCTTGCATTCGGGGTGGATGATGTCACTTCTGCTCCATTCCGCAAGCTTTCTCGGGCGTTTTCCACCTCCGGCCTGCTCATGCGCCACCCGAGCTATCTGGTCGTTGGACCGGGTGCTCTCTTTTCTCTCTTCTCCTCAGTTTGTGGTGGCCGCCTCAGTTCAGGATTGTTTTTCTAAGGCTCTTTTCTTGTTGGCATTGGCCTCTGAGAGTCGGGTCAGGGAGCTTCATGCTCTCCTCCGGCGAAGGGGTTTCTGCTTTTTCAGTCCTGGTGGTCGTTTCATTCATTTGCACCATTCTCCTTCTTTTCTAACGAAGAATGAGTCTGCTGCTTTCCGAAGGGGTCCTTGGGTTGTTGATGCTTGGTTGGTTCGGCCGGGGGTGCATCATGTTTTGTGTCTGGTTGCGGCTCTTCGCCGTTATCTGTGCACCATGGCCTCCGTGGCAGAAGACGTGCTTTGGGTGGACCCGGTTCCCTTCTTCCCTGTTCTTGGGAGCGGGTCTCCCAGGTCGTCCGCACGATTATTCGGTCCAGCCAGCCTGTGGTCTATCCCCGTGCCCATGACGTTTGTAAGTTCGCAGCTTTGGCTGCTGTTTTTGGATTATGTCCTGGGCTGACATTCGGGCACAGGGCTTTTGGAGGTCGAACAGGGTCCTGGCCACATGGTATCTTGTTAATGTTCCTGGACCTTCTTGGGCGTGTGTAGCCTTGGGTCGCAGGTTGCAGCCAATTGTCAGCCAATTGTCTCGACTTCGAGTTGAGGAGCGAGTGATGACCGCCTCCCGGATAAGTCCTTCTTTTCTTTTTCTTTGGTTAGGTAGCTCGGGGAGCCGAGGGGGCCTCTACAGAAAACCAGCGTTGAATGTAATGAAGCGTCATTTTCTTAGTGAGACCCGGAGGCTCCCCAGCATCCCTCCCTCCCTCCGGTCGGCGTTTTTTCACGTTTTTGATACTCAGCCTCTGAACTAGGGAGAGTTGCCGGCGCGGAGGTCTAGGACCCCTCCGCCCCCCTCTCGGGGAAGGGGGGTTGCACAGACGGATGCGCAGCATTTGTGGTGACGTCATACTAGTTTTCTTGGTTTTGATTGGGGAGTTCTGTTGCTAGTTTGGCTTTTGGTTTGCAATTATTTAATCAACAGTAGTTTGTTTTGGAATTCCTACCTTTCTGGGTGCCTGACCTGGTAGATGGCAGACACAGACTGCTTCCAATTACACGGGGTGTCTTTAGGCCATTGCTCCTTCAGGCCTAGAACTCCTTGAACTGACTGTTGCCACGGTCTAATATATACACATCAGCCGGTATAGCTCCAGGGAGCCTCCGGGTCTCACCCAGAAAATGGAGTTTCATTACATTCAACGCTGTTTTTTTTTCCTCATTTGGCCATCACAGAGATCATACGCCATCACCAGCCATCTTAACCATTTCATATTTGTATTTCAAATAAATGCAACTTGAACTGCATCAAAAAAGTCATTCAAAGCCCTATAACAGTCTTCAATCATTAAAAGGGTTACTACCTCCCTACTACTAGAATCTTCTTCACTCCTATTCTTTTCTTAAAATCCTAGCTCATTTCACTCTTCATTCTCATTTCTAAGTTTTGTGTTCATAAACCAAAAACATCGCACATTCATTCCTTTAAAATTTACACTACTTCCATCCTCATTTGTTTACTTATTCCTTCACATTTGTCATATTCCTCTTTGTTTCCTGGGGTTGAATGAAGCACAAACCCTATATCCAAGGCCGATCTGGCCCTTGTAGGGAGAAGGTGAGGAAGAGGGTTACCAGCCCAGTTATGCTACCCTTCATTACAGGGAATAAGGGGCTATGTACATCACATAGTCGTGGACAATGTGGGATCATCATATATAAAATAAGCAGACATTCTTAAACAGCAAAGTAATTGAATCTGCAGCCAAAATTTAATCTTAATAAAAGGAGACATGGTGAGAGATGAAAAACAGTATACTGTACCGTATGAGAAATTATATCATCCCTATTACTTCATTTCCTAGGTTTGTAACATAGGACAAATTAAAAAGAAAAATGGTTCAAACTCACTTGAAAGTGTGAAATGGATAAACTTTATGCAGGAGAGAGAGCGCTGCAGGGTCAATGATGGATGAAGGGTCTCATCTTCTGATGAGTCAGAGGCAGACCCATCACTTAATCTTACAACACGTAGCACCGCAGATGACCCCAAACATGCATTACTGCTCTCTTCTCCACTGTGGTAACAGATTACTATATTCCCTACATCTGTAACAATGCAATAATTAACATAAGTGAAATTCACCAAACAACTTATTTCTATGATGGACTATCAATGATATTCATGACAATAGATGCATATTTTCAACTAGAGAAACGTATATTACAATTGAAAAACACAAAAAAGTGTACAATGACTATAAGAGTAAGGAATCCAATTACTTCTTGGCAAGAGTGCAGGAACATCGATGGGCCAGCATAGTTCTCCCTCCGACTGCCCACTAATCCGTCTCTGATCACACACAGTTCGGGACTGCAGTCACCTGCAGCATAAACATATCTTACCCACGACATCCAATACTGTATTTATATACTTAACTTCTTAAGCAAATAGTAACTGTATACCATTGGGTACTATCAAGTAAATTGTACTTGAGAGCAATAAGGTGTTCAATACTGTACTTGAGGATAAAATTATGTACAATAAAATCACTGTATATGGAACACACTTCAGTACCTGTACTAACATTTTATTTATAAATAAAGAAATTAATAAAAATATATATATTATATACAGTTTATATATTGTGACGATAATCTCTTCCCAGAGATTGAGCCTGCTATATCTTCTCCGTCCCCGTTCTCAACAATATGCAAGATACGTTTATAGTGGCTTAACATATATATCAAGACAGCCACACGCACCTGCAACTCCCTCCTTCCCCCCCACTTCTGCACACCTGGTCGCGCCGACGGCTACAGTCCCAGACAAACTGCTTGTTACCTGACGCCTGCGTTTCATTGGCCGTTAAACAACCACCACTCCAGCTCCACGCCAATCACATTCCTCGCTAGCCATTGTCAGGACGCCCAGCCATTCTCTCACCAGAATATCTAGTGCTCTCATGCTATGAACACCTAAGTTGACTCACCTCGTGTGATCAAATAGAGGTTTATAGCTAGCGCATATATTCCCAGCACTATATTATTTTGCTTGTTATTGTATGTCACTTTCCTCCCTTTAACGTAATCCAGTTTTATGTTCAGTTATTTTTCCACTTGTTGTTCTGCACCATTAAGCCAAGATTTTTGCTTTATTTCAATTTGTTTTTTAGGGTTATTAAAGAGCATTGTTTATTATTGTGTTTTATGTCTCTTCCTTACTTACCACAGATATCAAACACCCAGTCATTCTTTTTTTTTCTTTTTTTTCTTTGTAATATTTATGTGGCCGGCCTTAACATCTGCCAGTGGAAGACTGCCGACCACCATACTCCACGGTTTACCGTCACAATATATATATATATANGTATCTTCGATCTCACTCCATCTATGTGTGTAGCAATCTTCAGGAACTGTTCCCCTCCCGTTTATTCTTCACTCCCCCTCTCTCTTTGATTTGTGGTTGCCTGTATGTACCAACTTTACTGGTCTGACTACCCCCAACACTTGTAGAAAAAACCAGCGTTGAATGTAATGAAACGCCATTTCTGGGCGAGTCCGGAGGCTCCCCGGAGCTATCCATGGCTGATATGGATACCTAACTATTTTGCATCAGTCGATGTGGGTGGAGTTCTAGGCCTACCGGGGACCACGAGCCAGAACCTGGCCCCTCAGAGAGGCACGGGGAGCAATGGCCCATAGAAATGCACATGTGATTTGGAGCATTCTATATCTGCCATCGACCGGGACAGGCACCCAGAAAGGTAAGCGCCACAAAACAAACCCCTATTCTGGTTAACCACAAAAATTGACAAACGAGTGGACAGAACTCCCCAGGAAAACGAACTAACAAGCATGACGTCACACGAGCCGCGCCGCATGTCTGCGCAGCTCCCCCTCCCCGGGAGGGGGAAGGGGGAGCCCCAGACCCCCGCGCCGGCTATCCACACCCCAGTTCCGAGGCTGGATATCAAAACCACGAAAAACCGCCGACGGAGGGCGGGAGGGATGCCGGGGAGCCTCCGGGACTCACCCAGAAAATGGCGTTTCATTACATTCAACGCTGGTTTTCTGGGGGGAGCCCCTACGGCTCCCGGAGCTACCTCACCAAAGACTACCTAAGAAAACAAGGGGACATACCCGGGAGGCGGTCGGTGAACCACTCCTCAACACGAAGTCGAGACAACAACCAAAAGGACCCCTCCGGAAAGCAGCAGGCACAACATTCGCCAGAAAAAGGGAGAACGGCCACAGACGAAGAAAACTATGACCAAGATCATAGGAGCCAAGAAACCACTGCGCCTGAGAAGAGCATGAAGCACTGCCACACGACCCCAGAGGCCAATGCCAAAAGATAGCCGAGGCAAAGCAAACCTGGCCCCGAGGAGCCACAACCACCAAGGAGAAGAAAAACAGGAGAGCACCCTGTCCAAAGACCTGGACGGCACAGGCAGTGCAGAAACAGGCCGGAGGTGAAACAATGCACGATACAGCCTGCGAAACGGCACAGAAGGAACATCGAAACCGAAAGCCAGCAGCAGAAACCAAGGTGCAAGACCCAGGAACAGTCCCAAGCGCCTCTACACCTTCTGCAAGCCAATCCTATGACAGCCCCAGGAGGGAAAAGAAAACGCAGGACCAAAACCAAAATGCCACAAGCGTGCAAGGCCACCACCACAAGTGCAGCCGACAGGGAAGGAACCTGCATAAGGAGCCGCCCCGCACCAACACCCGGCAGAAGGGCAGGAGCGAAGACTCAGTAAAAGGAGCAAAATCGCCCACAGGAAAACGAGGAGCGCCGAGACAGCGCGAAGAGGAGATATATGCACAAAAGAACCAGAAGGCCAAACATCCAGAAACTGCCGGGAAGAGGACCCACAAGCCCTAGAAAGGACCGGAGGGAAGCTCAACCGAATGACGACAGACGTACCAGAAAATGGGAAAGAGCTGACTGGGGTTAGAAGACACAGAATTGCTCTTCCCACTCACTCTCATTATTCCTGCCCTTTCATTCTCCGCCGCACACGTACATGTACGTTACAGGAGAGTGAAGGAGGAGGGGCCCACTGGGAAGTGTGTCAAGGAAAAACCAGCACAAAGACGCCGCCAGAGTAGCAGGCGCCGGCCCCGTCAACGAGAGGAGCAGCAGGTCATCGCCGGCTGCATTCTCTCTATGGTGTGGGTGCCAGAAGCCACGGAGCGACCGGGGACAAGGAAGAAAGATGTCGGGACGGGTGTCACGAGCCCCAACAGATGACCAATGCAGTATACGGCGCTAGGACTGACCTGCGCGGTCGGACTGACTGACATGTCAACGTCACACAGTGGGTGTTGAACTCCCCTCTGTTTATCCGCTTTCTCCTTTCCCACGGCAATTGGGTGCAGCTACCAAGGCTACCCCAAAACAGTCCCAAACCTTCGAAAACAAAAGCAGCAAACAAAGAACGAAGGCACAAAAACTCCGTCGCACCCGAGACCAAAAGTCATGCAGAACCCCAAGAAGAGGGGGACATGACTGAGAAGGCCCGTCCTGGAAAAAGGTGCGAAGACTGTAGAAAAACACCACCGACAGGACGGAAACAACGGGCACGCTGGACAAGGAAAACCGAGCCCAGGGAGGGACCGATGCCCACAAAGCACGTGCGGAGCGGGGGGACGGAAAAAACCCACACCACAAAACCGCAAGCCTGGCCCAGAGGGGTAGAAAGACCCCGGCGGGGACCAACGGGGCCGAAGGCCCCTTACGTTAGCACCACCCCAGCCCCGGGAACCCACCCTGCAGGCCCCGGGGCCGAGCTGTCCCCTCAAAGCCCCAGCGTCAAGAAAACCCCGGGGCAGCCGTGAAAAACACCAAGGAAGGGAGCCCACTAGGCTCCGGAACTTGAACGGAAACCGGAGGAAAAAGCGAGGGGCGAGACGAAGACCCCAAGCTCATCCCCAACCAGCACAATGAGGCAAGGACAAAACAGAATCCAAGGAACCTGGAAAACCAGGCCCAGCACAGCAAGACCGACAAGGAAGGAGGGCCCCAAAAGGAGCACGGAAGGGCCGAACATAATGCCACAACCAACCCCGACACGCAGCTGCAGTACCAAAACCGCAGCAAAACGTCCCCACACTCCCGAGGGAGCGACAGAGAAGATAGATAAATCGTACACGAGCGGCACACAAGGGGACACAGGCGGAAACCGAGCACCCAACCGAGCCACAGGGACGGTAGGAGAAACGTGTGCAGTGTAACAGGCAACCGAAGGAACACATTGGGCAGCCCAACATGGGCTGATCCCATACACAGCCCCAAGAGCAGAGACGAGAGCGCCCATGAAGCACAGAAACCGCTCAACAGGCAAACGACAGGGGAGAGGCGGAACTAAAGAGCCAGAACCCAACCCCGCAAGCACACAACACCCTCGACACAGGAAACGTACCACCAAACAGGCACCCCCACCGTTGCACCGTGGAACAAGGTGGAGGCGGGGCCCCGAACTCAAGCCAGGTGAGACAAGCATAGGAGAGGGGCAGGAGTACAGGCAGGGGTCGCCTCGAAAGGGCCAAGAGGCCACCCGCAGACACCCGTGAACCGAGGAAGGAATCAGGTGGAGAGAACAAGAGCAGCCCAATATGGGCTAATAGCCCAGCAGCAGGCACCTCGGGCGATACGGACCACTGTCACAAGTACGTACGTACACCCATGCCTACGCCCAAAAACAGCGTCAGGACGAAGGAAACGCCAAACCGCACCAACTCACCTGCAGAACTGTTTTAGTGTCAGAGTGGTTGACAAACGGAATGCATGAGGAAGGGATGAGGTGGAGGCTGACTCCATACACAGAGTCAAGTGTAGAGATGATAGAGCCCAATAGGCTCAGGAATCGGTACACCTGTTGATTGACTGGTGAGAGGCGGGACCAGAGAGCCAGAGCTCAACCCCCGCAAACACAACTAGGAGAGTACAGCAGCACCCCAGACAACCCCCAAGCAACGGGGCACGGATGGGATGAAGAGCGAGAGGCGAAGCCCCCCGAGAAAACGGAAGCACAACACATGTGCACACCGCCCGGAACCAAAACAAACTCACGGCGCATGCGCAGGACGCGAAAGAAAAGTAGCCCAACAGGGCGACAAGTAGCCCAAACTGCTACAAGTAGCCCAATACTGCTACAAGTAGCCCAATACTGCTACAAGTAGCCCAATACTGCTACAAGTTCCGGGACACGCAGGAGGTAAGCCGCAAAGGCCAACGGCACCGCAGACGAAGAGATGCGGTAGCCGAAAAACTCCGGAAGACGGAACCGAAGGAACCACAGGGACACGGAACCGAACCCGGGGAGGAGCAGAACCCAAGCCCAATTCGTACGCAGAGGGGGGAAAGAAAAACCCCACTCCTCGCAACAGTAAGCCCCGCTCAGAAGGACAGAATCCAGGCGGGGCGCAATGGAGCACAAAGCCCCCCAAGGTCGCTCCTCCCCAACCCCAGGAGCCTCTACACTAGGCCCCGGGGCCGAGTCGACCTCCAAAGCCCCAGCCCCACAAGAAAAAGCCGGGGCAGCCGAGAGAGCTGGAAGAGAAGGGGCCCACTGTTCAGACCCTGGAGCATCGGCAGGAGGAACAGACTCGAATGCCTCCTCAGCTACCCCGGACGGGGCAACCCCCGAAACTGCCCAAGTCTCAGAACCTCAAACCCCGCCCTGACCCCAAAGCCTACAATTGCGTAGGGGCCAGAAGCAGGAGGGGGGAAAATCAAGGAGCATGGAAGAACCAAGGCCGAAAACGACCAAAACCCCAAATGTTTCCCTACACAAGCGAGGCAGCATCGGGGCGTCCGGGGAAGCGACAAACCTGAGCGCGTTGCAACCAACCTACCCTGCAAAGCGCGAGCTGCCTGCACCCACGGGAATTCATCATAAGACTGGGTGACTGGAGTCACGAACAAGCAACAAAGCTTGCAGGACTCAGGGTCGAATGTGTCACCGACCCAACAGGTAGCATGACGGAGGCAAAAACAAGGAGAGTCACCCTGAGACAAAGGGACAGAGCAACCCTCAACTCGGATCAAGCGAGAGGGGACGCAATGGTCTCCACAATCGGACCCGAGAGCCCCCGGGGGGTTTTCCAGGGCCCCTAGACTGGGTCTGCTAAGGGTTATCCCAGGCAGGGCACTGCTAACCGGCGCCCCAAACTACCAAGCAAACTGCTAAAGCTGAACCCACGGGACGTGTCCACTCGCGAGGGCGAAGCAGGGGGTGCCACCCCACAAACGAACCTAACATAAGGGGGATGGGGACAAGGCAGACCCCCATACCAGGCACAAACAAATATAAAAGAAAAACCACACAAGTGGACAACGTACCCAGAGGGAACAAAGCCGGCCGCTGTCATAGGTGAAAACTAGCTACGCAGTGCCCTGCGCCCCACCGGTGCTATAACTACCACTTACCCCAAGGTAAACAAGGGAGTAAAACTCCCAAACACTCGGGGCGGCCAAACGCCAAGCAGCGAAAAGCCAACAGAGGTAGACCCGAGGTGACTTGTGGAAGATAACCCCAAGCCCCAAGGGCGGTACTTACAGGGCACTCAGGGAAGGTGACCCTAAGCACATGCAGCCCGAGTACCTGAGAATACTACTCCCAGCTCACACGATCACCATAAGAGCAGCACTGAAAACAAGTCACAGCACTGAAACAAGACCGGAGCTGGAGCCACATGACCGTGCAAGATCCCATCAGCCAAGGAACTGGGGTGTGGATAGCCGGCGCGGGGGTCTGGGGCTCCCCCTTCCCCCTCCCGGGGAGGGGGGAGCTGCGCAGACATGCGGCGCGGCTCGTGTGACATCACGTTTGTTAGTTCGTTTTCCTGGGGGAGTTCTGTCCATTCGTTTGTCAATTTTTGTTGTTAACCAGAATAGAGGTTTGTTTTGTGGCGCTTACCTTTCTGGGTGCCTGTCCCGGTCGATGGCAGATATAGAATGCTCCAAATCACATGTGCATTTCTATGGGCCATTGCTCCCCGTGCCTCTCTGAGGGGGCCAGGTTCTGGCTCGTGGTCCCCGGTAGGCCTAGAACTCCACCCACATCAACTGATGCAAAATAGTTAGGGTATCCATATCAGCCATGGATAGCTCCGGGGAGCTGTAGGGGCTCCCCCCAGAAAAGAATCGATTTCTTCTTTATTCCTGCTCTCATTTAAACGTTTTGCCTCGGTGAGGTTCAGTTTCAGCTTCTCTCTATCTTCTTTTGAAAGATCTCGTCTTAATGACCACACTTTCCCATCCTCATCACTTTGTAATTTTCTAGCATTCCTTAGTACTTCTTCCATCTGTTTGGCACCGTTTAGAGTGATCCTCAAAGGTCGATCTTTCCCTTTTACGTACAGTGGCACCTCGACATCCGATTGC
Source organism: Procambarus virginalis (assembly GCA_020271785.1). Lineage (NCBI taxonomy): Eukaryota > Metazoa > Arthropoda > Malacostraca > Decapoda > Cambaridae > Procambarus > Procambarus virginalis. The sequence goes on from WNGS01162157.1 coordinate 12,862,435, forward strand.
CCCTACTTACGATAAATTCGAGTTCCGATATAAATTTCATAAAAAAATGCGACTCGACATCCGATGGTGTCGTCGACATCCGATGGTGTCGTCGACATCCGATGGTGTCGTCGACATCCGATGGTGTCGTCGACATCCGATATTTGTTGGTACACGTTCGGGTCGGCCAAGCGCGTGGTTCTCGGTCACGCGGTCCGACCTGCCTCAGTTTACTACAGCTACCCGCTTAGTGACGATTGCGCCTGTAAGAAATTCCGCTTTTGTGGTGATTTTTTGCATTTTGAACATTAAAGTAATTATTATATAATACGCCACGAGTCCCAGGAAAGTCAGTGGTAAGGCTCAACATATGAGATCCCATGTAAGAATGACCATAGAGCAGAAGCAAGAGATCATTCGTAAATATGAAGATGGTGTGCAGGTAGGTGAACTTGCTAGGCAGTACAACAAATCTCAGTGAACGATATCCACCATACTAGCTAAGAAAAAGGACATTATGGGTGCTAAAGTGATGCATCATTACAGACAAATGTTAAAACGAATGGAAAAACAAATGTCTCTTGACAAATTTGTAGTGAGACAAACAAGCACTGAACCACAACCAGGCCCTAGTGGTATTCAGGCAAAACGTAGGAGAGAGAGTACCTCAGAGAAAACATCACTGCCTGATGTGATAATGGAAGGGGACGCCCCTTCCAAACAGTAACAACTCTCCTCTTGCCCCATCACCATCTTCCATACGCCATCAAGAGCCCTCCATAAAGGTAAGAGTAACTTTGGTACTGTATTGTAGTTAGAAAAAACATTGTATTCAGTATAAAATGTATTTTTATGTTAATATTTTGGAGGGTGGGGAACGGATTAATTCAAATCCCTTTATTTCTTATGGGAAAATTCGCTTCGACTTTCGATATTTCGACATCCGATCCGTCTTTGGGAACGGATTAGCATCGGAAGTCGAGGCCCCATTGTATTTGCCTATTCTCCTGCAGTCGTAGACATTCTCTATGGTAGTAAGACCTTCTACGAGGCCAACAATTTTATCTACTACTTTCGCTTCTTCTACAGCTCTTTCTGACCTAGATGTTATCTCCTTTTCTTTGCAACCAAAAATTATCAAGGACTTACTCCGATCAACTGAGTTTTGCACCAACTTCGGATTAGATGCCAATGCCTTTCTCACTTCCAGCCTAATGTTTGTTTTATCTTGGTTGCTGCAGTGTTTGACTTCCTTTACTGCTTCTTCAATTTTTTCCTTCTCCTTGGCCACTTGTGCATAGGTGAGTTGCATATCTTTCTTGCACTGTTCTATTCCCTGTGTAACTTCCTCCATCTGTGCCGACAAAAGCTGTTTCTCCTGTTGAATTTCCTTGCCTAACCTATCGTAGTCATTTATGTTTAAATTTACTTTAACTTCTTCCAAAGCTATTTTTAAAGAGTTTATTTTATTCTTCCATGGCTTTGCAATTTGTTTCCAATTGATTCTTATCCTTGCACAAGTCTTTCACTATATCCTCAAGACATGAAACTTTCCTATTCAAATGGTCATTACTTTCTTTCAATTTACTAATTATTTCTACATGAGAGTTCACTATAGTATCTAATTTTACCAACTTGTTGTGTAGACTGCTAATATCAATGCTTTCTTCATTGAATCCCACAAAATCAAGTTCTGTTTTGTTTTTCCTCTTGCTGGTGGCCATCTTGAATGTTCTTCTCTGCACTGGAAACACTAGAGCAACTTTTTCTCATCTGATTTTTCACTTCCCTTAGCACATTCCTGTTAAATCACCTATTTTTCAAAAGCACTATACCTTTATGTTCTTTGGGACACCACTCACTATCATCAACCTGTACTACAATGCTTAGGATTGTTGAAATATGCTGGAGCTCCTCTGATGCAAGTGTTGACCCTAGGGGTGTCACCTTTTGAATCTATTGTGGATTCCCGCTGTGTGGGAGTTTTGTCGCTTAAGACCGTCTCCCATTGAATGGTTGCAAGGTCTACATTTATTTTTTCCCAGTTGATCCTCTTATTGTTGCAATTGAATTGATTGAATATTCCTTCTCGCTTGTTGGGTCTCTTAGACCTACTACCGTTATTTATGCTAGTTCGCACTTCAATCAGCTTATGGTCTGAGTATGAAGTATCAGAGATTGTAATGTCTGTGATTAGTTCATCATTGTTTGTGAATAACAAGTCTAGTGTGTTTTCGTTCCTAGTTGGTTCTGTAATCTGTTGATTGAGCGAGTATTTGTCACAGAATCTCAAAAGTTCTCTGACCTGTGGTTGGTTATTTCCCGGGTCATTCCCTGCTATGATATTTGTGTTTGCCATTCTCCATCTTAGACTCGGTAAATTGAAATCTCCAAGGAAGATACAGTAATATCAACAAGATGATCACTGTTTGTCGGTCGGTTTCTCGTCAAGGGCATCAACCCTTTTGCAGTTGCAGTCTCTGGCCCTTTGGGATGCTTGTTGGCATGTCTCACTTCATCTGGGGTTCAGGGACCGGTTAGGTTTCATGCTGGGATGGCGAGCCTCTTGTTTTCATTGCCTTTCCCTTGGCCGGTCTCTCCTACAGAGGTGTAGGTGCAGCTGCGGTCCTGCCATTAGCTATTTCTGGGGGAGAGGGAGTCCTGGGTCACTCAGCAGTTGCTCGAGCAGTTCTGAGGGAGTTTGAATTTTGCCATGCTGGTCTACCTTCTGGGTCGGGTTTGGCTTCGGTGTCTGTTCTAGTTCTTTCGGGGATGCCCCTTCCGCCTCTCTTACAATCACTGGGTTTGTCCTCTGTGGGCTTTGCGTTGGTTGCTGCATCGCCGGCATCCTCTTCAGGTTTTTTTGGGTTGAGTGACTTGGCGCCTACCCGAGCCCTTGCTCCTCGTGTTCACAGACGCTTCGTCTCTCGCGGGGGCTTTGTGACCAGTGCTCACCAATCCGGCCAGGGATGATGGGGTCTGTCCTTCCATCAGACTCCCAAGGCTGGCCAGGGGAGATGGGGTCTGTCCTTCAGTTGGGCTCACAGCATGGTGCGGGAGATCGTGGTGGTTTGGCTGTCGCTTTGGAGGGTTCGAGTCACTCGGGGTGCAACCATCTGGCTCCATTCAGACTGTTCATTGCCTGAACCGTGGGGGTTCTCTTCGGTCCTTAAGTATTTTGGGCTGGTCGCTTCGGGTGCCTTGTTTGCTGGATTCTCGGGGTTTGGCTCTCCATGCAGTTCATATCCGGGGAATGTCCGACGTCCTGGAGGACAACCTGTCAGTATTCCTTCTCTTGTCTACAGAATGGACAGTCGACGCAAACTCCTTTGGTTGGCTCTGCGGAATGTACGAACTCCCGGAAATGGATCTCTTAATGTCGGTGTGGTCTTGGCATCTCCTAATGTATGTGGCGCCCTTCCCTGATTCCCTGACTGCGAGGCTGTCGTGGTAGATACCTTTCAGTAGGACTGGTCGAGATGGGCTTACCTGTACCTCTTTTTCCGGTCCTGAAAGCTGGAACCGGACCAACTGTTGCTTTGGGTTCTAGCTCAGTTGGAGTTCTACCATGGGAGAGTAGTCCTTATGGCCCCTTGGTGGCCTGCCCAGCCTTATGTTTCAAGTGCTGCTTGCTTGGTGTCGGAACACGGGCATTTTCTGCTGCTCTGCCTCTTCAAGTGGATTGGACCAGTCCAATACATGGCCAATTTAGTCTTCTTCTCTGCTCTTCAAATCTGGTCTTTTTGACACGGGTTTATCACCATTGAATGGCGATTAGGTGGTTTCGTTGATGGTGTCCCACCTGAGAGGTTTGTCTGGGCAGCAATATGAAGTTTTCTGGCGTTCTTTCCACCATTTTCATTTTCTTCGTTGGTTATCTCCTATTCCTGATAGGGTTGTCTTGTCCTTTCAATCTTGGCTTTTTCAGGACCGTCATTTGATGCCTAATACTGTCGCCTTGTATCATGTGGCACTGGGGGAGCCGCTGCTGCTTGCATTCGGGGTGGATGACATTTCTACCCTGTTCCATAAGATTTCTCATGCTTTGTTTCACCTCATCCGGCCTGCTCATGCACAGCTTGAGCCATCCTGGTTCTTGGACAGGGTGCTCTCCTATCTCTCTCCTCTTGGTTCGTGGTGGCCCCTTCGGTTCATGATGGTTTTTCCAAGGCTCTATTTCTGTTGGCATTGGCTCCTGGGGGTCAGGTCAGTGAGCTTCAAGCGCCCCTCCAGTGCAGGGGTTTTTGTTTCTTCGGTCCTGGTAGTCAGTTTGTTTAGTTGCAGACTTTCCTTCTTTTTGGCAAAGAACGAGACAGCTGCTTTCAGGAGGGATCATGGGTCATTGAGTTTGGTTGGTTTGTCAGGCCGGGGCTGCATCATGTGTTTGCCGGTGCGGCTCTTCCCTGTAACCTGAGCACCTCGGTTTCTGTGGCTGGGATGCGCTTTGGGTTGATCTTGGTTTCCCCTCATCCCTGTTTCAGGGCTCAGGTCTCCCAGGTCATCCGCAGGGTTATTAAGTCTAGCCAGCCGCGGTCTATCCTTGTGCTTATAACGTTAGGAAGTTGGCTGCTTGTCTGCCATGTTCAGCAACGCTGAGTGTCTCTCGCTACTGGTACTTTACTTTAATTTCTTTATGATAAACCCAACCTGGGGCAAGATGGGTAGCCCAAGATCCCCCGTGCCTACCCCAAGGGGAGGACAACCCCAAGCGAAGGAAGGCCCTCTAAAGGGGAGTGATTCCCAAATACCCCACGGGCAGATAATTCTGCCCCATGCCAAGGGCGTACTGTACTCACTGGAGGCACCTTGGGAAGGTAACCCTAGAAGCACAAAGCCCTGGTACCTTGT
>WNGS01162157.1:12875294-12888573 GCA_020271785.1 Procambarus virginalis
GAAAGAATGGTTGGGGACTGCTCTATCTGGACCGAAAAAGGCGTTCGACAGAGGTCCACATAACAGGTTGTTCTAGAAACTGGAAAAAATTGGAGAGGTGACAGGTAACCTTCTAACACGGATGAAAAACTTCCTAACTAACAGAAAAATGAGAGCCGTAATCAAAGGCAAGGCTAGTCCGGTTTGGATGACGAATGTCACAGGGAGTACCACAGGGTTCAGTTGCTTGCACCGGTAATGTTCAGTGTCTACATACACGACTTTCTACCAGAGGGATTACAGAATTATATGAACATTTTGCTGATTGGGTATGCCCAAGTTAGAGAATAAGAAACTTAGATGTTTGTCATGCCCTTCAAGACGATCCTCGTGTGACAAAATAAGTAGTTGGGGGAGCAACACTGTACATGGGTAAGTGTATGTGAATAAAGGCCATGTAGGTATTGGATTTGGTGAACACAGAACCCTACCACACCAACCTACATAAATTATCTCTAGAAATCTTTAAAGAGATCCTGATAAAGAAAGGATCTTGGGGCTGGTTTTAAGAATACTTAACACCTGTCCACCTTGAGGACCAACATCAAAGAACAGATGTGCGAGACCTAGCTACACTTTCTAACTTCGAAATTGCTTTTAAATACAGGATGGAGAAATACTAAACGAAATTGTGTCACGACTCCAATTATTAGACCAAAGCTGGAATTTGCAGTGGTTGTATGGTGCCCTATCTTAAGAAGCACAATCAACAAACCGGAAAAGGTGCACACGACTGCCACTAGTGGTCCCATAAATGGAAGGACAAGAGTTATGAGGATAGGTTAGAGGCAATAAATATGCAAAAACTAGTAAATAGAAGAAAAAGAGGCGATATGGATCACTACGTCAAAATAGTAACAGGAATTGATAAAATTCGATCAGGGAAGATTTCGACCTGTAACTGCAAGAACACAAGAGGTCATAGATTTAACTACTAAACACAGATTCCGCGAAACGTAAAAATAGTCTCCTTACTTCGTGCAACCTAATGTAATCGAGCTTTTTGAATAACCATTCACAGTTATAATGAGAAGCTCGAGGATGCCAAAACTGTCAGTAGGTTCAAAGCGTTTTATGACAAGAGTGCTGAAGCCGGGACACCACGATCGTAGCTCTCAATTAACCCCTCGCAAATCTACGGCTATAGTACAAATACTACTATTAAAGGGCGAATTACACTCGGAAAAGGAGTCATGTTAGACAAAGAGGTGTTGATGGGGACCAGAGTGCTGTTCCACTGGCGAACGCAAGAGAAAAAAAGGGGACGGGAGCGGCAGCCACCAGCCTAGCCATCCGTGAGCAGTCTGAACGATTCGAATGCTAACAACAACACCGGCCTCCAAACCCTCAGGAACGATTCTCGGAACCGGCAGGCAATAGGAGTGTGGGAGACAACAATCCCGCTTATGTGAAACAACCGAAGAGTGAAGTGCCTAGGGGAACCGATTGGCAAAACCACTAAGTGCAAAGGACTCGTAGCTCACCCCAAAGGTCGCAGAGGTCCCGATACACCAAAAACGGGCAGTGACTGCTTCCGCCCAGGGGCATCTCCAGGGGAAGGCAACAAATCTATCTGACTCACTTGCAGTTCACTAACCCGAAACCGACGTAGCTGGCAACGCCTCTGCTGGCAGTGTTGTTTCACGAACCACAGGTCAGTTATTTCGAACGTATACGGTGCGTAGAATGCAGCGTCGGTCATCAGGACATCCACAAGTCGACAGGTGCGCCAAGGTAATATCAGTAGGCTTGGGGTGACCTGGAGGCACCATACAAGGGAACAAACAGCATACGACTCTGGGTCAGATAAGAATCATACAGACCACATGTATACAGCATGCACGCTTTTCTGTGGGGAGCCCCTACGGCTCTCGGAGCTTATCGGGCTAATGTATGTATATTAGACCGGGACATTAGCTAAGGAGTTCAGACCTACCAGGGACCAGCGCCAGAACCTGGCCCCTTCAGAGAGGTTTCAGGAGCAATGGCCCTGGAAAACCCCTTTTGGTTGGGGTTTTCCTTATCTGCCATCGACTGGGGTTAGGCACCCAGAAAGGTAGGCATAACAAACAAACCCCACATGGTAAAAAACTAAAACAAAAACCGAACAGAGAGGTAGAAACTCCCTACAATCCAAGGAAACAACAAAACATCACACTTTACTGCCGCGCCGATCGTTCCGCGCAGCCCTCCCCGCCCCGAGAGGGGAGGGGGGAGCCCCGGACCTACCGCGCCGGCTGCCTAGCATCAGTTCGTAAGCTAATGTCAACGGGATAGACGCTTCTCTGGCCTCAGTTTCCTAGGCGGTGTTTGCCTTGTGTGGCGTTCACTGCGTGTGTTGTGTTGTGCGGTGGCCAGGAGTACCTCATCAGTGCCGGGGCTGCATGCGCTTAGGGGCTTCCTTCCCTAAGCGCCCTGTGAGTACTGCCCCTGCGTGACAGGGTTATCTTCCCTGGGGCGTTCGGGAACCATTCCGTAGAGGTTCTTGCTGCTCTGCATTTGCCTTGCCCTTGGGGCTAGCTGGGGCTTGGGGCCCTTGTTTGGCCCTGGGTAGGGACTGGTATTGTGCTGGTTAGGGCGTCAAGGTGTTGTGCGACCTGCCACCTAAGCGGCGACAGGTTCCTGTTGCCTCTGGAGACGGTGTACTTTTGTAGGGTTTTTCTTTTGTTTTTCTTTTCATTTGCCTGGTGGGGGTCTGCCTAGTGTGGCTATAGTTCCACTGGTAGTGTTTGGTGGCCCTCTATTAGGCCCCCGTGATTGTATACGTCGCAGGGGTTTTCAGTGTTGTCCTCTACCCCCTTGTTATTTTTGGGTGTTTAACCGGTTAGCAACACCTTGCCCGGGCTTCCCGTAGTTGTTACCCTACGGGCCCTGGAAACCCCTGTCGGGGCTCGGTGGACCATTGAATGTGTCTTCCGGGTTCCAACCTGTCTTGTACGGGATCGTTGGTTGCTGTGCCCTTGTCTCCAGGTGACAGTCGCCACTTTTACCTTTGTCATGTTGCCTGTTGAGTCACTGACACCTTGACTCGAGTCTTGCGAGAGATATTCTCTGCTTGTTCTCCAGTACTCTCCAGATGTTATTACTGTTCAGAGTACAGGCGGCATCCGTGTTGCAAACTAGGTTAGGTTGCTGCAACACGCTACGTTGGTTTCCCACTCGGATGCCCGGGGCTGCCCCGTTTTGGTTAGGTGCTGTTCGCCCTTTTCCTCCCTGTTCCCGGCTCCGGACCGTCTGCGGGTTTCAGGGTTGGGTGGGGTTTAGTTGGGGCCGAGACTCGGGCGGTTTTTCGGGGCTGCCCCGTTCGGGTTGGGGACGGAGGTTTCCAAGCCTGTTCCTCCTGCCAAGGCTTCTGGGTCTTACCAGCAGCCCTTTCTTGCTGCCTTTCTAATACTCTTCCTTTTCTTTAAGGGTGGAGGGCTTGGAGGACGGCTCTGCCCCGGGGCCTCTGTTGCGGTTCCCGGGGCTGTGGGGGATGCCTGCTAGCAGTTCTGGGGCGGTTTGCCCTGCCTGGGTTTTCTGCTTCTGGGTGGAGTTTTTCGCCCATCCAGTCTGCTTGCTTCCCACTTTTACTGCCGTGTTTTTGTATCTTTTGCGTCGGTCACAGCCCTCTGTTCTGGTGGCCATTTTCTTCTGCCGGTTTCTTGGCGTGACTACCAGGGGTGGCATTGCGTTTGTTTACATGCGCCTGGGTGTGCGAGCATGCGTTTTGGGTGAGTTTTTCACCTTTTTCAGGGGTTTTATTCTCCTGTTGTCGTTTCTTTGCTTTTCTGGTGTTTTCTGTCCGTTTCCTGTTCCTCTGGGAATGTTTGAGTGTTGATTTTACACCGGGTTTTCCGTTTTGTCTGTTTTGGGTCTGGGCCCTAGGGTTTGGGCTCAGTGTCCCTGTCTGTTATGCATACTCCCACACCTTGACCCTCGGTTTTCGGTCTGTTTTGACCATTTCCCTGGGGGTTCTGTCTGGGGGCTGTGCTTTGCCTTTCTGTGGTGTATCTCCGCCGGCAAATGTGGTGGTTTGGGCTCCCCCTGGTTCGATTCCGGGTTCCTTTGGATTCTTTGGTTTTGTTCTGGAGGTTTCTTCTTCTTGGGCCCCCTTTGTGGGTTCAGGGGGCTTTGTTTCCTCGTGTGTGACCCAGTTCTGCCTTCTGGGGTTCCGGGGTCTTCCTGGCTTGCAGACTGATCTTTTTGGGTCTTGGCACGTGTTGTGGTCGTGCTGGGACTTTGGGGTTTTGTTGTCGAGGTGGGCCTTTTGATGCAGTTTTGTGCCTTTTTCGCCTGGCCGGCGGCTTGTAATTTTCTTTTCACGTGTATGTGTGTGTGTAGACATGTACATGTGTACACTGTGTGTGTGTGCACGTGTGTGTGCATACGCACGTGTGTAACATTCCTTTTGGGTGTGCGTGTATTTATGTATGTATGTGTATATGTATGTGTATATACATAATATATATGTGTATGTATACTTTTTCTTTCGGAAGGGGCTCTGTTCCCTTCTCTGACGAGGCGCTGGGGGAGCAGCTTGCCCTGTTGACTCTCGTATGGTCCCGCAGTTAGTAGGCGCTTTTGGTTGTCTTCCAGCCTCTGGTGGCAATGGTGGACGACTTCTTCCCCTTTGGGGGCTTCCGGGTTGGCGGGGTGGGCTTCTTCCCCTGCGCTTCATCATGTCATCTTAGTTGGTGCGTTGGATGTGGTCGATCTGCCCCATCCTTCTGGGGTTCCCGTCTGCTCTATGCAGACATGGGCCTGTTGAATCTGCGGTTCTTCTGGACTTCTTCAGCCTGCGCCCTGGATTCTATGCCCTCGTCGGAGGACTGTTGTTTCCTGTCCGGCTTCTGTTGGGGCCGGGTGCCTGGATAGTGACCCTGGACCTCCAGGTCAAATCTTGGCACGTTCCTCTCCAGTTTTCCGCGACTGGCACAGTTGGTGGTGGGGCTTCAGGCTTGCCACTTTTGTTGCCATCCCTATTTTGTAATTGGCACTTGGTGTATTTACGCATCTTTACAAGAACTTGGTGCCCTATCTGAGCCTGCTTGGGATTCGGTGTCTGGCCTACCTCGACGACTGTCTGGTGTGGGCTCTCAGTCGGTCCGCTTGTCTGCTCGCCAGGGATGTGGTTCTTTCCAGATCACCACGTTTGGTCTCCTGGTGATCTGGAAGCCCTGGAAGATATTGTGTTGGTGCTGCATCACCAGCTTCCTCTTTGGGGTTTTCGGGGTTCCATGCCTTGGCACCTCCCCGAGCCTTCCCTCGATGTGTTCACGGATGGGTCATCTCTCGGCTGGGGCTTTGTGAACAGTGCTCACCAGGTCGGCCGGGGATGGTGGGGTCTATCCGTCTGTCGGGCTCACAGCACGGTTCGGGAGTTCGTGGCTGTCTGGTTTGTGCTTCGGAGGGTTTGGGTCACTTGGTGCTCTACCTTTCAGCTCCATTCGGACTGTTGTCTGGCGGTTCTTTGCCCGAACCACAGGGTTTCTCTTAGGTGTTTGACCTTTGGGATTGGTCCCTTAGAGTGGCTCGTTTGCTGGATTCTCGGGGCGTGGCTAACTGTGAGGTTCATGTCCGGGGTGTGTCCTGCGTCCTGGCGGACAGCTGTCTCGGTTCATTCCTTTGTTCGCGGATTGGCCAGTCGTCGCCGACTTGTTTTGTTGGCTCTGCTGGACGTATGGACTCCTGGCCATGGATGTCTTCGAGTCTGCGTGGTCTAGGCGTCGCCCATTCTATGTGGCGCCCTTACCGCCTGTAAGGTGTTCACGGTGGAAGCCTTTCGGCAGGACTGGTTGAGGTGGGGGTACCTGTGCCTCTTCTCCCGGTCCAGCTGTTGCTAAGAATTCTGGCTCGGTTGGAGCTGATTCCCATGAGATTCCCATGAGTCACCATACGTCCTTATGGTCCTTTGGTGACCGGCCCAGCTTTATTTTCAGACGCTGCTTGATAGGTGTCCGAACCCGGGGCGTTTTCCCACAGCTCCGTCTCTTTCGGCAGGTCGAACCGGTCCTGTACGTGACTGGTTCGACCTCCTCAGCTCTTCGCGTCTGGTATTTTGACGCGGGTATCACCATCTCTGTGGTGATCAGGTGGTTTTGTTGACGGTGTCCCACCTGCGAGCTTCGTCTCGGCGACAGTATGACGTTCCTGGTGTTTCTATGCACTTTTTTCTTGCTCTTCGTAGGTTGTCTTCTCTTTCACATCGGGTTGTCTTGTCCTTCCTTGGGGTTTTAGGACTACAGTTATATGATGTTTCTTACTGTCGCCTCGTTTTGTGCGGCGCTGGTGGAGCCGCTCCGGCTTGCGTTCGAGGTGGACGTCACATCTGCCCTGTTTTGTACGCTTGCTCGTCTTTTGTTTCACCTCCGGCCTGCTCATGCGTCGCCTGAGCCATCCTGGTCCTTGATCAGGATGCCTTCTTATCTTCTCCTCAGTTTGTGGTAAGCCCCTTCGTTTCAGGTTTCTGCTCTTCAATACTTGTGGTAGGTTTGTACATTTGCAGCCTTTCTCCGTCCTTCTGGCGACGGTCGCGGTGGCTGCTTTCCGAAGTGGTTCTTGGATTATTGATGCTTGATTGGTTCATCCGGGCGTGCGTTCTGTGTTGTCCGGTTGCGCTTTTTTGCCGTTACCTGCGTACCGTGTCTGGGGATACGCTTTGGGTTGATCCGGTTCCCCCTCGTTCCCTGTTTCAGGGCTCGGGTCTCCCAGGTCGTCCGCAGAGTTTTTAAGTCTTCCAGCCTGCGCTCTGTCCTTGCGCATGTGCTGTTCGGATGTTTGCAGCTTTTGCTGCTGTGTTGGTGATGTCGCAGGCTCATTTCAGGCACAGGGATTTGAGGGTCGCACAGGTTCTTGGCCGCCCATTCTTTATGCGTGTCTGCTCCTGTGCATTCTTGTTGCCTTGGGGTCGCAGGTTGCAGCCTGTTGTCTTGGCTTTGCGTTGCGGAGTTTGTGGCAGCCGCATCCCGGGTCAGCCCTTTCTTTTCCTTCTCTTTGGGTATGAAGCTCCAGGGAGTGGTAGGGGCTCCCCACAGAAAACCAGCGTTGAATGTAATGAAAAGCCATTTTCTGGGTGAGCCCCGGAGGCTCCCTGGAAACCCTCCCTCCCACCGGTCGGCGTTTTTTTCGCATTGGTTGAAGCTTAGCTTCCGAGCTGATGCTAGGCAGCTGGCGTGGTAGGTCCAGGCTCCCCCCCTCCCCCTCTCGGGGCGGGGAGGGCTGCGCGGACGATCGGCGCGGCAGTAAAGTGTGATGTTTGCTTGTTTCCTTGGGATTGTAGGGAGTTTCTACCTCTCTGTTCGGTTTTTGGTTTCAGTTTTTACCTTGTGTGGGTTTATTTTATTATACCTACCTTTCTGGATGCCTAACCCCAGTCGATGACAGATAAGGAAAACCCCAACCACAAGGGGGTTTTCCAGGGCCATTGCTCCATGAAATCTCTCTGAAGGGGCCAGGTTCTGGCACTGGTCCCTAGTAGGTCTGAACACCTTAGCTAATGTCCCTGTCTAATATAACATACATTAGCCCGATAAGCTCCAGGGAGCCTCTGGGGCTCACCCAGAAAATGGCGTTTCATTACATTCAACGCTGGTTTTTATCCGATCGACTTTGGGATAGTTTCAAAATAAGCACCCTTAGAGTGCGCATAATTAGATACCAAAATGAAAGATGTAACACGAAACTGATGTCAGAACACTTGAAAGATTATAAATATGTTTTGGTCAAAATTTTAAAATATTTGTTAATATTCTATTTATTGTGCTATTATTTTAGGACTAGTTTTTAAATGCGCGCCTTCACGTTGCAAACAACTTGATACCAAAATGAAAGATGTAACACAAAAATTTATGTCAGAACACTGGAAAGATATAAATAATTTTGTGATGATGAGCGTACAAAATTATAATATTTGTTAAAATTCCAGTTATTGCTCTATTTTTATAGGACTAGTTTTAAAATATGCACCTTTATATTGCGAACAATTTGATACCAAAATGAAAGATGTAACACGAAAATTGATGTTATGAAACCGAGCGAGAAACACATTAGGTTGTGGTGTGTCAATTGGTGCTCGTTTACGTGTAACTTTAGGCTTTCCTGTGGGAATCATGCCTGGTTTTGTACACGAACGACGTAGCACGAGAATTAAGGTGAGAAAACTGAAGCGAGTAAACACATCTTACTGATTTTGTGTGCTCATGGGTAACTTTTGCCAACTTTAGGTGTTGCTTTTGGGAGTCATGCCAGGCTTTTGGACTTTATATGCATATATACCTGGTTATCTTAAGGTTATCATGAGATGATTTTGGGGCTTTTTACTGTCCCCGTGGCCCGGTCCTCGACCAGTCCTCCACCCCCAGGAAGCAGCCCGTGACAGCTGACTAATACCCAGGTACCTATTTTACTGCTAGGTGACAGGGGCATAGGGTGAAAGAAACCCTGCCCATTGTTTCTCGCTGGCGCCTGGGATCGAACCCAGGACCACAAGTCCAGCGTGCTGTCCGCTCACCTGACTGGCTCCAGTAGGGAGCCGGTTGGGGAGTGGAATTCCCCTGTAATTCCCCTGTGAAGTGTAATAACACCTATTAAATTACACAGGGGAGTGTAATTCCTGTAGGGAATTCTATTGCGAACACAATGATACCAAAACGAACCAACCCGTCCTCTTAAAAATAACGTTACTTTTGGCCCGTATGCGTGCTATGGCCAAATTTGGACGTAATTTGAAATGAAATCGACTCACAAAAGTGACGTTCTGTTCCGTTTTCTGTTTGGGTCGTCCGGTGTACGCGCAGAGGTTATGAGAGGACACTTTAAATTAACGTTTTTCATAACGTTTTGAAGCTTTATGAGAATTTCCTGCCCACCTAACCTATCAGAGCACCCTTAACTTACTGTTGTTGAAAAAAAAATCCCAAATTTATTTTCATTTTTTTTTCATTTTCAAATTACGTCCAAATTCGGCCATACGGGCAAACGGCCAAAAGCGACGTTCTTTTTAAGAGGACAGGTTGAACGAACGACGTAGCCGAGAATTAAGGTGAGAAAACTGAAACGAGTGTATACATTTCAGTGTCGCCGTGCGCTTGCCCGCACGTTCGCCCGCACACCGGGCGTGTGACCTCTAAGTTGGCGGTGCACATGCCAGGCGCGCGATAGTGTTAAAACCTGGGAGTTCCCTTCTGGGGTTGTGGCAGAGGCATTTGAGTCTAGTCCTCCAGCCAGAGCTTCTGGGTCTGACAAGTAAGTTATATAAACATAAGTGTTATATGACAAAGAGTGCTGGGAAGACGGGACACCATGAGTGTAGCTCTCATCCTGTAACTACATTTAGGTAATTAAGTGGGCCCCCTCCATACCTGCTTTTTCGACTGCTCCTGCCTTTTCTTTAGAGGCAGGGGGTTTGGAGGACGGCTCAGCCCCGGGTCCTCAAAGTTAGGTTCCCAGGGCGGTGGAGAGGTTGACTTGGGGGCCTTGGGCCCCATTGGACCCCTCCTGGGTTTTTATACCCTTGGAGCGGGGCTTGGTGTTACAAGGAGAGAGGTTCTCTTTCACTCCCTCCTCGTACGAATTGGATTTGGCATCTACCCTTTAACGGGTTCAGTTCTGTGATCCCGTGGGTTCCTCAGTCCCATCCTTCCAGAGATTTTTGGCCTCCCACGTTCCATCTCCATCTCATGTGGTGTGGGAGGCCCTTACAGCTTACCTCCTATTTGACCCGGATTATACTTTCATGATGTATTCACATTCCTCCGTGAATGGATTCTCAAACCCATCCTGGGTTTGTTATGAAGTTCCGGAGTCGTCCTGGTTGGCAGACTGCCTGCTCTTCTCATTGGAGGCTTGGCACACGTTCTGTCGGTCTCACACGCTTGAGTGGAAGGAGGCTCAAACAGCGTTGCAGGTTTTCCTGGGGGACAAATTTAGGCATCTCAATGCTTGTTTGTTTGCCCGTGCTCTTCCGCGGGATGTTGGTGTGATGCAGCTTCATGTGCAGGTTCTTTCCCTTTCAGCTGCCTTGGTCACGGAGGATTTGCGTACACGTGGCCTGCTGGCTTTTGGCCCTTTGTTCCTTCTCTCTCCTCAAGTTGTCCTTTTATAGGCTTGAGTTGGATGTGGAAGAGCTTTGGCCGTCTCAGGGTCTGGTGCGGGGTTTTTTGCTTCTCGACTCGCATATCGGCAGGCGGTGCTTGCTTCTTCTTTGGAATCCGCTTGGGCCTTGGCTCTTAGGCTGTCTTCGCTTTTTGTCCACTGCTGTTTGCAGAATCTGCGGTTGTGTAGTATCTGTAGGCGACTTCGGCTAGTTGCCGTCCTATGTCCAACTTGTTCGTTCTCCGGGGAGCTCGTGGGGGTGCCTTCCCAGAAGGGTCGTTCCAGGGCTCGGGGTTCTTCCCGTCATGGTAGGCCAGTGGTGCCAGATTCGGGGCAGGCGCAGCCTTTGGTTCTGTCTGTTTCTGGTCGGCATGGGGATCGCTCTGTGTGCCGCTAAGGTTCTTTTTATGGTTCGTCCCATTGACGGGGCGATGGAGGGGGGGGAGGCTAGCTCTGTTTACTCGCGCCTGGTCCCACGATTTGTAGACCTTTTGAGTCATTTCGTGCAGCCTGAGGTGGCATTGGGTGGCTCATGAGACCAGAATGCATGGCAGGATGTGCAGAATACCCCTGTTGATTAGCAGAGGTGCAACAGGTACTCTGAGAGAGAACTCTTTCAACATCAGAGGCCCGAGACTGTTCAACACGCTTCCAATACACATAAGGGGCATAACTGACCGATCCCTCACAGTGTTCAAGAGAGAACTGGATAAGCACCTCCAAAGGATACCTGATGAACCAGGCTGTGATTTGTACGTCAGGCTGTGATTCGTACGTCAGACTGCGAGCAGCCGCGTCCAACAGCCTGGTTGACCAGTCCAGCAACCAGGAGGCCTGGTCAATGACTCGGCCGTAGGGATGCTAAGCCCCGGAAGCACCTCAAGGTAACCTCAAGGTAAGATAACCTCCTCCTCCTTCAGGGGGTTCGGGGCTGGCAGGGCAGGCCTCTTCTCCTGCACTCTGTCGAGTCATCCCGGAGTGGGTTCGCTTGGTCATGGTCGAAACGACCTCGTCTCTCAGGTGGGTTTCTCACCTGTTTCCAGTACAGAAACGGGACTGAGTGGATCTACGGTTCATTCTGGACTTGTCTCATCTGAACCTGTGCATTTATTGCGCTTTCTTTCAAATGACTATTATGTCGCAAGTTTATCTTCTGTTGGAGGTGGACACTTGGATGGTGTCCCTGGATCTCATGGACGTGTATTGGCACGTCTTGATTCATCCGGGGTTCAGGGACTGGTTCGATTTTGTTGTGGGGCATCAAGGTTACAGCTTTCGTTGTTTCCATTTGGCTTGAATCTGGTGCCTAGCTTTTTAAAATGCCTTACCCAGGTCGTGGTGGCCTGCCTGCATCTGTTAGGTGTTCGGCGCCCTGGCCTACCTCGACGACTGGCTGGAATGGGCTCCCAGCCAGTCCGTGTGTCTGCTTGCCAGGGATTTGGTTCTTTCCCAGCTCACCAGGTTCAGGTTCCTGGTGAACTGGCGGAAGTCCCAACTGGTTCCCTCTCGGGTTCGGTCTTGACTGGGTCTTGTGTTGGACGCAACCGCTACCGGTTGCTCAAGGGTTTGTGCGGGAGCCTGAACTTTGCCATGATGGTCTACCCTCCGGGTAGGGTGTGGCTTTATCGGCTGTTCTGGTTCCTTCGGGGACGTTCCTGCCCCCCCCCTCTCTCGTGACCGCTGGGTTCGTCCTCCGTGGGCTTTGCGTCAGTTGCTGTGTCGCCAGCTTCCTCTTCGGGTTTTCCGGGGTTTAGTGCCTTGGCGCCTTCCTCTGCCCCTCGCTCGATATGTTCACAAACGTGTTGTCTCTGGGCTGACCAGTGCTCAACAAGCTGGCCAGGGACAGTGGGTCCGTTCTTCCGTTGGGCTCACAGCACGGTGCGGGAGTTCACAGCTGTGTGGATGTCGCTCCTGAGGGTTTGGGTCACTCTCGGATTGACGATCCAGCTCCATTCGAACTGTTCTCCAGTGGTTCATTGCTGGAACCGAGGTGGTTCCATGCTGTCCTTGGCTCTTTGGAGCTGGTCGTTTCGGGTGACTTTTGAGGTTTGGCTCTCCTAGTGGTTCACATTCGGGGGTGTCCAATGTCCGGACGGATGGCCTTGTCGGATGTCCATTCTGTTCATTCCCCTGTCCACAGAATGGACGGTTGACGCCGACTCATTCAGTTGGCTCTGGCAGATGTTCGGGCCTCTTGAAGTGGCTCTCTTTGCATCGGCGTGGTCGAGTCGTCTCCAGGTATATGTGGCACCCTTCCCCGACTATGAGGCTGTCGAGATTGACATCTTCAGGCAGAACTGGGCTAGTTGGGGTTACCTGTACAGTATCTCTCTTTCCCGTTTCACTTGCTTTCCCATGTCCTACTTAACTTAGAGACTTACTAGGGCGAGTTTCCTTCTGGGTTCTTGGTGACTGGCCCAGCATTTGTTTTAGGTACTGCTTGCTCTCTCCAACCCAAGGGTCTTCCCACGGCTCCGCCTCTATCAGCAAATCGTCCAACCCGTACGAGGCGGTTCATTCTTCTCCTCAAGTCTTCGCGTCTGGAGTTTCTGGCTCGAGTCTATCATTACTTGTGTGGGCGTTGGTGGCTTCGTTGTTAGTCTACACCGCATGCTTCGTGTTGGTGGCAGTATGAAGTTTCCTGGTGGTCCCTTCCGGTTTTTCCTATCACTGCGTCAGTGTACTTCGATCTCTGATAGGCTTGTTTTGTCCCTCTTTCGTGGTTGCCCAGGACCGTCACCTTATGCCGAATACTGTCGCCTCGTATCGTGCAGAGCTGGCGGAGCCGCTCCAGCTTGCGTTCGGCTTGATGTTACTTCAGCCCACAAGCTGTCTTGTGCGTTGTTTCACCCAGCCAGCTCATGCATCTCCTGAACAGGCACGGGTTCCCTGCCCTGTCTTGTCTGCAATGACACGTACGACTTTATTTTCTCTTCCTTAGGAAGTTTTAGTTTATTGGGTTCTTAACTTCCCTTCAGTACGTGTTGGTTGCTTTCAATTCATTCTTTCTCGGCTGTCACTACTGCGGTGCGGACTTATTCAGCACATTTTCATTTTGACCCAGCAGAGGTTCTTTAAATCAATGCCATGCTGTATATTGCACTTCAGATCATGATTCATGTTGAAGAATACAGTGGAATTACTTGAGGAGCAACCAAACGTAAAA
>WNGS01162157.1:12919472-12935133 GCA_020271785.1 Procambarus virginalis
AATGTCTCAGCAGAGGTAATTTTCATGCTGATTTTTGTGTCATCTGCAAAGGACGACACGAAGCTGTGACATGTATTTTTGTCTATATCAGATATGAGAATAAGGAACAGTAGCGGTGCAAGGACTGTACCTTGAGGTACAGAGCTTTTAACATCGCTTGGACTCGATTTTATCTGATTGACTGTTACTCTCTGTGTTCTGTTCGACAGGAAATTGAGTATCCAGCGTCCTACTTTTCCAGTTATTCCCATTGACCTCATTTTGTGAGCTATCACCCCATGGGCTTGCTCAATACTGACGCTCTAACACCCAAGAATGTTGGCCTGGATTTTTTTCTGGGTGGCATCTGTCAACTATCAGTCGTGGCTGTCTATAGCTGCCCCTATCCCAGGCGGGGCATTTAAATTATAGCGCTAGACACGAAATCATATATATATGATGTACGCGGTTCCGGTTTTGTCACTGATATCATATATATATGATATGCGCGGTTTAAGGGTTAAGGCAGGCATCTGGGAATCACCAGATCGCAAATTCAAGTCACTATTGCCTCAAAATGGCTTTCATATGTGAAGGAGTTTGGTTGTGCATAAATAGGAGTTGCCTTGCATTGGATTATAGGCTGCCTACAGTTTCATTTATTCTTTTGTTATGCTGTTAGGACATCAGGAATATGACCCTGGCTGCTGCCTTAATAACATAATTGGAAATTGTCCGTGGCTCTTACATCACTAAGATGTCACGAATATGTCCGTGGCCCTTACATCACTAAGATGTCAGGAATATGTCCCTGACTCTTACCTCTGCCTCTAATTTCTATAAATTTTACTTGGGATAGTTTGTATATCTTACCATGACTGTCATTCTGTTGTGAAGTTATTTATGTGTATAGATTGGAAGTCAACCACAGTTAAAATATTCCTGAGCATAAGATTGGACCAATATGAATGTCTTCATAACATAAAATCTAAAAAATTATTTAAGCAAATAGGTATCTTTAAGATTTAACTTAATATTTCAGATGTAGAAGCTCGGAAAGACAGCCATGGGAGAATTTTCTTTATAGATCATGTTGCCAAAACAACATCATGGGAATGGCCTCCTCCAAAGCCATTATCAACCCACCGTCCTTTGTTCTTCGTACCTCAGGTGGACAATGAAAAAAGGTATAGAAACTCTTAAAATTTTACTTGTTTTCATTTAGATATTTTGCAAAGGAGTGTGGTAAAGTTCCCTTTTATAAATATATTCAAATTAAATCAAATTAGAGCTGCTTTCCTATAATGTGCTCACCATTTTTTGAATGATTGTTATTAGTAGACATCTGTAGCATTTCATATTAAGTCTGTAAGAGGCCCACCTTGGACAGGGTATCGTTTTAATAATTTTCAAGTTAAAGGAAAGCAAATTGTAAACTCTGCATGTGAGTGTGATCTGCACTTAATTCTCCAGATTTTCTCTTTTAAGTCGTTTCCACAGACTAGCAATATGAAACCAAGGAAACAGTCTTAGGACACTTGTTTTGTGACTATTTTGAAGAAAACATTTTATTGGCATTTTCTGTGGGAAGCCCCGTCGGCTCCCTGAAGCTATCTTACTGATCAAGTGCTATACTACTAGAGTGTCATCAGTCACAGAGTTCTTTGTAATCCTACCGGGGACCACGAGCAAGAACTTGGCTTCCCACTCAGAGAGGCGAAGGGAGCAATGGCCTATGAGCACTTTACATTTAAAGTATGTCATATTTGCCATCGACTGGAGAATGATCCAGAAAGGTAGGCGAATCAAAACAGATAGCTGCCTGGTTGAAAATTGCGAGCTATGTCCTCACAAGAGCAAAAGAAGCAAACAAACAAGCAAAACTTCATCCAACTAACCCCCCCCACTTGTTAGCTCCACCCCCCAGCTCCAGGGAAGGGGGGCCAGCCTGGGTAAGTTCTTTGACTGATGTAGTCGTGCCGAGTGGTCGCTGTCACTCTGGCTCCATGTTCCTGTTTTCTTTGGCGTTTTGCCCCTGCAGCGGTGTTATGAAATGGATGTGTGCGTCTTGCCAGGAGTTTCAAGTACTGGAGTAGCATGCACCTAGGGCCATCTTTCCTAGGTGCTCCGTAAATACTTCCCTTGCATCTCGGGGTTCTCTTCCCTGGGGCATTCAGGAAACACTCCCCGTTAGAGGGCTCCTTCCTTGTGGTTGTCCTCGCTCTTGGGGCAAATCGAACTTAGGCTTTGCCCCGAGTAGGGGTGTGTGTGTTTGCTGATGGGGCGCACTGCAGCTAGTACTGCATGCATTACTGTTGTGTGGCAGCCAATGTTTCTCTCTGGCTGCTAGTTTGCTTGTTGTGAGATTTTGAGGGCTTTTTCTTTTATTTTCATTTTGGCATTTTTGCCTGTTGTTGCAGTGGAGGTCTGGCTAGCTCCTTAGGCTTAGCCTAGGCTGTTGTGGTGGTTCTCCACTGGTACCCTCGAGGTTTCTCGACTGCTTCTTACAGTCAATTTGCTTGCTTTAGACAGGGTTTACTGGCTTAGCTGGCCACAGTGCCCGGGCTTCCCATAGGGCCTATTCACTCTACGGGCCCTGGAAAACCCCCTGTGGGCTTGGTCGTACTATGGTACTTCTTCAGAGCTCACTCTCGCCTTAGGTGAATTTGAGGGTTGTCCGTCACCCCTGCCTAAGGGAGATGATCATCTATCCTGCCTCCGTTATGCTGCCTGTGGGTTGGGCACACGTGCGACCCAGGGTCTACCAAGACTTGCTCCCTACTTGTGCTCCTATTACTCATCCCTTCTTTAGTGATCTTTTGGATCAGGCAGCGGTCGCGTTGCATGATCATTTCTCCTTACTGGAACAGTCCAGGTTGGTTGCCCGGGTGGAGGTCCCGAAGCTACCTGGCTTGGGTTTGGATTTTGGGGACTCTGTTTGTGAGCGTTGGTCGTTTCGGCCTTGGTTCCATCCACATCACCTCTTCCTTCCCAGGTGGGCGTTGTTTGCCCTGCTCCTCCTCTCCTGCTTCTGGCTCCCGAATGTCTGAGGGTTTTGGAGTCGGGGCGGGGTTTCGCTCAGGGTGTGGCTCGGGTGACTTCGGGGGCTGTCCCTTCTGATGCAGGCATGGTGGTGTTTGAGTCTCTTTCCCAACGAGGTTTCTGGGTCGATCAGCAGACTCCTGTCTTCGAAGCCTTTCCCCTGAACTCCGCCTTTTCTTCTGTGGCTGTGGGAGTGGATGAGGGCTTTGCCCTGGGGCCTTTGTCAATGGTTTCTGGGGCACGAGGAAAGTCCGTATAGAGCTCGTGGGTTCCTTTTGATCTCGTTTGGGCCCTTGTGCCCTCTGCACAGGGTTGTCTTCTGCAGGAGGGGAGGGGGTTTTCATACCCTCCTTCCCTCCCCCCCAACCCCCGGGTTCGTTTCCAGGGGGCCCTTTAGATTCCTCGGATTCGTCCTTATTGAGGTTTTCTTCCTCTCAGATTTTCACTGCGGAGATTCGGAAGGCTTTCAGTGCTTATCTCCTGCGGAACCTGGCTTTAGTCTCAGTCCTGGATCCTGCTTCTTTTCAGTTCAGCTCTTCTCCCCCATCTTGGAGTCGTTCCTTGATTCCTGAGTTTTCCTGGCTGGTAGACTATTCATTCTTCTCTCTTCGGGCTTGGCGTGGCTTTTGTTGTAACTGCACGCTTGAGTGGCAGGAGGTTTCACGGTGTTGCTGGTGTTCTTGGAGAGGGCTCTGGAGTTTCTCAATGAGTGCCTCTTCGTCCTTGCACCTCCTTGTGATGTTGGTGTGGTGCAGCTGCATACTCCAGTTCCCACTCTTTCAGCTGCTTTGGTGGCAGTTGACTTCAGACTCAGTCACCGTGTCTTGAGTTTCTTTAGTCTTCTGGAACTGTCTTTGGATTGGCTTTCAGAGTTTGTGGGTGTTCAGGGTAGGGGGTCCTACAGCATGTTTTTCACCTCTCGTCTCACGTGTGGACTGGCTTTGCTGGCTCTGTCATTGGCTTTGGCTTGGACCCTGTTTCTTCTGTCTTTGCCTTTTTGTCATCTTTTGTTCTCAGAGGACTGTGTTGCATAGTATCTGTCGGCAGCTACTGCTCATTGCCGGCCTATTTTAGTCTTGTTGGTTCTCCAGGAGGGGTCGCTTCAGGACCTCCCAGAATGGTTGTGCCAGGGCTCGGGCCTCGTTTGGTCAGGGTAAGTCTGGTGCCAGTTTGAGTCAGTGAGCTCCCGATGGTTTCTTCGCCAAGGTGTTCGCTCTGTATGGAGGTTGGCGTCTCGGGGTTTACATCGGCCCTTTTGTGGGTCGCATTATTGTCGGGGTGATGGGGTGGAGGCTCGTTGTTTTGGCAACGCCTGGACCCGCAACTCTTGAACTTTTTGTGTTGTTCTTATGGCCTTTGGTGGCGTTGGGCGGCCATTCCTCATTTTGGGGTGTAGGATCTGTGGAGGTGGGGTGGGCCTCCTCCCCGTCCATCTGTTGGGTTGTCTCGGAGTGGGTTCGCCACTCCTTTTGGATGGTCTCGTTGTCCCAGGTCCGGCTCATTCTTGGTCCGGGTTCTTGGATGATTTATTGGACCTTGGGGTCCCTATTACACACAGAGATCACACTAACTTGATGCATCAAATGAACAAATCCACAAGGGCCGTGATGAGGATTCGAACCTGCGTCCGGGAGCATCCTAGACATTACCTTAATCGACTGAGCTACGGCAGGGTTAAAAAGAGTTGAAACCGAAGTTCAGTAGAATTTCGGTTTCAACTCTCTTTAAACCTGTCGTAGGTCAGTCAATTAAGGTAGTGCTGGGATGCTCCCGGACGCAGGTTCAAATCCTCATCACGGCCCTTGTGGATTTGGTCATTGGGGTCCCTATCTATCTGGGTTCAGGGCTTGGTTCGATTTTGTTGTGGGGCGACATGTTTCCGTTGTCTTCCTTCCGGGTTAATCTGGCACCTCACATTTTTATGCGTTTAACTCGAGTTGTAGTGGCCTTTTTTGTCTGCTAGGTCTTCGGGTCTTGGCCTACCTCGACGACTGGTTGGTGAGAGCTCCCAGCTGCTTTGCTTGTATGCTAGCCAGGGATCTGGCTCTTTGACAGCTCACCGGATTCAGGTTCCTGGTGTACTGGCGGAAGTCCCAGTTGGTCCCGTCCCGGGTTTGTTGCTGATCTGGGGCCTTATGTGAGATTCTCAGTCTATGTCCTTTTCTCTCCCTTCTGCGGCCTTGCTCCAGCTGCAGTCCTGCCGTGATCTGTTTTTGTGGGGTACTTGGGTCACTCGGGGGTTGCTTGTGCAGCTGTGGGGGAGCCTGAACCCTTACTCTTCTGGTTTATCCGCTGGGCTATGTTTGGCTTCAGAAGCTGTTCTGGTATCTTCAGGGCAGCCTCTTTTGCCGCTCTTGTGATCGCTGGGTTCGACCCTTGGTGTCTCTAAGCCAGTTGGTGTGTCACTGGACTCCTCTTTGGAGTCTTTTGAGGGTTTGGTGCCATGGTGCCTTCCACCTCCCCCCCCCCACTCTGTGTGTTCACTGGTGCCTCATCTGTCAGCTAGGCTTTGTGACCACTGCTCACCAGTCTGGTCAGGGGCATTGGCGGCTGTCCATGTGTCGGATTCCCAGCACAGTGCAGGAGTTGTGTAGCTGGCAATGTAGAGGATTCAGTTTCCTCCGAACTCGGTGATCCAGCTCCATTCAGTCACCAGTCTGGTCAGGGGCATTGGCGGCTGTCCATGTGTCGGATTCCCAGCACAGTGCAGGAGTTGTGTAGCTGGCAATGTAGAGGATTCAGCTTCCTCGGAACTCTGTGATCCAGCTCCATTCAGTCTGCTCCCCTGTGGTTCAAAATCTCAACCTGGAGGGGTCACTTTGGTCTGTGGCATCAAGTGCTGTATTCGGTATCGGGTTTACGCTGCTACCTGTGGGTCACTGGTTCTATGTTGGTGGCCGTGCGGTGGGTTGATCAGGTTTCCCTGGTTTTCTGTTCCAGAGCTCGTGTGTTTCAGGTTGTACGCAGCGTCTTTGTCTAGCCAGCCTGCACAGGTCTACCCTTGTACCCATGATGTTAGGAAGTAGGCTGCTCTTTAGGCTATCTTTAGACGGTTTTCGGGCTCGGGTTTTGGGCGTCGGTCACAGTCCTAGCTGCCAGGTCTCTCATGACCGTCCCGGGCCCTCTATGGCTTTGTGTTGCTTTGGGGCTTCGGTAGCGGGCAGCTGTCTTTGTCGGGTTGTGTTCTGCCATTCTGCTGCCTCCTGGGGTTTTTCCCTGTTTTCCTTCTCTGTGGGTGAGCCTCGGAGGCTCCCTGACACCCTCCCTCCTCCGGTCGGCAGGTTTCAATATTCAAAGAACTGGACGATGGCAGCTTCACTTACCCATGCCAGCTCCCCCTCCTCCGTGTAGGGGGGTTAGTTGGACAAAGTTTTGCTTGTTAACTTTCTGTGGGAGTTCTTTTGCCCTTGTCAGGACGTAGCTCGCAATTTTCAACCAGACATTGGTCCGTTTTGATTCAACAACCTTCTTGGGTCCTTCCCAAGTCAATGGCAAATATGACATACTTTAAATGTAAAATGCTCCTAGGCCATTGCTCCCTTCACCTCTCTGAGGGGACCAGGTTCTGGTTCATGGTCCCTGGTAGGCTTACAAAAAACTCTGCGATTGATGACAATTAGTATATTGATCAGTAAGAAAGCTTCATGGAATGTCCGGGGCTCACCCAGAAATTGGCATTTCATTATATTCAACGCTCGTTTTTTAATTAGGTGGCAGAGAGATAACCTTATTCAGAAATATTCACATAACCTTCACATAACCTTATTCAGAAATATTCCCCTCATTTTGACTTTTCTGATCAAGGATCCTACTTGGTGTATCCCGTGTACATACATGGTCCCTAGCATGTATCCCATGCTAGAGCCTTATGGTACTCATAGGGCACAATTTACACACTAGGCTCTAGTTGATATATATACTATCGTGGCAAGGATTCTGGAAAATAATCTTGTCACATTTCTTTCAGGGAGACAGTGGAGATAATAATTTAACACTGCTTGATCTCATACAAATGAACAGATAAATCCCTGCAATCGATCATTGGAATCATGAGGAAAGGCAATTATTGCTCTGCTGACTACTACTTGGTAGCTAGCTGCCAAGACGAATTCAGTTGAGTTCTGTGTTTAAGTATTGTCTTAATTGACATCAGTTAAAAAACTGATGAAAGACATCAGTTTTCAAGGTATTAGCATACTCATCTAGTTGTGCTTGCAATGGTTGAATTACAGCTCTTTTGTCCTGCATGTCTCTTAACAGTGTGGTTCAACTGTTTGAGTTATAGGACTTTTTTTTTTAAGTGCTTTTGAACTTAGATTTGGATCATTTGCCTTGGAGCAGAGGCACAGTGTTTAAATACTTTTCCAGAGCTCAAACACGTTTTAATTGGGTTAAATTTCTTGATAGTAATACGGAAGCTGGGTTTGGCTTGAAAATTTTAAGTGGTGTGTTTTGTATTAATTTTGCTTTGTTCTATGGCTGCCCTTGTCATTCTCCATTGTTGAGGGATTGAGTTATAGTTAGCATATACAAGTAAATGCCTCTACTTACTGGGTAGCATATTCTCTGTGGTTTTAACCTGGTATAGTGGTTACCTTACCTTGCCATTACCATGCGATGATTTTGGGACTCAACGTTCCTGTGGCCCAGTCCTCGGCCAGGCCTCCTAGTGGGGTCTGGATCTATGTGATGCTGTTGTAAATTTCTGGGGTGTCTCTACAGGCATCTTTGTACCTGGGATTCAGTATGAGCAGAGCCCTGACACTTCACTGTTGCTCCTAGTGTTATTCCCTTTCTGGGCAATGTGGCTATGTTCGTGGGGGAGGAATCCCCTGTATTTTTAGAGGCTCCATGTGAAGACAGCATTTCTCACTTTGTTTTATTGTCGTTGGGGCTCTTGCTTTGTAGGGTCGCCCCTCATCCTTCCCATCCTTGGGTATGCTGAGCTGTTGATTATACTTGCCCCTGTTGGTGTTTGTTTGATTAGGACTCCATCGATTGATTTCTTGGGGTACCTGCACCTCTTCTCTTGCATTGGGGCCTTTCTTCCTTGATGCTCAGGGTATCTTTAGGTGTGTACACTGCTTCTGCCATCCTTCCATGTTCATTAACTTCATGCTCAGCTCATTACTCCAGGGTTCTGTCCTGTGGCTCAGCTGGGTGGTGCAATATGGTGCCTCAACCAGTCATGGAGACTGTTTCTGCCATATGTTCTTCCACACACTGAAGTAGTTTGGATCCTTTAGGTGGGTTTCTTCAGTTTCTTTAGGCTATTGCTTTAGTGCTGTATTTTGGGTCCAGCTTTTCTTCCTCTTTGGAGCATTGAATGTCCTGGTTAAGGCTTTTTCAAGGGATGACTTCATGGTTTCTCTTTGTTCCTGTATGTGTGGGGTGCCTCAGCAGTTTAGCCTTTTCCTTAAGGCTGGGGTTTTCCTGTTTTCTATTTCTGGTATGTGCAGTACTTCTTAGAACATCCTGGGGTTAGTTCATCATCCTGTAGGTGATGGAGGGGGGAGGGGAAGCATTAATGTTTAGCTTCCTTCCCTGATTCCATAAGGTCATCTCTCTTCTTCTTGGATTGGCAGTTTCTTGGAATCTGTGTGCTGGGTTCTGTGTTCCTTGGGTGTGTTTTTCCTGCTACACTTTTGGTGGGTTTCAGCTAGGGTTTGTCCACACCCAGAATCAATGGTTGCAACATTGATTCTGGATTGCTCAGGTTCCATGCAGCATCTTGTCTTCCTTGAGTGAGGTGTTTTTGTAGCCTGAGGCATTGTATGAGGATATCAGGTTTGTTTTCATTTGGCTTTTTGGGGGGTTTAGTACCCTGGCCAGATTGCACACATTTCTGGGTTGCGGCATTTTCTGCTTATTTTCCCACGAGTATGATGCTTCTTCATTTCCTCTTTGAGTCTGATTAAGTGTTTACATGATTTTGATATTCCAATTCTCTAAAGTTTCTGTTGATCTTACTTTCCTGTTGCTCAATCTAGAACATTTTAAAGCTTTGCTCTTGAAAGATGTGCACCGTGCATCTGTACTTCATTCTGTTTTATTTGGGTTCGGTTACATCCTCTATTTCCTGGCTACAGTCGCCGGTATTTCCTGTTGTGTATGGGGAAATAATGGATGTTCTGTTGTTCTCTCGTTGTTGAGTGAATGGTGGTATGCCCCTCTTCCATGCTGTGTTGGCAGCCACCGAATTATGTGGTTTTAGTCCATGGCTCTCTTCTTCTGTGAGATAGGAAGCTTTTGGTCAATACTCTCAGCCTCTGACTCAGGGTAGTCACTCTCTCTGGGGGGCATTTCCCCAGTGTTTTATTTGTTCATTGTTTTATCTTCCAGTAGGCTCCCCACCTCAGGGAGCATCTAAATGGAATAGCTCAGAAATTGAGCTTTATGTGAATATGAAAAGCTTTTGGAGAAGACACTTGAATTCTCCATCTTTTTCCTCAAGTTTCTGATTTTTCATGGTGTATTTTTTGTTTGCTTCTGTCACAATGTGATTGGACTCCAGGAAGTGGACTGGGTGTTTGCGTGGGTGCTATGGGTGCTGTGGCAGGGATATCGGCCAGGTAGACAAGCTGGCAGTTTGTGAGAGCTCTATTTGCCAGTCCTGGTTTATGGCAAATAGAGCTCTAGGCTAAAGTGGAAACTTTTCTCTGGTGCTTCCCTAATTCCAGTGCAACCTGACAGGAATGTTTAAAAAAATGTGTGTTGCACAACTGTAGTGCAGACTTCCACCCTGATCTGACTCTTTGGATTTATTCCTTTCTGGCCAGGATGGATCTTGCCTTAGGAAGCATCCAGGTGGCCTGCTCAGAAAGTAGCTTTTCATATATTGTATACTTAGATTGATTTTTTGTTTTTTTGACAATGTCATATTACAGTATCATGGGTAGTGTCCCATTTGCCATCTCACTTTTAGACATTATCAAGCCAACTTGGCAAAGTCTGTGTTTTAAACATGGGAGCTGAATCTAAACTGTACTTATTAACACAGATAATGAATTAATTAAAAGTTATATTTTTTTTATAATTTCAGACGCTCTTTATGTGAAAGTGGAGAGAGCGAGTGTAGTGGGAGTCGGACTAGTAGTCGTGTAGTTACCCCAGAACCATCCACTCCAACATCCTCATCAGGTATGCTGCCTGAAGAAATTTGTGTAAGTCCTGAAAACTGTGATGATGGAGCTCTCATGCAATCACCATCACCACCACCACCACCACCAACAATGTCTCCGCCTCTCTCTCTGAGCGAGTTAACAAATAGTACCAGTGGAGGATCGGGGACAGTTATAAATGGGGCAATAGCTGCTCCATTAGCAAATGTCATGGCAATGTCAACAGTAGCAGCATTACCAGGAGCAACTGCACTATTATCAGAATCAAATAGTGACAGAAGACGGCAAGAAGATGACAAAGAGACTGACGATGAAAAAGCTCCAACACCACCACCCCGTCCACATCATCGACTTGCTCGCCCAACACCGCCACTCCCACCACCACTTCCTCAACAGTGCCCCCCTACACCCACACATCATGCTCGACGCCCTCA
This sequence comes from Procambarus virginalis, assembly GCA_020271785.1. NCBI lineage: Eukaryota > Metazoa > Arthropoda > Malacostraca > Decapoda > Cambaridae > Procambarus > Procambarus virginalis. Next base: position 12,930,049 of record WNGS01162157.1, read on the forward strand.
CCATTCCATTGCTAATGATCAGGTTTGTTATTTAAACATTTCAATATGATTTTGACCATACTTTTGCTTTGTCATATTAAGTGTAGTTTTGTGTATGTTGTCATGTTTACTGCAAGATGTTCAAACCACATGAATTTTTCAAAGAATGGCACTAAAAATATTATTTTAATTATTATTATTATTATTATTATTATTATTATTATTATTTTAGGCCATTTTCAGTGGTTAAAAGTAACCTATTGATAGAATGATACAATTGACGATACTTTGATACATAGATTGTTACGTTTTCTGGCATATTTTATATGTATAATTTTTGGGTACAGTATTGCTGTATTTTAATGAACAAATCCACAAGGGCCGTGACGAGGATTCGAACCTGCGTCCGGGAGCTTCCCAGCTACCGGTAAAAGCCTGGTTTGTGCCTCGGAGAGGCTACGGGATCCAGTAAGTTCAGTAGAACTTCGGTTTCAACCCTTTTCCATGTCGTAGCTCAGTCGATTAAGGCAGTGTCTGGGATGCTCCCGGACGCAGGTTCGAATCCTCGTCACGGCCCTTGTGGATTTGTTCATTTGATGCATCACGTTAGTGTGATCTCTGTGTGTGATGTATTTTAATGTTTTCTGAGAGTTCTGATATGGAGCCTTTTACTCTACCAATTGCTACTCATATGAGTTACCTACCAAGTGTTTGGTCAGTTACTCATAGGGAAAATGGGTATATTTAACCTTTAAACCGCGCATATTACCGCACATATTGGGCCCCTGGTAGCGAAAAATATTCAAATTATGTAAAAATAACTTAAAAATGTTAAACAAATCTCCAACTTATTGGTTTCAGTGTCGTGAAACTTTCATCAAAATTTTTTCAACAATTGATTTTAGACGAAATTAAAAAAAAAAAACATTTTGTTGATAAGGAGAACAGCTCTTAATAACTGGAACTGAAGGATTATGCAGTAATAAAGAGATGCAAGCACTTGTCCGACACTCAAAGAAGAACAATGTTAGTAGTAAGAAGTTACTATAAAGTGGATATGCAGTTGGTGCCTTTATTTATTCTGAGTAATACATAATAACACAAATAATAATGAATAACTATGTTAATATGCTCAATTTTGTTATATATCATATAAATACATTGTCCAATGTTAATATATATTACTTTCATCAATGTCCCAAAAATATTTTTTCTGGGGGAGCCCCGTCGGCTCCCAGGAGCTATCCAGGCTGAATGTATATGCAAAACTTTCTGGCATCAGTCAAAGTGCTAGGAGTTCTTGCCTACTGGGGACCACGAGCCAGAACCAGGCCCCCTCAGAGAGGCATGAGGAGCAATGGCCTATAGAAACCTGCTTGTCTTTGGGAGCATTCTATGTCTGCCATCGACCGGGATAGGTACCCGGAAAGGTAGGTGCCCCAAAACAGACCCCTATTCTGGTGAAAATATTGCTACTGAAAACCGAACGAGTGGACAGAACTCCCCAAACAAAATGATCAAACTTGCATGGCATCATCACGTCGCCGCTCCACCGTCTGCGCAACCTTCACATATGCGAAATCAAAAGCAAAAACCACTGCCAGTATTGGACCTATTCGTACAAGTGAAGGTTCATACACGGAGGATGACAGAAATTAGTGAAATCCTAAAAAAAAAAACAGTATGAGGACATGTTTAGCACTCCAATAAACACCATAAAAGTGGATGATTTAGACAATTTCTTTATGCGGGATATCCAAACCCCTGTAAATATAACTGATATCAACACGAGCGTACTAGACTTTGAAAGAGAAATTGAAAACATGCCCATGCACTCAGCTCCGGGTTCAGATTCATGGAATTTGATATTCATAAAGAAATGCAAAGTGCCGATAGCACAGGCACTCAGTATAGTGTGGAGGAAGAGCTTGGACACGGGGGAGATACCAGATGTAGTTAAAGTAGCAGGCATAGCTCCTCTACACAAGGGAGGGAGCAAAGCATTGGCAAAAAATTATTGACCAGTTACACTAATGTCCCACATAGTAAAAGTATTTGAGAGAGTGATTAGGAGTCAGGTCACCAATTTCATAGAGACCAATGACCTTCACAACCCAGGCCAACATGGATTTCGAGCAGGAAAATCGTGCCTCTCACAGCTACTTGATCACTCCAACAAAGTCACTGAGGCATTAGAAGAAAAGCAGAAAGCTGATGTGGTATACACGGGCTTCGCAAAGGCTTTCGATAAATGTGACCATGGAGTGATAGCACACAAAATGAGGTCAATGGGAATAACCGGTAAAGTAAGACGCTGGATACTCAGTTTTCTGTCAAACAGGACTCAACGAGTAACAGTCAATCATATAAAATCGAGTCCAAGCGCAATTAAAAGCTCTGTTCCTCAGGGTACAGTCCTTGCACCGCTGCTTTTCCTTATTCTCATATCAGATATAGACAAAAATACAAGTCACAGCTTCGTATCATCCTTTGCAGATGACACAAAAATCAGCATGAAAATTACCTCGGCTGAAGACATTGAAAAACTTCAAGCAGATATTAATAAAGTTTTCGACTGGGCAACAGAAAATAACATGATGTTTAACAGTGATAAATTCCAGGTACTCGGGTACGGGAAAAATGAGGACCTTAAACATAATACAGGGTACAAAACACAATCAAATGTGCCCATAGCAGGAAAATAGCATGTAAAGGATTTGGGAATAATGATGTCTGACGACCTAATATTTAGGGAACATAACCAAGAACATATTGCGTCAGCCAGAAAAATGATAGGATGGATTACGAGAACTTTCAAATCTAGGGATCCCATCACAATGGTTGTACTCTTCAAGTCACTTATAGCCGCGGTAAAGCACCGAAATTATTGGGATCGTGACTCTTCAAGTCACACATAGCCGCGATAAAGCACCGAAATTATTGGGATCGTCTCAAAGCCCTCCAAATGTACTCACTAGAAAGAAGACGAGAGATGTCAAATAATATACACGTGGAAGATACTGAAGGGCCAAGTACCAAATCTACACAGTAAAATAACAATGTACAATAGAAAATGCAGAATAGAACCAGTGAAAAGCAGGGGGTGCCATAGGCACAATCAGAGAACACTGTATAAACATCAGAGGTCCGCGGTTGTTCAACATCCTCCCAGCGAGCATAAGAAATATTGCCGGAACAACCGTGGACATTTTCAAGAGGAAACTAGATTCTTTCCTCCAAGGAGTGCTGGACCAACTGGGCTGTGGTGGATATGTGGGCCTGCGGGCTGCTCCAAGCAACAGCCTAGTGGACCAAACTCTCACAAGTCTAGCCTGGCCTCAGGCTGGACTTGGGGAGTAGAAGAACTCCCAGAACCCCATCAACCAGATATCAACCAGATATCTTCGTTTTTTTGGGGGTTCATTGCCTTGATGCCTACTTGAGCCCTCAATCGATGTGCTCACGAACACGTCGTCTCACGGCTGGGGCTTTGTGACAAGTGCTCACCAGGCCAACCAGGGGCAGAGGGATCTGTGCTTCCATTGGGCTCACATCACTGTGCTGGAGTTTGCTTCAGTTTGGCTTTCGCTTCGAATGGTTCAGGTTGCTCGGGGTTCCCATGATCTGGCTCCATTCGAACTGCTCTGGTGGTTCATTGTCTGAACTGCGAGGGTTCTCTTCGGTCCTTGGTTCTTTGGGGCTGATCACTTCGAGTGACTCGTCTGCTGGCTTCTCAGGGTTTGGCTCTTCGTGCAGCTCACATTCAGGAGGTGTCCAACGTCCTGGTGGATGGCCTGTCTCGGTTCATTTCCCTGCCCACAGAATAGATGTTCGACGCTGACTCCTTCAGTCGGCTCTGCCAGACGTACGGGCTCCCAGAGGTGGACCTCCTCGTGTCGGTGTGGTCGAGGCATCTCCTGATAAATTTGACGCCCTTCCCCGATTGTGGAGCCTTCACAGTGGATGCCTTTCGGCTGGACTGGTCGAGGTGGGGTTACCTGTACCTCTTTTTCCTGGTCCAGCTGTTGTTTCGGGTCCTGGCTCATTTGGAGACTTACAAGGGGAGAGTTGTCCTGTTGACCCTTTGATAGCCGGCGCAGCCTTGGTTTCAAGCGCTGCTTGCTCGGTGTCCGAATCTGAGATGTTTTCCATGGCTCTGCCTCTTTCAGTGGATCGGACCGGTCCGGTACGTGGCCAGTTCGGTCTACTCCTCCGCTCTTCACGTCTGGTCTTTTTTGACGCTGGTGTATCACCAGTTGTATGGTGATCAGGTGGCTTCTTTGATGGTGTCCCACCTGCAAGCTTCATCTCAGTGACAGCTTCATCTCATCTAGCATCAGAACTGAAGGGTGGATAGCTGACATGGTGGTCTGGATCCTTCCCCTTCCCCCTCTCTGGGAGGGGGGAGCTGCACAGACAGCAGCATGTTGACGGTTGTGATGTCATGCTCGTTTGCTCGTTTTTTGTTTTTTTGGAGTTTTGTCTTACAGTTCGGCTTTCAATAGCAATATTTTAACCAGATAGGGTTTGTTTTGTGGCACCTACCTTTGAGTGCCTGACCTGGTCGATGACAGACATTGAATGCTTCCAACCTCACGGGGGTGTCTATAGGCCGTTGCTCCTCATGCCTCTCTGAGGGGAAGGCCAGGTTTTGGCTCATGGTCCCCGGTAGGCCTTGAACTCCATTTGCTTGACTGATGCTAGGGTCTAATATATTCAGGGGTCTAATTCAGCCTGGATAGCTCTGGGAGCCTCTGGGTCTCACCCAGAAAAATGGCATTTCATTACAATCCATGCTGGTTTCTTTACATAAAAAAAATGTTCTATACAGGATGTTGGTGGACATACGGAGCGCCACAGTCGAACCATGCGGTTACCGTCCATTCCAGAAAGAACTATCAAGTTCCAGAGAGTTGAAATTCAACCTGGCGAAGAGCCATTACCAACCAGTTAGTATTTTTTGTATGTTAATGATTTCCCTTATTCTCAATATATTAAATAGTCAACTACTTTATTAAATTGCATGCTTTTTACTTATCAATGCATTAGTGTAACTCAATAGTTTGGCACTCAGTACTTTAATGACCATAGTTGTTTAGAACATGA
>WNGS01162157.1:12935233-12952728 GCA_020271785.1 Procambarus virginalis
AAGGTGACACCCCTAGGGTCAACACTTGCAGCAGAGGAGCTCCAGCATATTTCAACAATCCTAAGTATTGTAGTACAGGTTGAGGATAGTGAGTGGTGTCCCAGAGATCATAAAGGTATAGTGCTTTTGAAAAATAGATGAGATAACAGGAATGTGCTAAGGGAAGTGAAAAATTGGGTGAGAAAAAGTTGCCCCTAGTGTTTACAGTGCAGAGAAGAACATTCAAGATGGCCACTGACAAGAGGAAATACAAAACAGAGCTTGATTTTGAGGGATTCAATGAAGAAAGCATTGATATTAGCAGTCTACACAACAAGTTGGTAAAATTAGATACTATAGTGAACTCTCATGTAGAAATAATTAGTAAATTGAAAGAAAGTAATGATCATTTGAATAGCAAAGTTTTAGGTCTTGAGGGTTTAGTGAAAGACTTGCGCAAGGAAAAGAGTCAATTGGAAACAAATTGCAAAGCCATGGAAGAAGAAAATATACTCTTAAAAATAGCTTTGGAAGAAGTTAGAGCAAATTTAAACATAAATGATTACAATAGGCTAGGCAAGGAAATTCAAGAGGAGAAACAGCTTTTGTCAGCACAGATGGAGGAAGTTACACAGGGAATAGAACAGTGCAAGAAAGATATGCAACTCACTTATGCACAAGTGGCCAAGGAGAAGGAAAAATTGAAGCAGCAGTAAAGGAAGCCAAACACTGCAGCAACCAAGATAAAACAAACATTAGGCTGGAAGTGAGAAAAGAATTGGCATCTAACCCGAGGTTGGTGCAAAACACAGTTGATCGGAGTAAGTCCCTGATAATTTTTGGCTGCAAAGAAAAGGAGATAACATCTAGGTCAGAAAGAGCTGTAGAAGAAGCAAAAGTAGTAGATAAAATTGTTGGCCTCGTGGAAGGTCTTACAACCATAGAGAATGTGTGCGACTACAGGAGAATAGGCAGATATGTAAAAGGGAAAGATCGACCTTTGAGGATCACCCTAAACGGTGCCAAGCAGATGGAAGAAGTACTAAGGAATGCTAGAAAGTTACAAAGTGATGAGGATGGGAAAATGTGGTCGTTAAGACGAGATCTTTCAAGAGAAGACAGAGAGAAGCTGAAACTGAACCTCGCTGAGGCAAAACGTTTAAATGAGAGCAGGAATGAAGAAGAAATCAATTCTTTTTTCTACAAAGTGTTAGGGGTAGGCAGACCAGTAAAGTGGTACATAAAGGCAAACCAACAAAATCAATAGAGAGAGGGGGAGTGAAGAATAAGGAGAGGGGAACAAGTTCCTGAAGATTGCATACACCAACATAGATGGAGTAAGATCGAAGATATTGGAGTTAAGTGATGTAATACAGATGCAGACACCAGACATTGTTGCACTCACGGAGACAAAACTTGAAGATGATATTTTAAATGAGGTCATATTCCCAAGGGGCTACTCAATTTGGAGAAGGGACAGAAAAATTAGGAAAGGCGGTGGCGTTGCTGTGCTGGTGAAAGAACACATAAAGGTGAAGGAAATAATGACTGCCAATCCACAAGAGGTTGACATAATAGCACTAGAGATCTGCCATGAAGATGATAAACTAATGGTCATAAATGCATATAGTCCACCACCAAGCAGCACATGGTCAAAGGAGGAGCTAGATAGTAAACGAGAAGGTCTTATAACAATAATGAGAGAGATTATAGCGAGAGCGGATAACGATAGGTCACGACTGTTGATAGTTGGTGACTTCAACTTGAAATCCATAGACTGGGAAGCATATGAAGCTAAAACAGAAGATTTTTGGACCTGTAAATTTGTAGACCTCATCCTGGAAACATTCTTGTATCAACATGTTAAACAAGCTACGAGGATGAGGGAAGGGGACGTTCCCTCCATGCTAGATTTGATATTTACCAGGAAGGAGGAAGAAGTATTTGACATTCAGTACCTTCCTCCCTTGGGTAAAAGTGACCATGTCTTTTTGGGAATAAAGTATGCAATGCGTTATAATCTGGAAGAAAATAAGGAGGATGAAGCAGTTGAAAAACCTGACTTCAAGAGAGGACATTATGGCAACCTTAGAAATTTTTTTAGTGAGTATAATTGGACAGACTTGTTGCTAGGCAAGGAAGTGAATGAGATGTATGTCAAGTTTTGTGAAATATATGATAAAGGCACAAACAAATTTATACCAAAACAGAGATGCAGAACTAGGAAACAGGATTGGTTCAATAGGAATTGCGAGAGGGCCAGAGACCAAAAGACACAAAAATGGAATCAATACAGGAAGAGGCCAAACCCCCAAACATACCAACGATACAAAGATGCGAGAAACAACTACACAGCAGTGAGGAGAGAGGCAGAAAGAAATTTTGAAAAAGGGATTGCAGACAAATGTAAAACAGAACCAGGTCTATTCTATAAATTCATAAACAACAAATTGCAGGTAAAGGATAATATTCAGAGGTTGATAATGGGAAATAGATTCACGGAAAATGAAAAGGAAATGTGTGAAACACTAAACGAAAAGTTCCAAAGTGTGTTTGTACAAAATGAAATCTTTAGGGAACCAGACACAATAAGAATTCCAGAGAACAACATAGAGCACATAGAGGTGACTAGAGACGAAGTGGAAAAAATGCTAAGTAAGAACAAGGCAGTTGGTCCAGATGGAGTTTCACCATGGGTTCTGAGAGAATGTGCACCTGAGCTCAGCATTCCACTTCAGCTGATTTTTCAGGCATCCCTGTTTACAGGAGTTGTAGCTGATGTGTGGAAAAAGGCTAACATAGTTCCAATCTACAAAAGTGGAAGCAGGGAAGACCCTCTTAATTATAGACCTGTATCATTGACAAGTGTAATAGTCAAAATATTGGAAAAAATAATTAAAACTAAATGGGTAGAACACCTGGAAAGAAATGATATAATATCAGACCGACAGTATGGTTTTCGATCTGGAAGATCCTGTGTAACGAACTTACTCAGTTTCTATGATCGGGCAACAGAGATTTTACAGGAAAGAGATGGTTGGGTTGACTGCATCTATCTGGACCTAAAAAAGGCTTTCGGCAGAGTTCCCCATAAGAGGTTGTTCTGGAAACTGGAACATATTGGAGGGGTGACAGGTATGCTACTAACATGGATGAAAAATTTCCTAACTGACAGAAAAATGAGGGCCGTAATCAGAGGCAAGGTATCGGATTGGAGGAATGTCACGAGTGGAGTACCACAGGGTTCAGTTCTTGCACCGGTAATGTTCATTGTCTACATAAACGATCTACCAGAGGGATTACAGAATTACATGAACATGTTTGCTGATGATGCTAAGATAATAGGGAAGATAAGAAACCTAGATGATTGTCATGCCCTTCAAGAAGACCTGGACAAAATAAGTATATGGAGCAATACTTGGCAAATGGAATTTAATGTGAATAAATGCCATGTTATGGAATGTGGAATTGGAGAACATAGACCCCACACAACCTATAAATTATGTGAGAAACGTTTAAAGAATTCTGACAAAGAAAGGGATCTAGGGGTGGTTCTAGATAGAAAACTGTCACCTGAGGATCACATTAAGAACATTGTGCGAGGAGCCTATGGTACACTTTCTAACCTAAGAATTGCTTTTAAATACATGGATGGTGAAATACTAAAGAAATTGTTCACGACTTTTATTAGACCAAAACTGGAATATGCAGCGGTTGTGTGGTGCCCATATCTTATGAAGCACAGCAACAAACTGGAAAAGGTGCAAAGACACGCTACTAAGTGGCTCCCAGAACTGAAGGGCAAGAGCTATGAGGAGAGGTTAGAGGCATTAAATATGCAAAAACTAGAAGATAGAAGAAAAAGAGGTGATATGATCACTACGTACAAAATAGTAACAGGAATTGATAAAATCGACAGGGAAGATTTCCTGAGACCTGGAACTTCAAGAACAAGAGGTCATAGATTTAAACTAGCTAAACACAGATGCCGAAGAAACGTAAGAAAATTCACCTTCGCAAATAGAGTGGTAGACAGTTGGAACAAGTTAAGTGAGAAGGTGGTGGAGGCCAAGACCGTCAGTAGTTTCAAAGCGTTATATGACAAAGAGTGCTGGGAAGACGGGACACCACGAGCGTAGCTCTCATCCTGTAACTACACTTAGGTAATTACACTTAGGTAATTACCACCACCCCCATCACCCTCCCTCCCTCACCACCAGCACTCTCCCTCCCTCACCACCACCCCCAACACTCTCCCTCCCTCACCACCACCCTAACACTCTCCCTCCCTCACCACCACCCCCATCACCCTCCCTCCCTCACCACCACCCCCAACACTCTCCCTCCCTCACCACCACCCCCAGCACTCTTCCCTCCCTCACCACCACCCCCATCACCCTCCCTCCCTCACCACCAGCACTATCCCTCCCTCACCACCACCCCCAGCACTCTCCCTCCCTCACCACCACCCCCATCACCCTCCCTCCCTCACCACCACCCCAGCACTCTCCCTCCCTCCCTCACCACCACCACTCTCCCCCCCCTCACCACCACCACCACTCTCCCTCCCTCACCACCACCACTCTCCCTCCCTCATCACCACCGCCTCGTATCATGCGGTGCTGGTGGAGCTGCTCCAGCTTGTATTCGGTGTTCATGTTACTTCTGCCTCGTTCTGCAAGCTGTCTCGTGCGTTGTTTTACCTCCGGCCTGCTCATGCGCCTTCTGAGCTGTCCTGGTCTTTGGACCATGTGCTGTTTTCTCTCTTCTCCTCGGTTTGTGGTGGCCCCTTCGGTTCAGGATTGTTTTTCTAAGGCTCTTTTTTTCCTGTTGGCGTTGGCCTCTGGGGGTCGGATCTGGAAACTTCATGCTCTCCTCCTGCGCAGAGGTTTCTGCTCCTTCGATCCTTGTGGTAGGTTTGCTCGGTTGGAGGTGTCTCCTTTTCTGGCGAAGAATAAGACAGCTGCTTTCCGGAGGGATCCTTGGGTTGTTGATGCTTGGTTGATCAGGCTGGGGATGCATCATGTGTTGTGTCTGGTTGCGGCTCTCCACTGTTATTTGTGCGCCATGGCTTCGGTGGCCGGGGATGTGCTTTGGGTTGACCCAGTTTCCCTCTTTCCTTTGGTCTCTCAGGTTGTCGTCAGGGTTATTAAGTCTAGCCAGTCTGCGGTCTATCCTCATGCTCACGATGTTCTTAAGTTTGCTGCCTTGGCTGCTGTCTGGCAACATGTCTTGGGTTGGCATTCGGGCACGGGGTTTTTGGCGGTCGAACAGGGTGCTGGCTTCATGCTACCTTGTGAATGTTCCTTGGCCTAGTTGGGTCTGCATTGCTTTGGGTCGGCGGTTGCAGGCAGTTGTCTCGACTTCATATTGAGGAGTGAGGACTGACCTCCTCCCATGTAAGTCCCTGTTTTTCCTAGTCTTTGGGTAGTTAGCTCCGAAGAGCCGACAGGACTCCCCCAGAAAACCAGCGTTGAATGTAATGAAATGCCATTTTCTGGGCGAGTCCCGGAGACTCCCCAGCATCCCTCCCTCCCTCCGGTCGGGGGTGTTTTTCACGTATTTTGACATCCAGCCAAAGAACTGGTAGTTGGAACACTAGCGTGGGGGTCTGGGGCTCCCACTTTCCCCTCCGGGGGAGGGGGGGGTTACGCAGAAAGTGGCGTGACAATGTGATGACGTCATGCTAGTTTGTTAATTCTCGTTTGGGGAGTTCTCTCCACTCATTTGGCTTTCGGTAGCCGAACATAGCAATATTAACATAGCAATAGTTTCACCAGAATAAGGGTTTGTTTTGGGACGCCCATTTTTCTGGGTGTCAGACCCGGTTGATGGCAGACATAGAATGCTCCCAACCATATGGGGGTTTCTATAGGCCATTGCTCCTCGGGCCTCTGAGGGGGCCAGGTACTGGCTCATGGTCCCCTGTAGGCAAGAACTCCGTGCATATTGACTGATGCCAGACAGTTATACATATCCATTCAGCCTAGATAGCTCTGGGGAGCCTCTGGGACTCGCCCAGAAAATTCCATTTCGTTACATTCAATGCTAGTTTTTGCATTCAAATTCATTAAAGAACTTTCTAAGTTCCCCGTAGTGTTCTCTCTTGAAACCAGGTTTTTCAACTGCTTTATTTTCCTCATTCTCTTTTTGATATTAGAAGACAGAAATCTGCTGAAGACTTTAGACCATTATGTGGGCATCTGGTACTTACATAAATCAAGCTTTACTTCATAAACATTCACAACTTACTAGTATACTATATTATACAAACAAAGTCTGTATTTTGTTATGTATTGATAAGGATTTGTATGCAGCAGTCATGCTACTGGAGGGTAATAATAAACAATTAACTTTGCTGATACTGTGTGTTTTTCGTGCTAAATGAAATTCTTATTTTTTTTTTTAGACTGGGAGGCACGCATTGACAGTCATGGGCGAATTTTCTACATTGATCATGTCAATAGGACAACTACATGGCAACGACCTTCAGGTAACGACACAGCCCAGACTCAAAGAAATCAGTCCACAAATCAGCTCCAGAGACAACAATTGGATAGAAGGTCAGTCATATAATAATAAAAATTATAATATTAATTCATTTTTTGGGGGGACTGGCAGCCAGTGTTTATATATACATGTTAGGCTTATATCGAGGCCACCCCAAGGTTGAACTACTGATGACATAACCCTAGGATTCAACCCATCAACAAGCTGACTAACTCCTGGGTACCTGTTTTAGGCTAGGTGAACAAGTGCATTACATGATAGGAAATGTCCTCAACCATTTCTGTTCTGCTTGGGGTTTGAAACCCGAATTCTCTGCGAGTCAAGAATGAACCTGACTGAAAGCTAAGTTGTCTTCTGTCAGTATCTGCGGTGACGGGTATAGGCCCCCAATTATGTATCCCGGCAGAGTTGCCAATTACACTCCAGCTTACTCTGCCTTAAGAGGAGTCGATGTTCCTGTAGAGCACACAACGGTGTCCACCCTGGAGTGCCTCAGAACCTTCTGTTCTAGAGCTGCTCACTGATGGGGCTTTACTCCCCTCCCTAGGTACTACTGTTCACCTCTGGGGAGCATCTCAGTTGAATTGCAGAGCAGGGGTTCCCTCTGAACCCAGCCTTGCACCCCACAGGGAGTGAGGTAACTTGACCATTCCATCGTTTCCTTGCTGGGGTGTCCATGGGCGTGGAAACTCAAGGTTTACCCAGGTCGAATTGCCTGTCCATAAGGTTATTCCCAAGGTTGCCAACTTGACTCACTGTCCTCCGCAGTCAAGAACTACTTCCAACACAGTGGAATGTCACCTCTCTCAGTCTAGTGCTTCTTCAACAGTAGTGTGGTACACAGCAAACCTCACAACATCACATAAAAGAAATGAAGAGGAGGAAGGAAACACAGTCTTAAGATATTATTTGTTTACTCACAATAGTCTACACTAGTGGAAAAAATGCTCAAGGAGTTAAGAACAAAGCAGATGGCCCAGATGGAGTTTCACCATGGGTTCTGAGAGAATGTGCACATGAGCTTAGAATTCCACTGCAACTGATTTTCCAGGCATCCCTGTGTACAGGAGTTGTAGCAGATGTGTGGAAAAAGCTAACATAGTTCCAATCTACAAAAGTAGCTGCAGGCAAGACTCCCCTAATTATAAACCTGTATCATTGATGACTGTACTGTATTAGTCAAAATATTGGAAAATATAGTTAAAAATAAATGGGTAGAACACCTGGAGAAAAGATATAATATCAGACAGACAGTCTGATATTATATCGATCTGGAATATCCTGGGTAACGAATTTACTCAGTTTCTATGATCGAGCCACAGAGATTTTACAGGAAAGAGATGGTTGGGTTGACTGCATCTATCTGGACCTAAAAAAAAAGGCTTTGACAGAGTTCCACATAAGAGGTTGTTTTGGAAACTGGAACATATTGGAGGGGTGACAGGTAAGCTTCTAACATGGATGAAAAAGTTTCTAGCTGATAGAAAAATGAGGGCAGTAATCAGAGGCAATGTATGGGACTGGAGAAACGTCACAAATGGCGTACCACAGGGTTCAGTTCTCGCTCCGGTAATGTTCATTGTCTACATAGGCGACCTACAAGATGGAATACAGAATTATATGAATATGTTGCTGATACTGTTAAGATAATAGGTAAGATAAGAAACTTAGATGATTGTCGTGCCCTTCAAGAAGACCTGGGCAAAATAAGTATGTGGAGGAGCACCATTTGGCAAATGGAATTTAATGCGAATAAATGACATGTTATGCAATGTGGAATAGCAGATCATAGACCCCATAAAACCTATAAATTTTGTGAGAAATCTTTAAGAATTCTGATAAAGAAAAAGATCTAGGGGTGGTTCTAGACAGAAAACTATCACCTGAAGACCACATACAGAACATTGTGGGTGGAGCCTATGCTACACTTTCTAACTTCAGAATTGCTTTCAAACACGTGGATGGAGAAATACTAAAGAAATTGTTCACAGCTTTTGTTAGACAAAAGCTAGAATATGCAGTGGTTGTTTGGTACCCAGATCTTAAAATGCACATCAGCAAACTGGAAAAGGTGCAAGGACAGGCTACTAAGTGGCTCCCAGAACTGAAGGATAAGAGCTACGAGGAAAGGTTAGAGGCATTAAATATGCAAAAACTAGAAGATAGAAGAAAAAGAGGTGATATGATCACTATGTACAAAATAGTAACAGGAATTGATAAAATTGATAGGGAAGAATTCCTGAGACCCGGAACTTCAAGAACAAGAGGTCATAGATTTTAACTAACGAACCAAAGCTGCCGGAGAAATATAAGAAAATTCAGTTTTGTAAACAGAGTAGTAGACGGTTAGAAGAAGTGAGAAGGTGGTGGAGGCCAAAACCGTCAGTAGTTTCAAAGTGTTATATGACAGAGTGCTGGGAAGACGAGACACCACAAGCATAGCTCTCATCCTGTAACTACATTTAGGTAATTACTATACTGGTCTGTCAAATCTCTCTAAATTAGTTTGATGGCGACACTTGAAATTTTCATGATATCTGGCAACACTTCACTGTTTCCAAATAAAAAGTTATGCGGCTATCTCTTAATCAAAACTTTTATTATCATACGAGTACTGTATACTGTATATATATTACAATGTCTCTCCAAAAATATGTAACCTTTAAATCACTATTAAATCAACTCATGAAGACATAATCACTGGTACACAGTAATTAATAATAATAATATTGCTTTATGTCTGATGTCACTTCTCATGTAATTTCTGATAATCACCTTATTTGAATGTACACCTTCCTAACACAAGGGGAAAAATGGGAGGACAATTTAACTAGAGTACCTTATAGATCGTAGACTCGTAGATCGTAGGCGCGCAGCGTAGCTCTTCACCGATCCACAACAGAGACGTCCTCTTGTAGGTGAATGACTCCTCACTTGGTGCTGACCGTTGCATATACTCCTCACTTGGCACCGCTCACTCCACAAAGTGTTTCTTACTAGATGATAGGTGGAAACTGATGTCATCTGGCCTATCCAGACTAATACACTTCCACATACTGGTCCACCGTCTCACATGTAGCTTCGTCGTGTGAATTCTTCGCCTGCGGTTGTTGAACTGCTCCGGACCAGGACTACTACCATATATTCTCCACACAGCTTCACCGTCGTGCACGGCCCACGGGTTGACACAACCCCCCAGTGCCACCTCTCGAAGTTACCCAGGAGCGCTGTCGTCACAGTGCTCCTGTCGTTACTGGAGTGAACGATATGGAAGAAAACGCAGAATAGAACCAGTGAGGAGCAGAGGTGCCATAGGCACAATCAGAGAACACCGTATAAACATCAGAGGTCTGCAGTTGTTCAACGTCCTACCAGCGAGCATCAGAAATATTGCCGGAATAACCGTGGACATCTTCAAGAGAAAACTAGATTTTCTTCAAGGAGTGCCGGACGAACCAGACTGTGATGGGTATTTGGGCCTGCGGGCTGCTCAAAGCAACAGCCTGGTGGACCAAACTCACAAGTCAAGCCTGGCCTCGGGCTGGGCTTGGGGAGTAGAAGAACTCCTAGAACCCCATCAAGGAGGTATCAGAGCCTTAGATGCCATCTTTCACCATCCAGCTCCACCTCATACTTCGCTGGGAGTCTACAGGCCTCCCTCTTCATTAGCAGATGGTAGCTGATAGAATTATTCTCTCTGGAGGAATATACAGTACCTCTCCAGAGTGGGTAATTGCTTGAGCGCTCCTCTGATCAGCAGGACCCTTCGTAGCGAGTGACTCGGATCTCCCACCTTCCTCTGCAGGGGTGCCCTACGTCATGCTATCATGCTAGGTCACTATGCTATTGATTAACCTGGCCAAGCCCCCACTGCTGACCAATCATGCCACACCTGAAGCTGTACTGCTCTACCCAGCATGCACTGGAGGTCCTCCCTGAGCAGGAAAATGCTCATTCCCCATGAGCTGCTCCGTCGTATTTGATGATGGATTCGTCTCCTAGCCACGCCTCCCAATTAAACTTAAAATCTATATTTCTTCTAACTGAAATCTATATTTCTTCTAGCTGCAGCATCTTGCTTCCTTCAAAGTGTTATAAAATCAACTAAAACTTCTAGATATGTACAGATAGGAAATTATATGTGGGAATAGGGGAATACAGGTTGAACATCGTAACACTGCCCTCTTGTAATTACGATTCAAAAAGGCTGTTAGTGTAGAAATTCTATAAATGAGTTTATTTCTTTGTTATATGTTAGTCTTTGTATAGGTTATTTGAATGTACTACAGGAGGAGGTATGTAGATGAATCCACTTTCACTTATTTTCTGTTGTATGCTTATTTGGCAGGGGCTAGAAAAATGGGATCTGCTATCACTACATCTAATCTGTTTTCACTTAAAAGTGAAGAATAGAATAGGGCTACCTACCTACCTACGTTGTCTACCTTGAGGAGGTTCTGGAGATCAAAGGCCCTGCGGCCCGGTCTCTTACCAGGCCTCCTGGTTGGTAGCCTGGTCAACCAGGCTGCTCAATGCAACTGCTCACAGCCTGGCTTATGAATCACAGCCTGGTTGATCAGATATTCTTTGGAGTGTTTGTCGAGTTCTCTCTTGAACACTTTGAGAGGACGGCCATTTATGCCCCTTTTATGTAGCGGGACAGTGTTGAAAAGTCTTGGGCCCTTGGTATTGATCGAGTTCTCCCTCAGCATACCTGTTGCACCTCTGCTTTTCACTGGGTCTATTTTACATATCCTGCTATGCTTACTGGTTTCAAGTGAAGTTATCTCCATGCTCAGATTTGGAACCAGTCCCTCTAATATCTTTCACGTGTAGATTATTATGTTTCTCTTGCCTGGGGCTTTGTAGACTGTAGGCTGGGGCTTTGTGACCTGTACTCACCAGTCTGACCAGGGTCGTTGGCGTTCTCTTCCATCAAGCTTACAGCACAGTGTGGGAGTTTGTGGCTGTGTGGCAGGCGCTGTGTAGAGTTCAGATTCCTCAGGGCTCGGTGATCCGGCTCCATTCAGACTGTTCCCTTGTGGTTCATTCTCTCAACCTGGGGGACGGGTCTCACCGGTCTGTGCATGTGTGGGGCTGGTCGCTTCGAGTAGCTCTTGTGCTGAGTTCTCGGGATTTACATCTCTGCACTGTTCATGTTCAGGGAGTGTCCAGTGTCTTGATCGATGGTCTGTCTCGCTCCCTTCCTATTTCCATGGAATGGACCGTCGACACTGATTTCTTTCGACACGTTGTATTAAGATTTACGATATATTAAGGGACTAGGCTGGTTAAAGGTGGTTTGTAAGGAGAAAGTGAATGTGTGTTTTTGTATTGTAGAGTAGAAGACAATTCATGATGCACTGCTCACCTAGTCTTGTGAAGTTGTGGGGTGCTACTGTGTATTACAACAGGAATGTGGTGGTGCTTGTTTATTCAAGATAGTAATTAAATTTGTATGTTGTTATGACTAGATTAGGGATATTTTCGTTTTTAATATAAAGCGTATTCATTCACTATAGTTTCTGGGGGGAACCCCTTCGACTCCCCGGAGCTTACTAGGCTTATACGCTAATGTCAGACTTGGCATCAGTCATGTGTATGGAGTTCTATGGGCCTACCGGGGACCACGAGCCAGAACCTGGCTCCCTCAGAAGAGGCAATTGGAGCAAGGGCTGCCATCGACCAGGGCAGGCACCCAGAAGAGTAAGCGTCCCAAAACAAACCCCTATTCTGGAAAAAATTGCTACCACAAACCGAACAAGTGGATAGAACTCTCCTAAAAGAAACGAGCAAACGATCATGATGTCACACGTCGCCGCGCCGCTGTCTGCGGAAGGGGAAAACCCCAGACCCACAGCGCTGGCTATCCACCACCTGTTCTAAGGCTGACGCTAGAGACTGAGGTCGTGTGCTCCTGGCTCCGGTGGTTGTTTCAGCACTGTACCTAGAGTGTGGTGTCTGTCTTCTAGGTGGTGCGTGAGCCGAGAGTGATTCTCCAGTACTCGGGCTGCATGCGCCTAGGGTTGCCTTCCCTAGGTGCCCTGTAAGTACTGCCCTTGGAGCTTGGGGTTACCTTCCACAAGTTCCTTGGGTTCTGCCCCTGCTAGGCCATTTACTGCTTGGTTTTCAGCCACCCTTTGTGTGCTAGGGTGTTCTGTCTCCATTGTTCACCTTGGGATAGAGGGCAGTTTGCACTGACAGGGTACTGCGCAGTTTGTTTTCACCAATCATAACGACCAGCTCTGTTCCGCCTGGGTACGCTGTCCTCTTGTGGGTTTTTTTTTTTTTTTTTTTGTCTTCCTGGTGGGGGGGGTCTGCCTTGGTTCTTGCCCTCTGTGTACTGAGTACTCTTCCTTCTTCTGGTGGTTCCCCCTGCTAGGTCCCCATCAGTGTACATGTCCCGGGGATTCAGTTCTTAGAAAGTTGTTTGGAATTTGTGGGCGCCGGTTAGCAGTATCCTGCCTGGGATTACCTGGGCATGAGTCCCTATTGGTAAACACTCAGGACCCTTGGAATCCCCATGGGGATGCACGGATTCAGTGGATGTGACCCCGAAGTTCCCCCTCTCTTTGTGCGAGTTCGAGGGTTGCTCTGTCCCCTTGTCTCTAGGTGACTCTTACTGTTTTGCCTCTGTCTGCTGCCTGTGGGGCAGCAGACGGTGGCACCTTCCACCGTCACCTGTGGTATACCTATTCCACCTCTACGGCAAGACCCGGGGCCAAGCCGCACCCCCAAAGTCCCACTTTTACAAGGAAGGTGCCACCGTCATCGGTGGCACCTTCGACCCTAAGCCCTGCGAGCCTTGTTGCTTATTTGTGGCTTGATTACCCAGTCTTATGCTGACTATGCGGGTGCAGGCAGGACGGGCGTTGCACTCGCTTTGGGTTGATCCGGTTTCCCTTTTTCCCTGTTTCCGGGTGAGGGGTCTCCAAGGTCGTCCGCAGAGTTCTTCAGGCTAGCCAGCCTGCAGTCCATCCTTGTGCCTATGATGTTCGTATGTTCGCTGCTCTTGCTGCCGTCTTTGGCACTGTGTCCTGGGCTGCTATTCGGGCATGTGATTACTTTCCTCTGTGGGTAAGTTACCTCTGGGGAGCCAAAGGGGCTCCCCCCAAAAAACCAGCGTTGAATGTAATGAAATGCCATTTTCTGGGTGAGACCCGGAGGCTCCTCAGCATCCTTCCCTCCCTCCGGTTGGCAGTTTTTTGCTTTTTCAGGGGGAAGCCCCGTCGGTTCCCCGGAGCTATCCAGATTGAATGGATATGTATAACTTTCTGGCATCAGTCAAAGTGCTAGGAGTTCTAGCCTACTGGGGACCACGAGGCAGAACCTGGCCCCTCCCTCAAAGAGGCACGAGGAGCAATGGCCTATAGAAACTCCCTTGTGGTTGGGAGCATTCTATGTCTGCCATTGACCAGGATAGGCACCCAGAAAGGTAGGCACCCCCAAAACAAACCCCTTTTTGCTAAAAAAAATTGCTACTGAAAGCCAAACGAGTGGACAGAACTCCCCAAACAAAATTGACAAACTAGCATGACTTCATCACGTCGCCGCGTCACCGTCTGCGCAACCCCCCCTCCCCGGGAGGGGGAAGGGGGAGCCCCAGACCCTCCGTGCCAACGATCCAACTGGCAGTTCTTGACTGATGGAATTACTGACCAGTTGAGTGCCTCGAGTGCAGACGAGTTTGTTTGGTTTTTGTTTCAGTTCTGTGCCTTGTGGTGTGGACTGTCTCTACCGGTGGTGTGAGCCAGGAGTGAGATTCCATGGTACTCGGGCTGCATCTGCCTAGGGTTCTCTTCCCTAGGTGCCCTGTAAGTATTGCCCTTGGGGCTTGGGGCCACCTTCCACAAGTCACCTTGGGTTCTACCTCCGCTGTGTCCTTTACTGCTCGGTACTGGGCCGCCTTTGGAGTCTTCTGGGTTTTTGTTGCCCCGGTTTGTCTCTGGGTAGATGGTAGTTTTCATCACTGGTAGGTGCGGGGGCTACTGCACACCTAATTTTCACCAATACCAGCGGCCGGCTCTGTTCCGCCTGGGTACGTTGTCCTCTTGCTTGGTTTTTCTTTTGTTTTTGCCTGGTGGGGGGGGGGTCTGCCTTTCTGGTCCGCCTTTACTGTTCTAGGTGTTTTTCATTAGATATTTTCTGTTGGTGGTACTCCCCGCTTGGCCCCTGTAAGTGGACCAGTCCCGGGGGTTCAGTTTTTAGAAGTTTGTTTGGTAGACGTGGGCACCAGTTCACGGTACCCTGCCTGGGCTTCCCTTAGGGTGTACCCAAGGCTAAGGGCCCTGGAAAACCCCACGGGGGCTCCGTGGTCCTATGGGTGTGTCCTCGGAGTCCCCCTCGCATCTTGCAATTTTGCCGGTTGCTCTGTCCCCTTGTCTCAGGGTGACACTCACCGGTTGTGCCGCCGCCATGTAACAGGCAGGTAAAAGTGACCATGTCTTTTTGGGGATAAAGTATGCAATGCGTTATAATCTGGAAGAAAATATGATGGTCGATGCAATTGAAAAACCTGACTTTAGGAGAGGACATTATGGCAACCTTAGAAAAATTTTTAGGGAGTATAATTGGACAGACTTGTTGCTAGGCAAGGAAGTGAATGAGATGTATGTCAAGTTTTGTGAAATATATGATAAAGGCACAAAAAAATTTATACCAAAACAGAGAAGCAGAACTAGGAAACAGGATTGGTTCGACAGAAAGTGCGAGAGGGCCAGAGACCAAAAGACACAAAAATGGAATCAATACAGGAAGAGGCCAAACCCCCAATCATACCAGCGATACAAAGATGCGAGAAACAACTACACGGCAGTGAGGAGAGAGGCAGAAAGAAATTTTGAAAAAGGGATTGCAGACAAATGTAAAACAGAACCAGGTCTATTCTATAAATTCATAAACAACAAATTACAGGTAAAGGATAATATTCAGAGGTTGAAAATGGGAAATAGATTCACGGAAAATGAAAAGGAAATGTGTGAAACATTAAACGAAAAGTTCCAAAGTGTGTTTGTACAAAATGAAATCTTCAGGGAACCAGATACAATAAGAATTCCAGAGAACAACATAGAGCACATAGAGGTGTCTAGAGACGAAGTGGAAAAAATGCTCAAAGAGCTAAATAAGAACAAAGCAGTTGGTCCAGATGGAGTTTCACCATGGGTTCTGAGAGAATGTGCACCTGAGCTCAGCATCCCTCTTCAACTGATCTTTCAGGCATCCCTGTTTACAGGAGTTGTAGCTGATGTGTGGAAAAAGGCTAACATAGTTCCAATTTACAAGAGTGGAAGCAGGGAAGACCCCCTTAATTATAGACCGGTATCATTGACAAGTGTAATAGTCAAAATATTGGAAAAAATAATTAAAACTAAATGGGTAGCACACCTGGAGAGAAATGATATAATATCAGACAGACAGTACGGTTTTCGATCTGGTAGATCCTGTGTATCGAATTTACTCAGTTTTTATGATCGAGCAACAGAGATATTACAGGAAAGAGATGGTTGGGCTGACTGCATCTATCTGGACCTAAAAAAGGCTTTCGACAGAGTTCCACATAAGAGGTTGTTCTGGAAACTGGAAAATATTGGAGGAGTGACAGGTACGCTTCTAACATGGATGAAAAACATTCATGTCATGTCATGTTATGTCATGTCCACATTCACCTGAAGACCACATAAAGAATATTGTGCAAGGAGCCTATGCTATGCTTTCTAACTTCAGAATTGCTTTTAAATACATGGATGGGGATATACTAAAGAAATTGTTCATGACTTTTGTTAGGCCAAAGCTAGAATATGCAGCTGTTGTTTGGTGCCCATATCTTAAGAAGCACATCAACAAACTGGAAAAGGTGCAAAGACATGCTACTAAGTGGCTCCCAGAACTGAAGGGTAAGAGCTACGAGGAAAAGGAACGAGGAAACATGTGAATGTGGATCTTTATATCTATGACCTCTTGTTCTTGAAGTTCCAGGTCTCAGGAAATCTTTCCTGTCGATTTTATCAATTCCTGTTACTATTTTGTATGTAGTGATCATGCTGCCTGTTGGGTCATTGTTTTCTTATGACCCGGAATCGTGCGACAGGTGTTGTCGGTACGTGCTCTCGTTCACCCAGGCCACTGGTCATGATAATCTTCGGAGTGGGGGTCGCTTTGGCTCTGGCTCCTTCCGCTTCTCGTCCTTCCCCTTCTGTTCTGCACACTTCCTCCCTTGCTTCCGGCTCCGACCTGTAGGTGGGTTACGAGGTTGGAGCGGGGTCTGGTTGGGTTGAGACTCGGACATTCTCGGGGGGTTTTCCTCTTCCGGGGTGGCGGCGAAGGCATTCGAGTCTGTTCCTCCAGCCATGCCGTATGGGTCTGACCAGGGGCTCCCTTCCTTTGTGTTTGTAAGGCTGCCCCGGCTTTTCCTTGTAAAATTGGGACTTTGGGGGTGCGGCTTGGTCCCGGGTCTTGCTGTAGAGGTTCCCAGGGTTAGGGAGGGGTTGCCTGGGGGGCATCGGCCCCATTTGCCCCTCCTGGGTCTTCGTACCCTTGTTGAGGGGCTGGCAGTTCCTCAGAGTGGGGTTGTTCCTTTCCCCTCTGTGTTCAGTTGGTTGGGTATGCCCCTCCCGGGTTTGATTCCGTGTCCCTTCGGGTTCGTCGGTTCGTCGTTCTTGGGGTTTGTTTCGCCCTTCTACCTTACTTTTTTTTGCGCTTACGTCACAATACTGTTCCCTTTGTATCGGGGTTCCTGCATGTCCCTTAATCAGCGGTATATTTTTGTCCATATGTACCTCCGTGTGTTTGCGGTTGCTTGTCGTGGTTCTCGTTGGTTCGCTCATCTCTTCGTACCTTCCAATATCATTGGAGCGTCTGTTGACTTCCGATGTGGTTTCCCTCTGGTCCTTTGTCAGCCTCGTTGGTTCCCTTCCGTCCTCTGTCTTCTTTCGCTTCGGTTTCGCCTTGTTTTGTTTTCGCATCGTCTCTACTTTCAGTTTCGACGTTCCTCGTCTTCGTTATGTACA
>WNGS01162157.1:12968207-13031382 GCA_020271785.1 Procambarus virginalis
GAATGCTGATGTGATATACACGGACTTCAAAAAGAAGAAGCAGGCTTTCGATAAATGTGACATGGCGTGATAGCACACAAATGAAGTCAATGGGAATAACCGGTAAAGTAGGACGCTGGATACTCAGTTTTCTGTCAAACAGGACTCAGCGAGTAACGGTCAACCATATAAAATCTAGTCCAAGTGCAGTTAAAAGCTCTGTACCTCAGGGTACAGTCCTTGCACCGCTGCTTTTCCTTATTCTCATATCAGATATAGACAAAAATACAAGTCACAGCTTCGTATCATCCTTTGCAGACGACACAAAAATCAGTAAGAAAATTACCTCGGCTGAAGACATTGAAAAACTTCAAGCCGATATTAATAAAGTTTTCGACTGGGCATCAGAAAATAATATGATGTTTAACAGTGACAAATTCCAGGTACTCAGGTACGGTAAAAATGAGGACCTTAAACATAATACAGGGTACAAAACACAATCAAATGTGCCCATAGTAGGAAAACAACATGTAAAGGATTTGGGAATAATGATGTCTGACGACCTAACGTTTAGGGAGCATAACCAGCAAATATTGCGACAGCCAGAAAAATGATAGGATGGATTACGAGAACTTTCAAATCCAGGGATCCCATCACAATGCTTGTACTCTTCAAGTCACTTGTGCTGTCCCGTCTTGAGTACTGTTCAGTACTCACTTCCCCCTTTAGAGCAGGAGAGATTGCTGAAATAGAGGGAATACAGAGAACATATACGGCACGCATAGACGCGATAAAGCACCTAAATTATTGGGATCGTCTCAAAGCTCTCCAAATGTACTCACTAGAAAGAAGACGAGAGAGATATCAAATAATATACACCTGGAAGATACTGGAGGGCCAGGTCCCAAATCTACACAGTAAAATAACAACGTACTGGAGTGAACGATATGGAAGAAAATGCAGAATAGAACCAGTGAAGAGCAGGGGTGCCATAGGCACAATCAGAGAACACTGTATAAACATCAGAGGTCCGCGGTTGTTCAACGTCCTCCCAGCAAGCATAAGAAATATTGCCGGAACAACCGTGGACATCTTCAAGAGGAAACTAGATTTATTCCTCCAAGGAGTTCCGGACCAGCCGGGCTGTGGTGGGTATGTGGGCCTGCGGGCCGCTCCAAGCAACAGCCTAGTGGACCAAACTCTCACAAGTCAAGCCTGGCCTCGGGCCGGGCTTGGGGAGTAGAAGAACTCCCAGAACCCCATCAACCAGGTCCAGCTGTCTGCTGGCCAGGGATTTGGTTGTTTCCCAGCTCGCTGGGTTTGGGTTCTTAGTGAACTGGAGGAAGTCCCATTTGGTTCCCTCCCAGGTTCAGACATGGCTGAGTCTTGTGTGGGAGACTCGGACCGCTTCCTTGTCTCTTCCTCTGGAGTCTCTCCTGCGGCTGCGGTCCCGCTTGTGCCTGTTTCTGGAGTGCTCCCGGGTCACCCAGCAGTTGCTCGAGGATCTGTGCGGGAGCCTGAACTTAGCGATGATAATCTACCCACTGGGTCGGGTTTAGCTTCGTCGGCTGTTCTGGTTCCTTCGGGATGTCCCTTCCGCCTCTCTAGCGATCACTGGGTTCGGACCCTGGGGCCTTGCATCGGCTGCTGTGTCGCCAGCTTCCTCTTCGGGTTTTTCGGGGTTCAGTGCCTTGGCGCCTACCCGAGCCCTCGCTCGATGTGTTCACGGAAGCATCATCTCTCGGCTGGGGTTTTGTGGCCAGTGCTCACCAGGCCGGCCAGGGATGGTGGGGTCCGTCCTTCTGTCAAGTCCACAACACAGTGTGGGAGTTCATGGCGGTGTGGTTTGCACTTCGGAGGGTTCAGGTAGCCTGCTCCATTCGGACTGCTCCTCGGTAGTTCATTGTCTGAACGGGGAGGGGGGGGTTCGATGCGGTCCTTGGTTCTTTGGCACTGGTCGCTTCGGGTGACTCGTCTGCTGAGTTCTCTGGGTTTGACTCTTCTGGCAGTTAACATGCCGAGCGTGTAAAACATCTTGGCCGATGGCCTGTCCTGTTTCATTCCCCTCTCCACGGAATGGACGGTCAACACCGACTCCTTCCGTTGGCTTTGCTGGATGTTTGGTCGCCCTGTGATGGACCTCTTTGCGTCGGCGTGGTCGCGGCGCCTTCCCTTGTATGTGGCGTCCTTCCCCGACTGTGAGGCTGTTGGGATCGATGCCTTTCAGCAGAACTGGTCGAGGTGGGGGTTCCTGTACCTCTTTCCCCCGGTTCAGCTGTTGCTCCAGGTCCTGACTCTCTTAGAGACTTACCAGGGGAGAGTTGTCCTTTTGGCTCCTTGGTGGCCGACCCAGCAGTGGTTTCAGGCGCTGCCTGCTCGGTGTCCGAACCC
Source organism: Procambarus virginalis (assembly GCA_020271785.1). Taxonomy (NCBI): domain Eukaryota; kingdom Metazoa; phylum Arthropoda; class Malacostraca; order Decapoda; family Cambaridae; genus Procambarus; species Procambarus virginalis. The sequence continues at coordinate 12,970,578 of WNGS01162157.1, forward strand.
GGAGGTTTTCCCCCTGCTCCACCTTTTCCAGCAGATCGGTCCAGAACGTCATGTGGCTGGTGCAATCTTCTCCTCGAGTCTTCGCGTATAGTATTCTTGACTCGAGTTTATCATCATCTCTATGGTGATCAGGTGGCTTCCTTGTTAGTATCCCACCTGCGGGTTTCATCTTGGCGGCAGTACGTAGTTTCCTGGTGGTCCTTCCGTTTCTTCCTGTGCCTTCGTCATTGTACGTCGCTTTCTGTTAGGGTGGTGTTGTCCTTTTTCTCTTGGTTGTTCCAGGACCATCACCTTATGCCTAACACTGTCGCCTCGTATCATGCGGCACTGGCGGAGCCGCTTCAGCTTGCTTTTGTTATAGATGTTATTTCTGCACCGTTTCGCAAGCTGTCTTGGGCGTTGTTTCACCTCCGGCCTGCTCATGCGCCGCCCGAGTCGTCCTAGTCATTGGACAAAGTGCTCTTATCTTTCTTCTCCCCGGTTTGTTTTGACCCCTTCCGTTCAGGGGTCAAACCCCTGAACCGAAGGGGACCCCTGTTGGCATTGGCCTCTGGGGGGTTGTGTTGGTGAGCTTCATGCTCTCCTCCGGCGCAGGGGTTTCCTGCTCTTTTGGTTTTCGTGAGGGTTTTGTTCGTTTACAGCCGTCTCCTTCTTTTCTGGCAAAGAATGAGACTGCTGCTCTCCGGAGGGGTCCCTGGGTTGTGGATGCTTGGTTGGTTAGGCCAGGGGTGCATCATGTTTTGTCTGGTTGTGGCTCTTTGCCGTTATTTGCGCGCCACGGCTTATGTGTCCGGGAACGCTCTTTGGGTTGATCCAGTTTCCCTTCTTCCCTGTTCGCGAGTGCGGGTCTCCCAGGTTGTCCGCAGAGTTATTTAGGCTAGCCAGCCTTCGATCTATCTCTGTGCCCATGACGTTCGTAAGTTAGTTGCTCTTGCTGCCGTCTTTGGCAACATGTCGTGGACTGACATTCGGGCGCAGGGCTTTTGGCGGTCAAACAGGGTCCTGGCTGCTTGTTGCCTTGTGAACATCCCTGGGCCTAGTCGGGCCTGTGTTGCTTTGGGTCGGCAGTTGCAGCCAGTTGTCTCGACTTTGAGTTTAAGAGTGAGCAGCGACCGCCTCCCGGGTAAGTCCCTAAGTTTTCCTCTGTGGGTAGTTAGCTCCAGGGAGCCAAAGGGGTCCCCCCCAGAAAACCAGCATTGACTGTAATGAAATGCCATTTTCTGGGTGAGACCCGGAGGCTCCCCGGCATCCCTCACTCCCTCTGGTCGGCGTTTTTTTGCGTGTTTTGACATCCAGCCTAAGAACTATAGGGTGCATAGCCGGCGTGTGGGGTCTGGGGCTCCCTCTTCCCCCTCCTGGGGAGGGGGGAGCTGCACAGACAGCTGCATGGTGACATATGATGTCATAATCGTTTGCTCGTTTTCGTTTAGGGGAGTTCTATGCACTTGTTCAGTTTTTGGTAGCAATATTTTTACCAGAATATTGGTTTGTTTTGGGATGCTTACCTCTCTGGGTGCCTGATCTGGTTGATGGCAGACATAGAATGCTTCCAACCACATAAGGGTTTTTATAGGCCATTGCTCCCCTTGCCTCTTCTGAGGGGGCCAGGTTCTGGCTCGTGGTCCCCGATAGGCCCATAGAACTCCATACACATGACTGATGCCAAAGTCTAACATTAGCATATCAGCCTAGTAAGCTCCGGGGAGCCTCCGGGGTTTCACCCAGAAAATGGCGTTTCATTACATTCAACGCTGGTTTTTTTTTTACTGTATAAAAACATTCTATTTGTTGACCGAACCACACACTAAAAGTGAAGGGTTCATTCACAATCGACTTGATAATAGTCCAGGACGGACCGAAACGTTGTCATCCCTTCACTTTCTAGTGTGTGGTCTGGTCAACATATTTCAGCCACATTATTGTGACTCCTCGTCTGCATTCTATTTGTTCATTGTATTCCTAGCATACAAAATATGATTCATTAATATGTGAAGACAGCTTGTGTAACAAACTGGCAGTATTCTTATTACAGCCACAATACTACATATGAGGCAACAACAAAATTACAAAGTCTGATATGAGTTTCTTTACTAGCTAAAAGTAAATATTTTGTTTTATTGTGATATGCTGTGGTTGTGGTTCAACTTAATTATAACTAAGGCAACATTTAATTTGATTGAATAAATGTCTTTTCAGCTATTCTTCATTGATCACTCCAGTAAAACTACATCATTCATGGATCCCAGACTTCCCATTGATGCTCCTTTCATAAATGCAAGCAAGTTAGCATTGCCAAATCATCATCGCAGATCACGTTCTCCTGGAGATGAGGATGCTGCCCGGGTCAGTTTTCTCACAAAGTTTTAAATGAATTATAACTACATTTTAGTTCCCACTTTACATATCATTAATTCTAGATTATTTTATCAAATAAATTAGTCATAACCTGAGGATGAACTCAAAACTTGTCCAGTTTTATGTAATTTGTAATAGATAATGCCTGTCTAATATAGTGTTACAGTTTAAACAGTTTTATCTAGACAGTACGAGAGCTTAGTTTCCATAATATAGGCCAATAACAAGTTCATATAGGCCAATAACATTCCCAAAGATCTGTTTGCAGAGTATAACTCCAAATGGTTTGAAAACAAAATATTCTTGTATGGTTAATGGATTGCTGGCCTTAATTACACATTTGGTCATTTAATTTTATACCTTCTAATAATATGCAATTTTGTTTTTTCTTGTAGCATCCCAGAGTTGTATATTATTTGAATATGTTTTCTCTATTAAAGTTTTCTGTATAGTAATAGACACAAATATCAAGGGCTTTGAAAAGCAATGCTTATTTTGCTCCTTTAAAGATGATAACTTTGCCTAGCCAACTTAAATATTCTGAGGAATGAAATAATGAATAATTCTCAGGCTGCCTTTTAAATTGATTAGAACTGTGTGAATTGAGTATTGTGTGTGTGTATTGTGTAATTACTTAAGTGCCTAAGTGTAGTTGCAGGAGGAGAGCTACTCTCATGGTGTCCCATCTTCCCAGTACTTTGTCATATAATGCTTTGAAATTACTGATGGTTTTGGCCTCCACCACCTTCTCACCTAACTTATTCAACCATTTACGACTCTGTTTGCAGAAGAAAACTTTCTAATATTTTTTCGGCATCTTTGTTTTCTTACCTTAAATCTGTTGCTAAGCTGTTTTCTTAGCTTAAATCTTAACATCTCTTCGGTGGTGTGCGAGGTGGGAGTATTATTCCTAGGTACTCGAGTTGCATGCGCTTAGGACTCCCTTCCCTAAGTGCCCTGTAAGTACCGCCCTAGGGGCTTGGGGTTACCTTCCACAAGTCACCTTGGGTCTACCTTGGTTGGTCTTTTGCTGCTTGGTGATTGACTCTCTCCCCCCCCCCCAAGTGTTTTGGGGGGTTTTCCTCCCTAGTTTGCCTTGGGGTAAGTGGTACGGTAGGGACACGGGGTACTGTGCAGCTAGTTTTCACCTATAACAGCGGCCAGCTCTGTCTCCGCTGGGTATGCTGTCCTTTTGTGAGGTTTTCTTTTCTTTTTGTTTTTGCCTGGCAAGGGGGGATCTGCCTTAGTGTTCCTCCCCCTTTATATTAGGGTTGTTTGTGTTTGGTGGTACCCCTTGCTTCACCCTCATGAGTGGACACGTCCCGAGGGTTCAGCTTTAGCAGTGTTGGTTGGTAGCTTGGGTGCCGGTTAGCAGCACCCTGTCTGGGATAACCCTTAGCAGACCCAGTCCAGGGGCCCTAGGAAACCCCGCGGGGGCACTAGGGTCCACTGGGTGTGACCCTTGAGTCTCCTCTTGCTTTTTGCAAGTTTGAGGGTTGCTCTGTCCCCGTGTGTCAGGGCGACGCTCATTGATTTTGCCTCCGTCATGCTGCCTGTTGGGTCGGTGACACATTCGATCCAGAGTTCTGCAAGTTTTGTTGCCTGTATGTGACTCAGTTCACCCAATCTTATGATGATAATATTTGGGTGCAGGCAGCTCGTGCATTACAAGAGAGGTTTAGGTTGCTGCAGCGTGCTAGGTTGGTTGCTTCCCTGGATGCCCTTAGGCTGCCCCGTTTTGTTTATAGGGACCCGGACTTGGGGGTGTTGGTCACTTCGGCCTTGGTTCCATCTGCGCCCCCTTGTTCTTCCCCTGTTGCTCATTCAGTTTCCCTTCCCCCCCCCCTGCTTCCAGCTCTTAAGAGTCTGAGGGCTTCGGGGTCAGGGCAGGGTTTAGAGGTTTCTGAGTCTCGGGCAGTTTCAGGGGTTACCCCTTCCGGGGTGGCTGCGGTGGCATTCAAGTCGGTTCCTCCAGCCATACTTCCGGGGTCTGACCAGTGGGCCCATCCTCTTTCTGCTATTCCAGCTGCCCCGGCTTTTTCTTATGAGGCCAGGGGCTTTGGAGGACAACTCTGCTCCGGGGCCTGATGTGGAGGTTCCCAAGGATGGGAAGGAGCTGACTTGGGGGGCCTTGGGCACTGTTGGACCCCGCCTGGGTTTTCTGACCCTCCAAGCGGGGCTTGCTGTTACAAGGAGTGGGGTTTTCCTTTCCCCCCCTCCTCTGCGTACAACTTGGATTTGGGTTCGGTTCCATGTCCCTGCGGGTCCTTCGGTTCCATCCTTCTGGATTTTTTCGGCTTCCAGCATCTCTCCGACTGAGGTGCGGGCGGCCATTACAGCTTACCTTCTGTGCGACCTAGATTATGCCTCTATAATGGATCCGTCTTCCTTCAGGTTTGGGTCTTCGTCTCCACACTGGGTTTGTTATGAGGTTCTGGAGTCGTCCTGGCTAGCAGACTGCCCTATGTTTTCACTAGATGCTTGGGACACCTTCGGTCGAACGCGCATGCTTGAGTGGCGTGAGGCATTGACTGTGGTCCAGGTTTACATGAAGGGCAACTTTGCACACCTTCATGAGTACCTTTTTGCTCCGGTTCTCCTGCGGGATGTTGGCATGGTTCAGCTTCATGTGCAGGTCCCCTGCTTGTTGGCAGCGCTTGTGGCAGAGGACTTGCGCAGACGGGGCTCGTTGACTTCAGTCCTGCTTTTCTTTTCCCTCCTTGAGCTGTCTTCGGATTGGCTTACAGAGGATGTACAGGCACTTGGGACGTTCCTGGGTCTAGCTCCTTGGCCTCAGTTGCTCGTGCGTTGTCTGCACTTTTGAAGCTGTTTGCGCCAATTCTGCAGGATGCACTGTTGTGGTTTTTTGCTGCGTACCTCGCATGTCGGCAAGTGGTGCTTGCTTCCTCTGCGGAATCTGCTTGGGGCCCCTGGCTCATAGATTGACTTCTTCTTTTTGTCCTTTGTTGTTTGCTGCTTCTGCGGTCAACCAGTACATGCAGGCGGTCTCTTCCAGCTGCTGCCTGATGTCTGACATGTTGGTTTTCCGGGGGTCCAGGGTGGGTTCCTTCCGGAGGGGTTGTGCCAGGGCCCGCAGTTCCGCCCGTCGAGGTGGACCACAGGTACCAGCTTCAGAGCCAGTGCAGCTTTTGGTCCCAGCTGCACCTGGTCAGCGCAGTGCTCATTCTGTGCGCAGGTCAGGTTCTCGTAAGGGGCATCTGTAATTTCGCGGTTCGCCCCATTGACGGGACAATGGGGGGAGGTTTGCTAAGTTCGTTCATGCCTGGTCCCACGATTCGTGGGCTTTTCAGGTCATTTTGGTGGCGTTGGGTGGCTCCTACCCCTTCGGGGGGTTTGGGGCTGGCAAGGCAGGCCTCTTCTGCTGCTCTCTGTCAGGTCGTTTTTAAGTATGTGCGCTTGGGTGTGGTCAAAACGACGACGTTCCTCAGGTGGGTTTCCCGCCTGTTTCCAGTTCCCAAACGGGACTGTGCAGACCACCTGCGGTTCATTCTGGACTTGTGCCTTCTGAACCCCTGGGTTCTTTGCCCCTTCTTTAGGATGACCACTCTGTCCCAGGTTCAGCTTCTGTTGGAGCCGGGTGCTTGGATGGTGTCACTGGACCTCAAGGACGCTTATTGGCATGTTTCGATTCATCCGGGGTTCAGAGACTGACTCGGTTTTGTTGTGGGGCGTCAGAGTTACTGCTATTGTCTTCCGTTCAGGTTGAATCTGGTGCCTAGCTTTTTCTAACGACTTACCTGGGTCATGGTGGCTTACCTCGACAACTGGCTGGTTTGGGCTCCCAGTTGGTCAGCGTGTCTGCTTGCCAGGTGTTTGGTGCTTTTCCAGCTAGCCGGGTTCAGCTTCCTGGTGAACTGGCAGAAGTCCCATCTGGTTCCCTCCCAGGTTCGGACCTGGCTGGTTCTTGTGTGCGAGACTCGGACCACTTTCTTGTCTCTCCCTCTGGAGTCTCTTCTTCGGCTGCAGTCCTGCATGCGCTTGTTTCTGGGGGCTCCCGGGTCACCCGGTGGTTGCTCGAAGGTCTGTGTGGGAGCCTGATCCTTGCGATGATGGTCTACCCTCCGGGTCGCGTTTGGCTTCGTCGGCTGTTCTGGTTCCTTTAGGGGCGTCCCTTCTGCCTCTCTCACGATCGCTGGTTTCGACCCCCTGGGCCTTACGTCGGCTGCTGCATCGCCAGCTTCCTCTTCTGGTTTTTCGGGGTTCAGTACCTTGGTGCCTACCCGAGCCCTCGCTTGATGTGTTCCCGGACATGTTTCTCTGCTGGGGCTTTGTGACCAGTGCTCACCAGGCTGGCCAGGGACAGTGGGGTCCATCCTTCCGTCGGGCCCACAGCACGGTGTGGGAGTTCACGGCGGAGTGGTTTGTGCTTCAGAGGGTTCGGGTCGCCTGCTGATCAACAAACGGGTTCCATTCTGACTGCTCCCCGGTGGTTCATTGCCTGAACCGAGGGGGTTCGATGTGGTCCTTTACTCTTTGGGGTTGGTCGCTTCGGGTGACTCGTCTGCTGAGTTCTTGGGTTTGGATCTCCTTGCGGTTCACGTCCGGGGGGTGTCCAATGTCCTTGTGGACAGCCTATCCCGGTTCATTCCCCTGTCCATGGAATGGACGGTTGATGCCGACTCATTCAGTTGGCTCTACCAGACTTTTGGGCGCCCGGAGGTGGACCTCTAAGCGTCGCCATGGTCGAGGCGTCTTCCTGTATATGCAGCACCCTTCCCCGACCGCGAGGCTGTTGGGATTGACACCTTTCGGGATCAATACCTTTCGGCTGGACTGGAATCTGCTTGGGCCCTGGCTTTTAGATTTTCATCCTTTTTTTGTTCGTTCCTGTTTGCAGATTCTGTGGTGGTGCATTTTCTGCAGGCAGCGATGGGGCTGAGGTGGAAAGCTCGCGCTGTTTGCTCACGCCTCGTCCCACGAAATCAGGCTTTTTCGGTTGTTTCATTCGGCCTATGGTGGTGTTGGGTAGCTCCTTCTCCTTCAAGGGGTTCGGGGCTGGCGGAGCACCCCTCTTTTCCTGCACTCTGTTGAGTTATCCTGGAGTGGGTTGCCTTGGGCATGGTCGAAACGACAGCATCCATCAGGCAAGTTTCCCGCCTGTTTCCAGTTCTGACACGGGACTGTGCGGACCTGAGGTTCATTCTGGACTTGTCCCGTTTGAGCCCCTGGGTCTTTTGCCCCTCGTTTTGGATGACTACTGTCCCAAGTTCAGCTGCTTTTGGAGCTGGGCGCTTGGATTGTGTCCCTGGGCCTCTGGGACACGTATTGGCATTTCCCAATTCATCCGGGGTTCAGGGACTGGCTCGGTTTTGTCGTGGGGCGGCGAGCTTACTACATTCGTTGCCTTCCATTCGGCTTGTTTCTGACATCTCGTTTGTTCTCATGCCTTACCCGGATCGTGTTGACCCGTTTGCGTCTGTTTGGAGTTCGCATTCTGGCTTACCTCGACGACTGGCTGGTCTGGGCTTCCAGCTTGTCCGCATGTCTGCTCGCCAGGGATTTGGTTCTTTCCCAGCTTGCTAGGTTCGGGTTCTTGGTGAAGTGGAGGAAATCCCATTTGGTTCCCTCTCAGGTTCGGACTTGGCTGAGTCCTGTATGGGACTCTTGGATTGCTTACTTGTCTCTCCCTCCTGCGCCGTTGCTACTGCTGTGGTCCCGCCTTCGGCTGTTTTAGGGGAGGAGCACCTGGGTCACTCGTTGGTTGATCGAGCAGCTGTGCGGGAGTCGAAACTTAGCCGTGCTGGTCTATCCATCGAGTCAGATCTGGCTTCGGCAGTTGTTGTGGTTCCTTCAGGATGTCCCTTCCGCCGCTCTCGCTATCGCTGGGTTCGGACCCCAGATGGGTTGTGTCGGCTGCAGCATTGCCAGCATCCTCTTCGGGTTTTTCGGGGTTCAGTGCCATGGCGCCTACGTGAGCCCTTATATGATGTGTTCACGGATGCATCATCTCTCAGCTGAGGCTTTGTGACCAGTGTTCACCTAGCCTGCCAGGGTTGGTGGGGTCTGTTCTTCTGTCACGCTCACATCACAGTGTGGAAGTTTGCAATGATGTGGCATTCGCTTCAGAGGGTTCGCGTCGCTCATGGATCGATGATCCGGCTCCATGCGGACCTCTCCCCAGTGGTTCATTGTCTGAATTGCAGAGGTTCGATGCGGTCTTTGGCTCTTTGGGACTGGTCGCTGCAGGTGACTCGTCATCTGAGTTCTCGGGTTAGGCTCTCCTGGCGGTTCATATCCAGGGAGTGTCCAACATCCTGGCAGATGGCCTGTTTCAATTCATTTTCCCTGTCCATGGTTTGGACGGTCTACGCCTACTCGTTCCATTGGCTCTGCCGGACGTTCGGGCACCCGGAGGTGGACTTCTTTGCTTCGGCCTGGTCAAGGTGTCTTCCAGTGTTGTTGCTACAGGTCCTGGCTCGCTTGGGGATTTACTAGGGGAGAGTAGTCCTGTTTGCTCCTTGGTGGCTGGGCCAGTCTTGGTTTCAGACGCTGCTTGCTCGGTGTCCGAACCCGAGGGTCTTCCTGTGGCTCTGCCACTTTCAGCTGATCGGTCTGGTCCAGTATGTGCTGGTTTGATCTTCTCATTTAATCTTTGCATCTGGTTTTTTTGACACGGCTTATCACCACTTGTATGGTGATCAGGTGGCTTCAATGATGGTTTCCGTCCCACGTTTTGTCTCGACAGCAGTGTGAAGTTTCCTGGCGGTCCTTTCGGCACTTCTTGACTTTTCGTTAGTTGTCTTCGATTTCTTATCAGGTTGTTTTGTCCTTTCGGACAAACCTCTCTTGGTAGTTTCAAGACAGTCTTCTTATGCCGAATACTGTTGCCTAGTATCGTGCAATGTTGGCAGAGCTTCTGCAGCTTGCATTTGGGGTGGGTGTCACTTTTGCTCCATTCCGCAAGCTTTCTTGGCCATTGTTTCACCTCTGGCTTGCTCAAGCACCACCAGAGCTGTCCTGTTGAAAGGACGGGGTGGACCGGGTGCTCTCTTTTCTCTCTTCTCCTCAGTTTGTTGTGGCGTCTTTGGTTCAGGACTGTTTTTCTAAGGCCCTTTTCTTGTTGGCATTGGCCTCTGGGGTTCGGGTCGAGAAGCTTTTTGGAAAAGGGTCGAACAAGGTCCTGGCTGCACGGTACCTCGTTCATGTTCTGGGTCCTTCTCGGGCTTGTGTAGCCTTGGGTCGCAGGTTACAGCCAGTTGTCTCTACTTCGAGATGAAGAGTGGGTGGCGGCCGCCTCTCGCGTTAGTCCCTCTTTTCCTTTATCCTTGGTCAGGTAGCTCCGGGAAGCCGTAGGGGCTCTCCACAGAAAACCAGCGTTGAATGTAATGAAACGCCATTTTCTGGGTAAGACCCAGAGGCTCCCTGGCATATCCTGTCAGTGTTTTTTCACGTTTTTGATACTCAGCCTCTGAACTGGGGATAGGTAGCTGGGCGTGGGAACTGGAGGGTGAAACTGTGCAGAAAGTGGCATGGTGTTTGTGGTGACGTCGTGCTTGTTTGCTTGTTTTCTGATTGGGGAGTTCTGCCTGTTTGTTTGGCTTTCAGTTTCCAATTTTTAACCAGCTGAAGTTTGTTTTGGGATTCATACCTTTCTGGGTGCCTGACCTAGTAGATGGCAGACATAGACTGCTTCCAACACATGAGTGGGTGTCTATAGGCCATTGCTCCTCGTGCCTTTCTGAGGCGGGCCAAGTTCTGGCTCGTGGTCCCCTGTAGACCTAGATCTCCATCGATTGACTGTTGCCATGGTCTAATATATACATATAGCTTCGGAAAGCCTTTGGGTCTAACCCAGAAAATGGCATTACATTACATTCAAAGCTGGTTTTTCTCTCTGACCCTCTCACAATTTCTGTTGAACCACTCCTGTTTTCTGGTTTTGCATCTCTGTTTTGGTATGAATGTTTGTGTTATTTCATCGTATATTTCGCAAAATTTGGTATATATCTCGTTTACTTCCTTGCCTAGCAAAAGTCTGTCCAATTCAACTCGATAAAAAAATCTACGTTTCCCATAGTGTGCTCTCTTTAAATCGACTTTATCAGCCGTTTCAGTGTCCCCATTCTCTTCTAGATTATATCATATTTAATCTCAATAGGACAAGGGTGGAAAGTACTGGATGTCAAATATCTCCTCCTCTTTTCTGGTGAATATTAGATCCAGTACTGGCAGAACATCCCCTTCTCTCATTCTTGTGGCCTGCTTGTCATGTTGATACATGAATGTCTCCAGAATGAGGTTTACAAATCTGCCTGTCCAAATGTCCTCCGTTCTTACTTCATAGGTCTCCCAGTCTATTACTTTCAAGTTGAAGTCCTCCAGTACCAACAATTGTGACTTATCTCTATCTGCCCTTACTATAATCTCTCATGACTTTTCGCTTCATCAAAGTTTAGTTTCAGCTTTTCTCTGTCTTCCTTTGAGAGGTCTTGTCTTATTGACCAAAGTTTGCCAACCTCATCATTCTGAAATTTCCTGGCATTTCTAAGCACTTCCGTCATGTGTTTCACTCCATTAAATGTCACCCTTAGGGGGCGATTCTTGTCTTTCTCATATTTTCCTATCCTAAAATCAATGACATTTTTCATTGAATTGAGGCTTTCTAAAACTACTATTTGCTGTGATTTTCATCTTTTCTGCTGCTTTGTCCACCCTAGATCATATTTCCTTTTCTAAACATCTGAAAATTATTATGGACTTGCTTCTACAGTGTTTTGTACTAATTTACTGTTGGTAACCTGTTCTTTCCTAATGGCTTGCCTAAGTTCTGCTTCTTGTTGGTCATTTCTGCTTTTGACTTCCAAACACACTTCCTTGATTGTTTGATCGTTTCTTTCTCTTTTACAACTTGCGCATATGTCTCTTTTTATTTCTTCTTTCTAGTTCTTTATTAACCTCTTCTTTTTATAGTTGTCCATGAAGTTTCTCATTGCATATCTTTGCCTAACTCTATGTTGGCCTTTAGAGTTTCTTGGAGTTGTTCACCATATGAGTATTTACTTGTTAATGTTGTCAAATTCACCACTCTTCACTTTCCATACCTCATTTCCTTTCATTAGTTCCTTGATTTGTTCATCTTGAATCTTTATTTTGTCCATTAAGGCAATAATTTTGTTTCCTTGCTGAAGAATACTTCCTTTTAAAGTGCAAAACTCACTCCTGAGAGCTCCATTTTTTCTTCTAATTCAAGTACTTTTTCTTCATACTTCTTTAGCATATCCTCAATTATCTCTAACCTGCCAAGAAAACCTCCTTTCATTATATCTTGTGGCAAGAATCCTTTGAAACAGTCATCTGTTGGTGTGTTTACCTTCCCTGTGGTGGCGGCCATCTTTGTTATTGACGATCTTTTGTTATGGAGTATAAACTTTTCCAACACAGAATTTTCACTCACCTTCACTTATTTCTTGTATCTTATTTACTTTTAAACTTCCTTATACCTATATGCAACCTGGGACACCACTTACAGCCCTCAACCTGTTCCCAATACTTAGGTAATTTGATATTCCTGGAGCCTGCTACAGTGACTCCTGCGTCCTGGCGTTGCTAAATAGATCAGAACAATAACAAAAGTGTGTGTGTGTGTGTGTGTGTGTGTGTGTGTGTGTTCACGTGTGCACGTGTACTTGTTCTTGTATATTATTACCTGTATTTTATTACCTGCTTTAATTACAGGTAGTGTCCCATCTTACTACAGTAGTATATTTGTGATAATAAATAGTGATATAACTTCCATTAGTTTAGGCATGCAATTTCCTCATGGAATTTATTCGAACCATTTACAACTCTGTTCATAAAAAAGTGCTTCCAGTTATCTTTCCTCCATAAATGAATGCTTTTCAGTTTTGTAGCTATGACCTCCAATGCTGCTTGTTTACTATAAAAGAACCTCTACCTTCTCATGTTTCTTTTTACCTCAATTGTTTCCTTAGGCAAGGTTCTTAGTTTAAAGTTCAATAACCTGATATTTCTTATAAACCCCTAAGGAATAGTATATTGTGGCTGGGAAATTGTGGGAGTTCAGTACAGTATTTTATTATATTGCAAATAGATAGAGGAATCAGAGACTTGTCTGAAGTCTCTCACAGGTATAGATACAGTACAGTATGTCAATTTCCAATTACACATTGTGCTTACACATTGTAAGGCTTAGTGCTTTCTCCTGCTAAGTACCTTACACAGGATATTAATCATGTTACACAAAGTACACAAAATCCAGCCAGCAAGGAATGACCATAATTTTTGTGCGAGACATGTCTAAAATATTCATAATTTTATGGCTTATGGCAGATTACCAGAAAATTATGAGGATAAAATGCAATAAAATTTTCCCTAGATAATTAAAAATTACAGCATGTTATTTGTAATTCTCTATGAAGTCTTCTCTATGATATTATCATAACACAAACTAAGACTACACTTGGAGGTTGGAGAACCTTTAACATTGTCAGGAAGCATTTTCTCCTGAACCGTTCCCTCTCGGATTATAGATAAAACTTAAGGAATACACATTTGCCATATTAATCATAAGTTATTATCTGTTATGTTTGTGGAATGAAGAATTTGTATGTTTTTGTACCAGATGTTGCTGCATGAATTTCTTTATAACAATACTGTACAGTGGACTGTGGCTTAGTAATGATGCTTTCATTAATGTTTAATTTTCACTGCAATCTTTAGTTCTTTTAGTTATACTTATTTGTACAACATCTTATTTTTTAATTATTTTATTATTCTGTACTTCTTAAAATGTACATTCTTTGGCTAATAATCATTTTAATTAATTGAGCATGTGCTATTTAACAGCATACTGTTAAACACCTGGGTACTTGTTACTGGACTACTCTTGGCTTGTGAGAGTATCACTAATAAATTAGTGAATATTCCAACTTATGTCATGTAGTACTGATCTTATTGTCACTTAAACACTATCAGTCTTACTTATATGAATAGCATTTCAAATTGTATAAAAAGAGTATGGTGCTGTAAATAGCTTACATTTAAATGCACATAATGTTGAATCCTGGTGACAGCAGAATACTCCAAAATGTTCCATAAAACATTTGTAGAAGCTTGCTTTCAGTATGGTCACTGAGGCAGTGTAGCAAGTAGCTGAGGTAGCCTGAGTTAGCTCTTACCAAGACTCACTCCCCACGCAGGTTCCCATTCCCCCGCCACGCCCACCTACCACAATTGGCAGTGTTTGTGGTGGCATCGCTGCACACGTCACCCCTAACATTCCTACTGCCTACAATGACAAGGTGATATATTGTAGTTCAGCAGTGATAACATAGGGATATTTCAGCCACATGTTATGACTATTGTACATTTGTTAATATGAAAGCATTAAGAAGACATGACGGGTAAATTAATTATAATGCCAAATTTGTTCACTCACTCAGTACTGCTAGCAAGTAGACTTAATAGTTTATTACTCTAATAAAATATTATTGTTAAATGATAACAAATTAAGACATCTACATATTAAGTTACAGTATTTGCACAGGGCTCAGTATGGACCTGTGAAAACCAGTATGCACTACAGCATGTAACCAGTAAAGAAATAATTATGACAATCAAGATGGAATCAAAGAACATGCTTTAGGAATGTTATGTACTGCTTAGTACATGGTGACATGCTCTGAGGTGGAATTTCTGATGAGTTTAGTGACATGCAGAGTGTATGCAATGTGATATACACACAGACATCACAATTGCGTGATATATCAAATGAATAAATCCACAAGGGCCATGATGAGGGTTCGAACTTACGTCCAGGATGATCCCAGACGCGCCTTAATCGACTGAGCCATAACATGGTCAAAAGAATTGCAACCGGGATTGCTACTGCTCTCACACGGATCCCGCAGTCTCTCCAAGACACAAATCGGGGTTTTACATAATTCCCCCATGCACTCAGACTCTGTCAACAAGCTATTCTACCTCTTCGCCCTTACTTAAATACACACGTCATGGTTCAGTCGATTAAGGCGTGTCTGGGATCATCCTGTACGTAAGTTTGAACTCTCTTCACAGCCCTTGTAGATGTATTCAGCAATGCAACATTTTAATTTTTTGTCAAATGTGACCATTTATGATAATTTTGAGGTTTCCTTTTTTTCCCCTAATGTATACATATATTGTGGGTCAAATTGTATTGTTGAGATTTTGTTTAGTTTCAAAGGTGAATTGTGAGCTGTATGGAGGGGAGGGGTTTAACAATAAGGATGACAATTGTATCACCTCACAGTAGTGATCGAACAATGTATAATAGCTCAATATGTATAAAAGATTACACGTACTAAAGGTATAAGGTTTAACCCTTGTGTGGCTCTGGGCTATTTAGCATTTGTCACCCACAGGCGCATACCAAAAAAAAAAAGTCTTCTAAACCTGTTAATTTGTGTTCACTGATCATGGGAAAAAATAATAAAAAAATCATAAGTGGCATATATTGCCCGCTATAGGGTGGGGAAGTCTGGCAAAAAACAGGCGCTGACTCAGCGTGTGTCCCAGGCGGTCTGTTGCTCGCCAGCTGTCAGGCCGGAGTTGCCACAAAGAGATAATTACCTAATTATTTCAATGTCTCTGATTGATTTTTTGTAGTTGTTTTGCTGTAATATTATTCAATAGTGTGTAGTGTGATATATTTATATAATAAAATGAGTGAATCATCGCTGTACTCAAAAATATGGTGTGCATATTGTTGATTCAATTATTATGTTCATCAAGCAGTGAACAAATACTTTGTTGGTTATTACACTATATACACAGGTTATATATAAGTATCTGCATGTTTTGTTCACCATAACGAACCACTAAGTTGCTATTATGAGTCAAAAAGCAACGAGGAGTGACCGCCACACACCAGCCAGCCACTCGCTGCCACTCACTCCCTCAACACCTCACTTGCCCACATTCTCCTCCCACCATACTGTTTTTGCTTTTATTCACTATATACAGACGTTATATATAAGTATCTACATTCGTGTTCACCATAACGAACCACTAAGTTGGCATGCTGAGTGGCAGTGACAGTGGCAAGCAGTGGCAGCCAGTGGCAGCCCACCACAGGCTACTACTTCTCCCTCCCTCAACTCACCTGACTCACCCACATTCTCCCACAATACTGTTTGTGCTTTTATTCACTATATACAGACGTTATATATAAGTACATGTTTTGTTCACCACAACTGTACAACTAAGTTGATATAGTTAGTTCAGGCACTAAGAGACGTCGCTATACACAGTCAGGTGGCGGCTGCTTCCCTCACACATTCAAGGTCAGATGCACTAAAATTTCACCCCCAACAATACTGTTTGTGGTGTTATTACCCTATATACAGACGTTATATATAAGTATCTACATGTTTTGTGCACCATAACTGTTCAACTAAGCCGGTATAATGCCCAAAGACATAGTGGCCACCCCTACCAACATGACAAATCATGCAGATGTTGCCACACCCATCACCAAAATGGCTTCTTCCCCACACTCCTTTTGCTGTTATTACACTGTATATACACGTTATATATAAGTATCTACATTCGTGTTCACCATAATGAACCACTAAGATGGTATGCTGAGTGGCAGTGGCAGCCCGCCACTGGCTGCCACTCCCTCCCTCCCTCACCTCACCTGACTCGCCACCATTCTCCTCCCATCATCCCATCATACTGTTTTTGCTTTTATATACAGACGTTATATATAAGTATCTGCATGTTTTGTTTACCATAACGAACAACTAAGCTAGTACTGTATAGTGAGTCCAGACAGTAAAAGGTGGTCACACAGGGTCAGTAGACAACGCTACCTCCCTCCCCACCAAGATTACTCCTCCCACTACAGCGCTAATTATCACAGCAATCCTGCAATTATCAGAATCCTGGTTATTTTTATCACAGGGGCCTTCTGTAATAATATCATCGCTAAATAATAGCATGAACATGTATATTATGGCATTTTTAGGCGATGCTGTGAGCTCATGCTGCGTGTGTCAGGCTTGGTAGCTCGCTCAATACTGAGGCCCCTCACATCCGGGAATTTGGCCCACAATTTTTTTTTTAAATTGCGTCTGTTTACATGAGCCCTGATGAAGGTGTGATGAACCCCGTATATCCGCGGGCCGTTTAAATCTTGCATAGTACTCCAATACTTCATATGATGTGGAGCGCAAGTTACTGCAAGTCACTGAACACATCATATGATCTGTTGCACACTTAAAGGGTTAATACAAATTAAAGTATTAAAGGATTACTGTATATGTATTAAAAGATAATAAGTAAAGGAATATATGTACTAAAGATTCCCAGTGCTAAAATGACCAGTACTGTACAGCTCATTATTTACATCTGATACTTATATAAATTTAATCCATGCAAAGCATTGTTTGGCTCCCAGTGTAACATGAGTGCAAGTGGAGAATCTATTGGTTCTTCCATTCCAAAATGCTGCTGACCTGTTGAGTGATACCATAGATTGATGTTTTTATAAACAAACTAAATAATTCATGCTTAATTTTTGGCATTTACTGTCACATTTTACCTGTTATCCTCCAATTGAAATGTTTTTCTGAGCTAGGGTTTCTCACTTGATTGTTCCCGACGCACAAAGCCTTATAGTTCACCCAGGATGCAATACACACACTAGGCTGTAGCTGACCTATCACCCCCTGTAGCAAGAAATTTTACAAATAGGCTTGTAAAATACGTAAGGGATGGAGACAATATCTGAATACTGCACAGAGTGACTACTCACATTAGAATCCCATGGAAAACCAGTTATTGCACTTCTAACAACTGCTTGGCATGTATTCTGGCTTTAGTTTAGTTTTGTTTTGTAATGTAGTTGTTGTTACTTGCAACACCTACATTACATGTAGGTGTTGCAGTAGCTTTCACTGAATGGCAGCACAGATCATAATGGGCTTCTGTGTTTCAGTCTTTGTGTCACAGCATTGTGACCCAGTCATTTGTAGCTTTATGGCCATTGTTATATGTTTCCACGCAGTTACAGGGTTGTCTTGTCTGATGCTGTCAAATCTGCCTCTGTAACACCATGGTTCAGGGCCTCTTGTATTGTATTACTCATGACAGTGTCTAGGGACTCTGTCTTGAGGCTGGGTGCTCTCTTCAGAGTATTGTTGCTGGGTGCTCTCTTCAGACACATTAAGCACTCTCTACAGCACACAAATGGAAGGCTGTACACATTGTCTGGTCTCTGTAATTATCTTGGTGATTGCTTGTATATGATCATGTCTACATTCTACCTTGTGGAACTCCTGTTCTTGGAATTACCAAAGTGTAATTACAAGCAGGTTTGTTTCCTTATTTTGAACCATTGTTCAAACTATGTTTTTGTTCTTTAAGTTGCAGTTTTTAAAAATTCCTCTGTCAATTTTTTTCGATACCTGCCAGCATTTTGTATGTAATGATCATATCATCTCTTTTCTTCGTTCTTCTTCTGGCTTTGACATACAGTGGTACTTTGATTCCATAAATCTCCAGTTAGAACACATGCTTTCCATGCCAGATTTACTCACCCACTTCAACTAACAAAGAGTTCACTAAAGCAGGGGATGTGTACATTGACTTAGGATGTTGGAACCAAGCTCATAGATGGAGGCAACATTACGAGAAATAGTTGGGACCCTGGGAAAGCCACCGAGAATAATTAAAATAGAATTCTATGGTTCTTTTTTTATTTCCAGTTGTAGAGGTTTGTGTTCAGTAAAATATGGGCCCTTTCTATGGGGAGCCCCATCATCTTCCTGAAGCTATCCCACTGATATAGTGCTATCATATTTGGGGTCATCAGTCACAGAGTTCTTGTTGAATACCGGGGACCAGTGCCAGAACCTGGCCCCCTCAGAGAGGCACAGGAAGCAATGGCCTTTGAACACTTTATATTTAAAGTATATCATACTTGCCATCGGCCAGGAAAGGCACCCAGAAAGGTAGGCGAAAGAAAACAAAACAATCCACTGTCAGGTTGAAAAATGTGACCTATGTCCTCTAAAGATCAAAAGAACTCCCACCCCCATAAAGAAAACAAACAAGCAACACTTCGTTCAACTAGCCCCCCTGCTAATTAGTGCCACCAAGCATAGGGGGAATGGGAGCCGGCTCGGGTGACCCCGGCAATCCACCCTTCAGTTCTTGAATGATGGTGCTGGCAGTCAGCCATCACCTCAGGCCTCAATTTCTTGTTCTGGGATTTTTGTCTTGTATGGCTGTTCCTGCACTTACAGTTTGTGCTGACCTGGAGTTCCCGGGTACCAGAACTGCATGCATTTAGGGACACCTTCTCTAGGTGCTCCGTGAGTACTGCCCTTGTGTGGTCAAAGTAATCTTCCCTGGGGCATTTGGGTCACACACTCACCATTATAGTACTTTCTTGCTTGTAGTAGTTCTCGCCCTTGGGGTCAGTCGGGGGTCTTGGGCTTTCTGCCTTGCCTCTGAGTAGGGTGGTAATTGGCTGGTGGAGTACACTGCAGCCGGCTCAGCCTGCTTAAGCCATCATGCAGTGGACAATGGTTCTCTCCGACTATTTGTTGGTTGTTGTGGGGTTTCTGGGGCTTTATAGGGTTTTTCATCTTGTTGAGGTATTTTGCCTAGTTTGCAAAGTCCTGCCTTGCTCCCCATTAGGATATGCCAAGGGTGTGGTGGGGGTACTCCCATTTTGTCGCTGAGGCTTTACAGCGGCTGCTTGTGGTTGATTTGCCTGCATTGACAGTATTTACTGGTTTAGCTGGCCCCAGTGCCTGGCCTTCCTGTAGGGATCATTCATCCTACAGGCCCTGGAAAATCCCTGTGGGCTCAGTCAAACCATGGATACTTCTTCCGAGCCCACTCTCGTCTTTTGCGACTTTGAGGGTTGTTCATCACCCCTGCCTCTGGAAGACAAACATCCATACTGCCTCCGCCATGTTGCCTGGGTGTTGGGGACACCTGCTTTCTGGGCGTCGGAGACACGTGTGACCTGGAGTCTTGCGGGACTTGTTCCGCCCTTGTGCTCCAATTTACTCATCCTTTATCTGATATTCGACTGGATCAGGCAGTGACCACATTGCATGAACAGTTCTCTATTGCAATGGGCCAGATTGGTTGTCCATTTGGAAGCCACGGAGCTGCCCCGCTTGAGTTTTAGGACTCGGATTTTGGGGCATTGGTCGCTTCAGCCTTGGTCCCGTTCGTGCCCCCTCTTACTTCGCAGGTGCGCGTAGTTCGCTCTGCTCTTTTCCTCCTGTTTCCGGCTACCAAGTGTCTGAGAGTTTAGAGTCGGAAAGGGGCGAGGTTCGGGCGGTTTCAGGGGCTTCCCCTTAAGATACGGGTGCGGAGGTGGTTGAGCCTATCTTTCCCGCCGAGGCTTCTGAGTCAACCCAGCAGACTCTCTTCTTTGATGCCTCTTCCCAGGACTCTGCCTTTCTTTCTGGGGCGTTGGGCATGGATGAGGGCTCTCTCCTGGGGATTTTGTCAGTAGTTTCCGGGGCTCGGGGAGTCCGAATGTAGCTCTTGGGTTCAATTTGACCTCGCTTGAGCCCTTGTGCCCTCTGCACAGGAGCTTTTTCTGCAGGTGAAGGGGTTTTCATACCCTGCTTTCCTTTATGAGTTTGGGTGGGGCTTTTTCCCAGGTTTGTTTCCGGGTGCTTTTTGGTTCCTTGAATTCGTCTTACCGGAGGTTTTCTTCCTGGCCCAGTAAAAGCTTCCTGGCTTTTCTTCCTGGAGTGGCCCTGCGGGCCGCTCCAAGCAACAGCTTGGTGGACCAAGCTCTCACAAGTCGAGCCTGGCCTCGGGCCGGGCTTGAGGAGTAGAAGAACTCCCAGAACCCCATCAAGCAGGTATCAAGCAGGTTCCTCATGGATTTCCCTTGCAGAGGTTCAGGAGGCTCTCAATGCTTACCTCCTGCGAAACCTGGTTACACCTATGTGATGGATCTGGCTTCATTTGAGTTCGGCTCTTTCCCATATTGGGTCTTTTACAAGGTTCTGGAGTCTTCCTGGATGGCAGAATGTCCCTTCTCCTTTGGGGCTTGGCATGGCTTTTGTCGTACCCATGCACTTGAGAGGCGGGAAGTTACCTTGGTGTTGCTGGTGTTCTTTGGGGGCTTGAGAGTTCCTCAATGAGTGCCTTTTCACCCCCTACTCGTTCTCCTGATGTGTGTCTGGTGCAGCTGCATGCTCAGATCCCCTCTGTGTTTGTGATGTGTTTCATGTGGCCTGTCTTGCATTTCTTTGGTCTTATGCAGCTGTCTTTGGATTGGTTTCAGAAGTTGCAAGAGCCCAAGGTGGGGGGGCCCCTCGGCTTTGATATTTGTCTCGGCTGCTTCTGAGATATCTGCCTTGCTGAAGCAGTGTGCTGATCCTTCAAAACGCAGTTTCCATGTTTTTCACTTCCTTTCTATGTATTGCCATGCTGAGCTGGCTCTCTCGTAGGATTCAGCTTGGGTCCTGGCTCTCAGTCTTCTTCGCCATATTGTTATCTCTTGTTCCTTGAGGACTAAGGATCAAAGTTTTTATAGGCTCCTTCGGCTATTTGCTGACCTATTTATGATTTGTTGATTATCCGAGGGGGCGCTCTCGGCCCTCTCGGAAGGGTTTGGCCAGGGCTTGGGCTTTGTAGGATTAGGGTATGCCTGTGGTGTCCCTGGTGCCTTCTTCATCTGGTCAGTGCTGTGTTTGCTCTGCAAGGAGGTAGAGCTCTTGGGTTCTCATTGGCCCTTGTCGGCTATTAACCCTCAACCGCTAGGGGCCCAAATAGAATTCACACCCACAGGCGCAACAAAAAAAATCCAAAAATTCTTTCATCTTATAGAAGTGTTTATTTTTGTTCCCTGATCACGAAAAAATACCAAAAAAATCGTAGGTGGCATATTTTAGCCGCAGTAGGGTAGGGAAGTGTGGCAAAAAAGGGGCGTTGGCAGAGCCTTCGCCAGACGAGGTCTACTCGGCCCGAGCTGTCAGACGGCAGTTGCCACAAATATATTATTCCCTAATTATTTCAATGTCTCTGATTTTTTCTTAGTTTTTTTGCAGTAATATTATTCCATACAGTGAATTGTGGTATATTTATATATAAAATGTGTGAACCATCGCTGTACTCAAAATTATGGTGTGCATATAAGTGATTCAATTATTATGTTCATAAAACAATAAACAAATAGTTTTGCTGTTGTTACACTATATACACAGGTTATATATAAGTATCTGCATGTTTTGTTCACCATAACGAACTACTAAGTTGGTCTTGTGAGTCAAAAAGCAACGAGGAGTGGCCGCCACACACCAGCGAGCCACTCACTGCCACTCCCTCCCTCAACACCACCTCACTCACCCTCATTTACCTCCCACAATACTGTTTTTGCATTTATTCACTATACACAGACGTTATATATACGTATTTACATGTTTTGTTCACCATAACTGTACATCTAAGCTTGTATGGTGAGTAAACGCACAAAGACGTAGCTACTCCACAGTCAGCTGATCGGCGGCCACCCTCAAGGCCAGACGCACTAATATTTCTCCTCCAACAATATTGGTTGTGGTGTTATTACGCTATATACACACATTATATATAAGTATCTACCTGTTTTATTCACCATACTTGTACAAATAAGCTGGTATGGTGCCCAAAGACCATAGTGGCCACCAGTAAACAAACATGCCAAGTCGTGCAGACGACGCACCTCTCTCACCAAAATGGCGGCTCCCAACCTACTCCTCTCGCTGTTATCTCACACTATACACACGTTATATGTAAGTATCTACATTTGTGTTCACCATAGCGAACCACTAAGCTGGTATGGTGAGTGCAGTCAATAAATGGTGGCCACACACAGTCAGAAGACGACGCCACAACCCTCCCTCCACAGCTGTACTCCTCCCTCCATCGAGCACAGCGCTAAATATCTCCACAATCAAGCTGTTATCAGAATCCTGGTCAGTTTTATCAAAGTCAGGGGGCTTCAGTAATACTATCACTGCTAAATAATAGCAGTATCACTTATATTTTGGCATTTGTAGGCGATGCTGTGGTCACAAGCTGAACAGCGGTGCTGTGAGCTCGTGTTGCGTGCCAAGGCTGGCGCAATACTGACGCTCTCACTCCCAAGAATGTTGGGCTGGATTTTTTTTCTAGGTGGCATCTGGCAACTATCAGTCGTGGCTGTACTATAGCTGCCCCTATCCCAGGCGGGGCGTTTAAATTATAGCGCTAGACACGAAATCATATATAAATGATGTGCGCGGTTTCGGTTTTGTCACTGATATCATTTATATATGATATGCGCGGTTTGAGGGTTAATAGTTCTGATAGCGTGATCTAGTGGCTTCTTTGAAGGTGTCCCACCTGCGGTCTTCTTCCAATGACAGTATGAAGTCTCTTGGTGGTCTTTCCGTGTTTTTTTTCTCTCCGAGGGTTTTCGTTGTTTTAGATGTGGTTGTTTTGTCTTTTCCCTCTTGGCTTTTTCTGGACCAGCATCTCATGCCGAATACTGTCGCTTCTTATAGCACTATGGTGGTGGAGCCACTCCAGCTTGTGTTTGGGGTGGATGTTCCTTCCACTCAGTTCTGCAAGATTTCATGTGCGTTTATGTGGGGAGCCCCTACGGCTTCCCAGCGCTTACTGGGCTGATATGTATGTATTAGACTGTGGCACCAATCAATTATAGTTCTTTTGCCTACAGGGGACCACGAGCACCCAGAAAGGTAGGCGCCCCAAAACAACCCTATTATGGTGAAAATATTGCTACCAAAAACGAGTGGACATACTGTACTCCCCAAATGAAAATTTGCAAATTAGTTTGATGTCATAACGTTGCTGCACCACTGTCTGCGCAAACCTCGTCCCCCACCCCTTCCCAGGGAGGGGGAAGGGGGAAAGTTGAGCCCCAGACCCTCATGCCGGAGATCCACCCTTCAGTTCAGAGGCTGGATGTCAAACTCCACGAAAAGACTGCTGACCGGAGGAAGGGAGGGTTGCCAGGAAGCCTCAAGGTCACACCCAGAAAGTGGCGTTTCAATGCTGGTTTTCTGAGGGGAGCCTCGTCGGCTCCTCAGAGCTACATCACCAAAGATAAGGAAATGAGGGGAGAACCCAGGAGGTGGATGCCACGTGCCCTAAACTCAAAATCAAGACAACTGGCAAAACCGAGCGACCCTGCGGACGACCCAAGAGACCTGAACCACAGAACAGGAAGTAAGAGAAACCGGGTCAACCCAAAGCGCGTCCCCGCCCAATGAAGTCGTGGCGCACAGATAACGGCAGACAGCTGCAACTGGACACAACACATGATGCACCCCCAGCCTGACCAACCAAGCATCAGCAACCCAAGGACCCCTCCGGAAAGCAGCAGACTCATTCTTTGTCAGAAAAAAAGTGCGGAACGAAGCAGAAGTAACATCAATACCGAATGCAAGTTGCAGCGGCTCTGCCAGTGCCACACAATACGAAGTGACAGCATCTGGCATAAGATGATGTACCGAAACAACCATGAAAGAAAGGACACGACAACCCTATCAGAGACCGAAGTACACCTACACGGAGATAGGACAAACGGAAGAACCCCCAGACAACTTCATACTGATGCCGAGACAAAGCACACAACTGGGATACCATCAACGAAGCTATGTGCGCACCATACAAGTGATGACAGACACAAGTCAGAAAAACCAGATGTGAAGACTCGAGGAGAAGAACGAACCAACCTTGTACCGGGCTGGACCGATCTGCTGAAAGAGGCGGAGCTGCAGGAAGACCCTCGGGTTCTGACACCGAGCAAGCATCGCCTGAAACCAAGGCTGTGCCTGCCACCAAGAAGCCAGAAGAACAGCTCTTCCTTGGAAGTCTCCAGGTCCTGGAAGAAGCGAGCCAGGACCTGGAGTAACAGCGGAACCGGAGGGGAAGAGGTATATGTAACCCCTTCTTGCCCAGTTCTGCCAGAAGGCGTCGAACCCGCGGCTTCCCCGGCCTCGCAGTCGGGGAAGGGTGCCACATGTACCAGGAGACGAATCGACCACTCTGACGTGAAGAGGTCCACTTCCAGGGTCCCGAACGTCCAGCAGAGCCAACTTAATAAGTCAGCATCGACTGTCCATTCCGTGGACAAGGGAATGAACCAGGACAGGTCCTCCAGGACATTTGACATTCCCCGAACGTGAACTGCTTGGAGAGCCAAACTTCGAGAACTCAGCAGACGAGCCACCCGAAGCGACCAGCCCCAAAGAGCCAAGGACCTTAGCGAACCCCTGTGGATCAGGCAGTGAACCATCGGAGAACTGTCCGAATGGGGCCGGATCATCGATCTGTGAGCGACCAGAATCCTCCAGAACGACGGCCGCACAGTCGCAAACTCCCGCACCGTGCTGAGAGTCCAATGGAAGGACGGACCCCACCGACCCTGGCCGGCCTGGTGAGCACCTGTCACAAAGCCCCAGCCAATAGACAACGTATCTGTGAACACTTCAAGCGAGGGCTCGGGTAGGCGCCAAGACACTGAACTCCCAAAAACCCAAAGAGGAAGCCGTCAACGCAGCAACCAGTGCAAGGCCCCCAGAGGCCGAACCCAGCGGTCACAAGAGAGGCAGAAGGGACATCCCTTATGAACCCAGAATCGCCGACGAAGTCAAACCCGACCCGGCGGGTTGACCATCATGGCAAAGTTCAGGCTCTCACAAAAACCCTCGAGCAATTGCTGCATGATCTGGGTGCCCCTCAAAAACAGGCGAAGGTGAGAACACAGCCACTGGAGGGAGAGACAAGGAAGTAATCCGAGTGTCCCACACAAGACGCAGCCAAGATCGAACCTGAGAGGGAACTAGATGGGAGTTCTGCCAGTTCACCAGGAACTCGAACCTGGCGAGCTGGGAAAGAGCCAGATCCCTGGCGAGCAGACGCACGGACTGGCTGGGAAGCCCACACCTTCCAGTCATCGAGGTAGGCCAGAACCCAAACACCTAACAGAAGCAGGTGGGCCACCACGACTTGAGTAAGGCGTGTGAAAACATGAGGTGCCAGATTCAAACCGAAGGGAAGGCAACGAAAGTGGTAACCCTGTAACCCCACTATTAAACCGAGCCAGTCCCAGAACCTCAGATCAATTGGGACGTGCCAAATATTCGTCCTTGAGGTACAGGGACACCATCCAAGAGTTCGGCTCCAACAAAAGAAGGACCTGGGACAGGGCAGTCATCCAAAAAGAGGGGCAATAAACATATGGATTCAGATGGAACATGTCCTGAATGAACCTGAGGTCCAAGCATTCCGGTTTCTAAACTGGAAACAGGTGGCAAACCTACTTGAGGGACAAGGTCGGTTCAGCCACGCCCAAGCAAACCCACACAGAGATGACCCAACAGAGTGCAGGAGGCCTGCCCTGCTAGCCCCGAACCCCCCCAAAGTAGGAGGGGCTACCCAAAGCACCACAGGCTCCACAAAATAACCTGAAAAGCCCACAAATCATGGGACCAGGCGCGAGCGAACAGAGAGCGCCTCCCCCTCCATCACTACATCAATTGGACGAACCGCAAAAGAACTGACGCACTGTACGAGCACCTAAGCGGCGCACAGGGCGATCTCTGCACCCAACAGACGGTACTGAAGGCTGCGCCGGTGCCCAATCTGGCCCCGCTGGCCTACCATTATAGAAAGAACCCTGAGCCCTGGCATGATATTTCCGAGAAGGCCCTCCACGAGCCCCCCGGAGGACTAACAAGTCCGACATAGGACGGCAACTAGACGAAGTTGCCTGCAGATACTTCATAACCGCAAACTCTGTAAACAGCAATGGGCAAAATGGCGAAGACAGCCTAAAAGCCAGGGCCCAAGCGGATTCCAGAGCACCGCCTGCCGACATGCGAGGCGAGAAGTAAAAACCTCAAACACGCATCCCGCAGGATTAGCGCGAACAGCGTCAACAAGGCAGACGACGCACACACCGCCAAAGGCAACGCACCAGACTCGGAGGTGGCCCCAAGTGCCTCCACAGGGTACAAAAAATCCAATGTGGCTCAAAGCCCCCAAGTCAACCCCTTCCCCGCCCCAGGAACCTCATCCCGAGGACCCAGGGCTGAGCCATCCTACTAATCACCCTGCCTCTAGAGAAAAGGCAGGAGCCACCGTAAAAGCAGGATTGAAGGAGACCGACTGGTCGAACCCAAAAGCTCCAGCTGGAGGACCAGACTCGAATACCTCCGCCGCCACCCCGGAAGGGGACTCGCCAGAAACCCCCCCCCCCCCGAGTCTCAACACTAACGTGACCCTGCCCCAACTCCAAAACCTCAGACGTGTCGGAGCCAGAAGGAAGGGAGGGAAACCTGACACACAACCGAAGGTGAAGGACAAGGAGGGGCGGATGAAACCAAAGTCGAAGCGACTCCTACCTTCAAGTCAGGGTCCCAATAAGCACATTGGGGCAGTCTCGGGCATCCAGGGAAGCAAGGAACCTATCGCGTTGAAGCACCCTGAACCTAGCATGCAATGCCTCGGCTGCCTGCACCCTCATATCATGAACAGAAGCTAGCGTGAACTAGAAAACATACAAACAACAAACATTGCACGACTCTGGGGTCAAAAGAAGCACCAACCCAACAGGCAACATGGCGGAGGCACAACCGGTGACCGTTACTCAGAGTCAAGGGGACAGCAATCATCCGACTCACACAAAGCGAAAGGAGACTCAGGGATCGCATCCATCGGACCACAGAGCCCCCGCGGGGTTTACCAGGACCCATAGTTGTGGTATTCCACTTTGGGAAGCCCAGGCAGGGTACAGCTAACCGGTGCCCAAAACGACCAAGCAAACTGCTAAAAGCTACACCCCTGGGTTGTGTACACTCTTGGGGGCTAAGCGAAGAGCCACCAAGAACAAGTGGGTACAACCAAACAAGTAGCAGACCCTACACCAAGCAGAGAAAACAAATAAAATAAAACCCCGCAAGAGGACAATGTGCTCAGGCGGGTACATAGCCGGCCTGCTATGAGAGGTACTACCCTGCATACCCTGCACCCCAACCAGTGATGAAAACTACCCTCTACCCAGAGGCAAACATGGTAAACAAAAACCTAAGCTGACTTCAAGGGTGGTCAATCATCGAGCAGTAAAAGACACAACGGAGGTAGACCCCAAGGTGACTTGAGAAAGGCAGCCTCAAGCCCCAAGGGCAGTACTTACAGGGCACCTAGGGAAGGAAACCTTAGGTGCATGCAGCCCAAGTACTGAAGAGTATTACTCCTGGCTTGCTCACCGACCGTAGAGACAGGACCTCGCCACGAGGTACAGAAACTGAGAATCTGGAGCCAGAGGCCACATGACCTAGTCAGTATCACATCAGCCAAGAACTGAAGGGTGGATCGCTGGCGCGAGGGTCTGGGGCTCCCCCTTCCTCCCCTCTCCCGGGGAGGAGGGGGTGCACAGACAGCGGCATGGCAACGTGATGATGTCATACTAGTTTGTTCATTTTTATTTGGGGATGTCTGTCCACTCGTTCGACTTTCGGTAGCAATATTTTCACCAGAATAGGGATTTGTTTTGGGGCGCCTACCTTTCTGGGTGCCTGACCCAGTCGATGACAGACATAGAATGCTCCCAACCACACAGGGGTTTCTATAGGCCATTGCAGGCGATGAGTCACAATAACGTGGCTAAAGTATGTTGACCAGACTACACACTAGAAGGTGAAGGCACGACGATGTTTCGGTTCGTCCTGGACCATTCTCAAGTCGATTCTATAGGCCATTGTTCCTCGTGCCTCATTTGAGAGGGGCCAGGTTCTGGCTCGTGGTCCCAGGTAGGGCGAACTCCATGCACTTTCATGCCAGAAAGGTAATATATTCATATCAGCCTGGATAGCTCTGGGGAGCCGACGGGGCTCCCCCTGAAAACTCCTCAGTTCTAAAACAAGCAAACGTCAAACCCCGCTGTCGTGTCACTCATCCACGCAGACTCGTCCACCCACCCACCCTTGAATGGGAAGAAGGGGGGGCTCCGAATCTTCAGCGCCGGCTGCTCCACCATTAAGTTCTTGGCTAATGTCTGACTGTGACGGCTGTTGACTCTGGCCTCTTATTCTGAGCAGTCTTATGCCTTGTGGTGGTTTTCTGCAGTGCGCAGACCAGGAGGAATTCACCCGTACTGAGGCTGCATGCGCCTAGGGTCACCTTCCCTAAGCACCCTGTAAGTATGCCCTTGCGTTCTGGGGTTCCCCTCCACAGGGCATTCGGGAACCACTTCCATAGGGTTCCCTTCCATAGACCCCGCCCTTGGGGTGAGCTGTGGTTTTCTTTCCTTTTGTTTGACCTTGGGTAGGAAGTGGTGTCATTGCTGGTAGGAGCGCAAGGTACTGTGCAGCTTGTCTCCCATTATATACAGGGGGCCGGTTCTATTCCTCCTGGAGACAATGTGCTTTCCCAGGGTTTTCTTTTTCCTTTCTGAGGGGAGCACTTTCGGCTTCCCGGAGCTATCCGGGCTGATATAAATGTATTTGACCGTGGCATCAGAAAAAGCAAATGGCGTTCTTAGGCCTACTGGGGACCACAAGCCAGAACCTGGCCCCCTGAGAGAAGCATGAGGAGCCTATAGAAACCTATATCAGCCTATAGAAACCCCTGTGTGGTGGGAAGCATTCTGTCTGTCATTGACCGGGTCAGGCACTCAGAAAGGTAGGCGCCCCAAAACAAACCTTATCTGGTTAAAAAATTGCTACTGAAAGCCAAACTGTTGGACAGAACTCCCCAAACTAAAAACAAGCAAACAAGCATGAAGTCACAACTGTCACTGCGCTGCTGTTTGTAACTCCGTCCTTCCCAAGAGGGGGAAGGGGGATCTCCAGACACCCCATGCCGGCTATCCACCCCAATTCTGAGGGTCCCAGCATCTTGCAGTATATGTGGTGCCCTTCCATGACTGTGAGGCAGTCGTAGTGGACACTTTTTGGCCGGACTAGTGTGGTAACCTGTACTTCTTCCCCTCAGTCCAGCTGTTGCTTCGGGTCCTGGCTCAGTTGGAGACTTACCAGGGGATAGTAGTTCTGTTGGCCCTTTGGTGGCTGGCCCAGCCTTGGTTTCAGGCGCTGCTTGCTCGGTGTCCAAGCCCGAGACGTTTTCTGTAGCTTCGCCTCTTTCAGTAGATCGGTCCGCTGTGGTACTTGGCTGGTTCACTTTACTCCTCTGATCTTTGCATCTGGTCCTTTTGACACAAGTGTATCACCAACTGTATGGTGATCAGGTGGATTCATTGATGGTGTCCCACCTGCTACCTTTGTCTCGGTGACAGTATGAGGTTTCCTTGCATTCTTTTCTCCACTTTTTGTCTCTTCATAGGTTGTATTTGATTTCTGATTGGGTTGTTTTGTCCTTTCTCTCTTGGTTGTTTTAGGACCGTCATCTTATGCCAAATACTGTCGCTTCATATCGTGCGGCACTGGGGAGCCGCTTCTGTTTGCGTTCGAGGTGGATGTCACTTCTGCTTTTCGGGCATTATTTCACCTCCGGCCTGCGCATGTGCCGCCTGAGCCTTCCTGGTCTTTAGACAGAGGAAGGCTTTAGACTTTCTCTCGTCTCCTCAGTTTGTGGTAGCCCCTTCGGTTGAGAACTTTTTTCTAAGGCTCTTTTTCTTGTTGGCATTGGCCTCTGGGGGTCGGGTCAGGGAGCTTTATGCTCTCCTCCGGCACAGGGGTTTCTGCTCTTTCGGTCCTGGTGGTCGGTTTGTTCGTTTTGAAGCCTTCTCTTTCTTTTCTGGTGAAAAATGAGACTGCTGCTTTCCGGAGGGCTCCTTGGGTTTTTGATGCTTGGTTGGTTCGGCCTGGGGTGCATCATGTTTTGTGTCTGGTTGCGACTCTTTGCTGTTACTTGTGCGCCACAGCCTTTGTGGCAGGGGACGTGCTTTAGGTTGACCCGGTTTCACTTCTTCCCTGTTCCAGGGTGCAGGTCTCCCAGGTTGTCTGCAGGATTATTCGGTCCAGCCAGCCTGCAGTCCATATGTGCCCATGACATTCGTAAGTTTGTGGCTTTGGCTGCTGTTTTTTATAATGTCCTGGGCTGACATTCGGGCACTGGGCTTTTGGAGGTCGAATAGGGTCCTGCCTGCATGGTACTTCATTCATGTTCTTAGCCCTTCTTGAGCATGTGTAGCCTTGGGTCGCAGGTTGCAGTCATTGGTCTCGACGTCAAGTTGAGCGAGTGTCGGCCTCCTCTTGGGTAAGTCCCTCTTTTCCTTTATCTTTGGTTAGGTAACTCCGGGGAGCTGAAGGGGCTCTTCACAGAAAACCAGCATTAAATGTAATGAAATGCCATTTTCTGGTGAGTCCCGAAGGCTCCCTGGCATCTCTCCCTCCCTTCCTCCCTCCAGTCGGTATTTTTTTGCGTTTTTAATATTCAGCCTCTGAACTGAAGTTGGGTAGCTGGTGCGTGAGTTCTTGGACTTCCGCAACCCCCCCTCCCTATCCCCTTCCCAGGGAGGGGGAGTTGCGCAGACAGCAGCGCGGCAGCTGTAGTGGCGTCATGTTTGTTTGCTGGTTTTCAATTGGGAGTTCTGCTTGCTAGTTCGGCTTTTGGTTTGCAATTTTTTACCAGTTATAGTTTGTTTTGGAATTCCTACCTTTCTGGGTGCCTGACCTGGTAGATGACAGACATAGACTGCTTTCAATTACATGGAGGGATGTCTATAGGCCATTGCTCCTTGTGCTTCTCTTGAGGGTTGCCAGTTTCTGGTGCTGGTCCCCGGTAGGATTAGAACTCCATCGATGACTGTTGTCATGGTTTAATTATATATACGTCAGCCCAGTATAGCTCTGAGGAGCCTCCGGGTCTCGCCCAGAAATGGCGTTTCGTTACATTCATGCTAGTTTTTATATGCACTCAAAGCCTGTTTTACAATAAATGTATATTCTTATATCTTGATTAAGAAATTAAATACTGTGGTTGCTTCTAGCAATACTGAGTGAGAAATGAAAATAAAATGATTGGTGGCCACATGGAAAGGACCCATTATCATATTGTTTTGTAAATATTATTATTTAGTTAATGTCTAAATCTTATCTCAACCCTAGGGCTTGGGAGTCATTTAATTTAGAAATGCTTTGAAAAAGGGTAGTAAATAATTTTAAAAAGAATTGTATAAGTTTTCAACTTTTTTCTGTGGAGAGCCCCTTCAGCTCCCCAGAGCTATACCGGGCTGATGTGTATATGTTATACCGTGGCAACAGTCAATCAAAGGAATTCTTAGCCTACCAGGGACCAGAGCCAGAACCTGGTCCCTTCAAAAGAGGCACGAGGAGCAATGGCCTCAAGACACCCGTGTAATTGGAAGCAGTCTTTGTCTGCCATCTACCAGGTCTGGCACCCAGAAAGGTAGGAATTTCAAAACGCTCTACTGCTGGTCAAAAAATTGCAAACTGAAAGCCGAACTAGCAGACATAACGCCCCAATCAAAAACAAGGAAACAAACATGACGTCACCACAACCTCCGCGCATCCGTCTGCACAACGCCCCCCCTCCCCAGGAGGGGGACAGGGGGGTTCCAGACTTCCACGCCGGCATCTCTCCTCATTTAAAGAGGCTGTTGTGTTGGTGACGGTCAATCGCTCTGGCGCCACTCTTTGCGCAGTGCTGAAGTGCGGTGTTGTTGCTCTGTTTTGGTGGCATGTGAGCTGGAAATAACATAAGAGTACTGGGGCTGCATGCACCTAGGGCTACCTTTCCTGGGTGCCCTGTAAGTACAGTACTGCCTTTGTGGCCTCAAGGTTATCTTCCATGAGCCGTTCAGGAGCAGCTACCTCCGTGTGGTTCTCTCGCTGCTCGGTGATTGCCCATTCTTGGGGGTTCAGCTGGGGAGGTTCTTACTCCTGTTTGCCCTTGGGTAGGACGTAGTTTCGTTGCTGGCTGGGGCGCAAGGTACTGTGCAGCTATCTGATATATGCATAGCAACCGATTCTGTTCACCTGGACACGTTGTGCTTTTGCGGGGGTTTTCTTTTGTTTTTGTTTTGTTTTGCCTGGTGGGGGTCTGCCTTGTGTGGTGGTAGGACCACTTGTAGGATTTTGGTGGCCCTCCACTAGGTCCCTGTGCTTGCACATGTCACAGGGGTTCAGCTTTTAGTTGTTTGCTTGGTAGCTCTGGGATAACCGGTTTGCAGTACCTCGCCTGGACTTCCCTTAGCAGTCAGCCTAAGGGCCCTGGAAACCCCCCTTTGGGGCTCAGTAGTCCAATGTAGGAGACCTCTGAGTCCCACCTCGCCTTGTGCGAGTTTGAAGGTTGCTCTGTCCCCTTGTCTCAGGGTGACACTCGCCGTCTGCCTCCGCCTTGCTACCTGTTAGGGTCAGTGACACCTATGACTCGGAGTCCTGCGAGTGGTGTTCTTTGATGGACTCCATTCACCCAGTCAACTGAGACTGATATTCGGGTGTTGGCAGCTTTAACGTTGCATGCGAGGTTTAGGTTGCAGCAACGTGCGAGGTTGGTTGCCTTTCTAGATGCCTCGCAGCTGACCCGCTGAATTATACTGGTAGCAAGACTCGAGCGGCTTTGGGGATTGCCCTTTCCGGATCGGCGACAGAGGCATTCGAGCCTGGTCCTCCTGCCGGAGCTTTTGGGCCACACCAGCGAGTCCCACTTTATCCCTGTTTTTCCAGTGGACTCTGCATTTTCTCCAGAGGCAGAGGGTTTGGAGGACGGCTCGGCCCCGGATCTTGGCGTGGAGGATTCCAGGGCTGGGGAGGAGTTGATTTGGGAGGCCTCGGCTCCACTTGTCCCTGCTTGGGTGTTTGGTACCCTCGATGTGGAGCTTGTTGTTACAGGGGGAGGGGTTTTCCTATCCCCCTCCCTGTATGATTTTGTTATGAGTTCAACTCCTCCCCGGGTTCGGTTCAAGTTCCCTTGGGTTCTTTAGTTCCCTCCTTCTGGAGGTTTTTGGCTTCCCACATCCCACTGAGGAAGGTGTGGGAGGCCCTTGAGGCTTACCTCCTGCGAGCCCCGGATTACGCCTCGATGATGAAGCCTTCTTCTTTTGAGTTTGGCTCCTCTTTTCCTAATTGGGTGCATTGCAAGGTGCCAGAGCCTTCCTGGCTGGCAGACTGTCTTTTCTTTTGTTGGGGGCTTGGCATTCGTCCTGTCGGACTGCTCACTTGAATGGCGAGAGTTGGCTACGGTCGTTCAGGTTTTCCTGGGGGATGAGTTGGAGCACCTCGATGCGTGCTTGTTCGACCCCATCCTTCCTTATGATGTCAGCCAGGTGTGGCTTCACGTGCTGGTTCCCTCCCTTTCGGCATCCCTGGTGGCCGAGGATTAGTGCGCCCGTGGGCACTTGGCTTTGGTCTTGCGCTTCTTTTCCCGGCTGGAGCTGTCTTCAGACTGGCTAATGGTGGGTGTGGAGGAGCTGGGTCCCAGGCCCGTGTCCAGTGTGCTTGCTTTGGCAGCTTGGGCGCCGGCTGCCTTGGTGAATTTGTATGAGCCGTTTCTGAGGCAGGCGGTGTCTATTCTTCACTTCTCGCCTCTCGTGCTGACAGGCGGTGCTTGTCCATATTTTGAAATTGTCTTGGGCCCTGGCTTTTAGATTTTCATCCCCTTTTTGTCCGTTGCTGTTTGCAGAGTCTGCGGTGGTGCTTTTTTTGTAGGCGGCTTCGTCTTGTTGATGACCTATGTCAGACATGTAGGTTCTCTGGAAGAGCCATCGAGTCCTGCCCAGAAGGGTCGCACCAGGTCTCGGGGTTCTTTCGGTTGTCATAAGCCAGTAGTGCCAGATTCGGACCTGGCCCTCATACGGAGTCGTTGGCTCAGTGATCGCTCTGAGCGTCAGTCAGGCTCGCGTAGGGGCTGTCGTCCCTTTCACAGTTCATCCTGATGGCGGGGCGGTAGGGAGGAGGCTCGCGCTGTTCGTTCTTGCTTGGTCCCATGATTCGTGGGCATTTCGGATCATTTTCCTCTGGCTTGCCGTAGCGTTGCTTCTTTCCTTCTCCTTTGGGAGGATTGGGGCTTGCGGAGCAGGCCTCTTCCCTGAGCTCTGTCAGGTCATCCTGGAGTGGGTTTCCTGCCTGTTTTCAGTTCTGAAACAAGACTGGGCAGATCTGTGATTCATACTGGACTTGTCCCGTTTGATCCCCTGGATCTTTTGCTCTTTCTTTCAGATGACCACTCTGTCTTGGGTCCGGTTGCTTCTGGCGCCGGGTGCCTGGACTTCCGGGACACATTTTAGCACGTCCTGATTCATCTGGTGTTCAGGGAATGGCTCGGTTTTGTCGTGGAGTGACACTTACCACTTTCCTTGCCTTCCTTCCAGTTTGGATCTGGCACCTTGCGTGTCCACACGCCTGCCTTTCAGCTGGACTTATTGAGTTAGGGTAACCTGCACCTCTTCCCACCAGTTCGGTTGTTGCTCCTGGTCCTGATTAGCTTAGGGAGACTTACCAGGGATGAGTAGTCCTGTTGGCTCCTAGGTGCCCGGCCCAACCCTAGTTTCAGTCCTTTCTTGCTCGATGTCCGAACCCGAGGGTCTTCCCACAACTCTGCCTCTTTCAGCAGATTGGTCCGATCCGGTACATGGCTGGTTCGATCTTCTTTGTTTCTTGTGTCTGGTCTTTTTGACGTGGGTTTATCACCACTTGTTTGGTGATCAGGTGGCTTAGTTGGTGTCCCACCTGTGAGTTTCGTCTCGACAGTAGTATGAAATTTCCTGGCGGTCTTTTTGGCATGTGTCTCTTTGTAGGTTGTTTTGTCCTTTCTCTCTCTTGGTTGTTTCAGGACCGTCCTTTTATGCCAGATACTGTCGCCTCGTTCCTGGTGGCGTTGACGGAACCGCTGTGGCTTGTATTTGGCGTGGATGTCACTTCTGCTCTGTTCCGCAAGCTTTCTCGGTTGTTATTTTCACCACCGGCCTGCTCATGTGCCACCTGAGCTGTCCTGGTTGTTGCACTGGGTGCTCTCTCCTCTCTTCTCCTCGGTTTGGGGTGCCCCCCCCTCGGTTTAGGACTGTTTTTCTACGGCTCTTTTCTTGTTGGCATTGGCCTCTGGTGGTCGGGTCAGAGATTTTCATTCTCTGCTCTGGCGCAGGGGTTTCTGCTTTTTCGTTCCTGGTGGTCTTTTCTTCGTTTGCAGAAAGGTAAGCATCCCAAAACAAGCCCCTATTCTGGTGAAAATATTACTGCCAAAAGCTAAACAATTGGATAGATCTCCCCTAAACGAAACGAGCAAACGATCATGACATCACACATCGCCTCACCGCTGTCTGCGCAGCTCCCCCCTACCCGGGAGGGGGAAGGAGGAGCCCCAGACCCCGCATGCAAGCTATCCACCCTGCCTGACCTGAGTGGATATTGACCGGGTCAGGCCAGGTGCCTGACCCGGTCGATGGCAGACACAGATGCTTCCAACCACACGGGGGTTTCTATAGGCCATTGCTCCCTTTGCCTCTTCTGAGGGGGCCAGATTCTGGCTCGTGGTCCCTGGTAGGCCCATTGAACTCCATACACATAACTGATGCCAAAGTCTGACATTAGCATATCAGCCTGGTAAGCTCCGGGGCTCCTCTGGGTCTCATCCAGAAAATGGCGTTTCATTACATTCAACGCTGTTTTTTTTTTTAATTTAGGTTATTTTGTAATATATAAAATTTTAATTATACTGTATTAATCTTTTTTGGAGCGCACACGTACTGCTTTTACATGAATGGGTAACTTAATATCAGTGGGTGTAAAAGTGAACCCAAGACTGGACACTTGCAGGTTGTCTAACACCTTTGTGCTTCTGCACAATGCACTTCATTTTGATGCATGTATTAAGTGTTGAAGAGCACTGAAGCTATCACTAAAAGATCACTGTTTGTATGTTCTATTTGAAAATTCTGCTCTAACTAAATAATTTTGTCATTTTAGCTATGATCTTATGAATTTATTTATTTTTTCTGGCAATACAGGTGGTTGCTTGGCTTCGTCAGGCCAACATTATGGATATTCTCTGCGAGAGGCATAGTGGTCTTCGTACTTCACCAGCCCTCAGAGACAAGGTCACAGCTATTAGAGTTGATGGCACCACAGCATTGGACAGACTCAGTCACGATGTTGACCTTACCATAGTACTTAGGTATATGAATCATAGTAACTCTTTGAATTATATTCTTAAGAGCAAAAGATCAAACTAGTAAATATCTAAAAAGTGTGCTTGACTGCATAAATAAAATAATTTATCAATTGATCTTTATATTTACTCTATGATAACACTGAACATTGTAGCAATAACCTATTTTAAAAAAGAAATAATGTATTTAGATTTTTTTTTTTAATGAGCTGTTTTATTACCCGCAGTTTGTTTGAACATGAGATCATGTCGTATGTGCCACCAACAATTGGTATATCTCCTCGTGGCTCCCCACAACCATCTCCTCAAGCCTCGCAAGGACTGGCAAGGGCAAATGCTCGTGCACCAGCCCCGCACAGAAGGGACTTTGAGGCAAAGCTCAGGAATTTTTATAGAAAACTCGAAGGCAAAGGCTATGGGCAAGGTCCAAGTAAACTCAAGTGAGTGTTTTGAAACATTCAACTATGTTACTGGAAAATGAGAAATTGAAGTATTCTTTTCATTAAATTTAAACTGATATATAATTAAAGTATCTGTGAATCTCTTTGTTTTGAGTTAGATAAGCAAATTTTCTGTGGGGAGCCCTGTCAGCTCCCTGAAGCTATCTTACTGATCAAGTGCCATACTACTTGAGTGTCATCAGTCACAGAGTTCTTGTATTGCCTACTGGGGACCATGAGAACTTGGCACCCTCAAAGAGGCAGATGGAACAATGGCTCATGAACACCTTACATTTAAAGTATGTCATTTTGCCATTAATCAGGGAAGGCACCCAGAAAGGTAGGTGAATCAAAACAGACTACTGCTTGGTTCATAATTGCAACCTACATCCTCAGAAAAGCAAAAAAACTCCCCACAAAGTAAACAAACAAGCAAAACGTCATCCAACTAACCCCCCCATTTTATAGTGGAGTCTCTTTCCCCCTTTCCTCATGGGGAAAGGGGAGCTGGCTCGAGTGAGCCGGGCTACCCACCAGCCAGTTCTTGACTGATGTTAAGGGCGCTGAGTGGTTGCTGTCGCTCTGGCTCTGTGTTTCCATTTTCTTTGGTATTTTTGCCCTTGCAGTGGTGTTATAAACAGAAGTGTGCATGTAGCCAGGAGTTTTTGAGTACTGGAGCTGCATGTGCCTAGGGTTATTTTACCTTTTGCCAGAGGAGTTCTCCTTTTTACCTCTTTAGGCTTTGCCTAGGGTGTGGTAGTGGTCCTCCTCTGTTATCCCTGAGGCTTTACTGTGGCTGCTTGTGGTTGGATTGCCTGCACTGACAGGGCTTACTGGCTTAGCTGGCCTGAGTGCCTAGGCGTCTTGTAGGACTCATTCGCCCTACGGGCCCTGGAAAACCCCAGTGGGCTCGGTGGTACAATGGTACCTCTTCCGAGCCCGCTCTCGCCTTGTGCGAATTCAAAGATTGCTCGTCACCCCTGCCTCAGGGCGACGATCATCCGTACTGCTTCCGCCATTCTGCCTGTTGGGTTGGGGACATCTATGACCCAGAGTCTTGCAGGACTTGTTCCCTGCTTGTGTTCCAATCCTACCAGTTCTCTTCTGATATCTGAATTAGGCAGCAGCATTGCATAAGCATTTTTCAGTGTTGCAACATGCCAGGTTGGGTGCCAGGTTGAGTGCCAGATTGGGTGCCTGGTTGGAAGCTCCGGAGCTGCCCTGCTTGAGTTAAGACTCAGGTTTAGGGTGTTGGTCGCTTCGACCTTGGTTCAGTCCACGCCCCCTCTTTCTTACCAATTGGGCAGAGTTCACCCTTCCCCTCCCACCCTGCTGCTGACTCTCAAAAGTCTGGGGTTTTCGAGTCAGGGCAGGGTTTAGCTCGGGGCGAGGCTCGGGTGGCTCCGGGCCTGCTCCTTCCAATGTGGGCGTGGAGGTAGTTGAGCCTGTTCTTCCCGCTGAGGCTTCAGAGTTTTCCCAACCAACTCACTTCTTTGAAGCTTTTTCTCTGGACTCTGCCTTTCCCTCTTAGGCAGTGGGTGTGGAGGAGGGCTCTGCTCTGGGGCCTTTGTCAACGGTTCCCGGGGCTCAGTAGGGGGAGGGGAGTCCGGGTGGAGCTCTTGGGTTCTGTTTGACCCTCCTTGGTCCCTTGTGCCCTCTGTGCTGGGGCTTCTTCAGCTGGGTATAGGGTTTTTGTATTCTCCTTCCCTTTTGGGTTCCTCGGGTTTGCCCTTTCAGAAGTTTTCTTCCTCTGAGATTTCCCCTGTGGACATTTGGGAGGCTCTCAGCACTTACCTCCTGTCGGATTTGGTTTACCTTACCTGGATGATGGATCCGGCCTCCTGTGCGTTTGGTTTTTCTTCCCCCTATTGGGTGATTTCCGAGGTTCTGGAGTCTTCCTGGCTGACAGACTGTCTCTTCTTTTCTCTTGGGGTTTGGCATGGCTTTTGTCGTACCCATGTGCTTGAGTGGAGGGAGGTTACCACAATGTTGCAGGTATTCTTGGGGGTGCACTCTTGAGTTCATTGATGAGTGGATCTTCGCTCCCGCGCTTTTCTCTCGATGTTAGTCTGGTGCAGCTGCATGTTTGGGTGTCTCTCTTTCGGCTGCCTTGGTACCCGATGACATTTGGGCTCATTGTCACTTGGGCTCTGTCTTGCAATTCTTCGGCCTTCTGGAGCTGTCCTCGGATTTGTTTTCAGATGATGTGGGGTCACAGGGTGGGGGCCTTTGGCGGGGATTTTTGTATCGGCTGCTTTGACATCATCTACCTGCTGAAGCTGTTTGCGCTAATCCTCTGGGAGGCTGTTTTCATGTTTTTCACCTGCCTCTTCAGTCTGCTCTTTTTGTTCTCTGGTGTTTGCGATGGATAGTTTGTCAGTTTTTGTCAGTAACTTCTTCTAGTTGCGTCTTATTTTCAACTTCTTGTGTTTCTGAGGGGGTCGATCCCATGCCCTCCCAGAAGGGTCAGACCAGGGCTCGGGTTACATTGAGTTGGGATAGGCCTGTGGTGCCAGAAGCTGGGTTAGAGGTGTCCCTGGTGCTGTTTTCGTCTGATCGGTACAGTATTTGCTCTGCATGCTTGATTAGCTCTCAGGGTTCGTGTCGGCCATGTCGTGGGTCACCCCTTTGATGGAAGGGAAGTCTCGCTCATTTCACCCATGCCTGGTCCCACAATATGTGGGCGTTTTGGGTCATCTCTTAGCGATGGGTGGCCTATCCTCTCTTTGGGGAATTGGGTTTTCTGTGGAGAGCTCTTCGACTCCCTGAAGCTAAACCGGGCTGATGTGTACTCACCTATTTGTGCTTGCGCGGGTTGAGCTCTGGCTTTTTGGTCCTGCCTCTCAACTGTCAATCAACTGGTGTACAGGTTCCTGAGCCTATTGGGCTCTATCATATCTACACTTGAAACTGTGTATGGAGTCAGCCTCCACCACATCACTGCCTAATGCATTCCATTTGTCAACTGCTCTGACACTAAAAAAATTCTTTCTAATATCTCTGTGGCTCATTTGGGCACTCAGTTTCCACCTGTGTCCCCTAGTGCGTGTGCCCCTTGTGTTAAATAGCCCGTCTTTATCTACTGTCAATTCCTCTGAGAATCTTGTACGTGGTGATCATATCCCCCACTAACTCTTCTGTCTGGTGGCAAACCTTTGAACTTTTTTCAGTTTGGTCTTGTGCTTGACTAGATGTGGACTCCATGCTGGGGCTGCATACCCCAGGATTGGTCTGACATAGGTGGTATACAAAGTTCTGAATGATTCCTAACACACAAGTGTCTAAATGTCGTTCTTATGTTAGCCAACCTGGCATATGCTGCTGATGTTATCCTCTTGATATGGGCTTCAGGGGACAGGTCTGGCATGATATCAACCCCCAGGTCTTTCTCTCTCTGACTCGTGTAGAATTTCATCTCCCAAATGATACCTTGTATGTGGCCTCCTGCTCCCTACACCTATCTTCATTTCATTACATTTGCTCTAACAATCATTTGTTCAACCATTCCTTTAGTTTGTCTAGGTCTTCTTGAAGCCTCAAGCAGTCCTCCTCTCTTAATCCTTCTCATAATTTTGGCATCATCAGCAAACATTGAGAGGAATGAGTCTATACCCTCTGGGAGATCATTCTCGTATATCAGAAACAGGATAGGCCCGAGTACAGAGCACTGTGCGACTCCACTGGTGACTTCATGCCAATCTGAGGTCTCACCCCTCACTATAACTCTCTGCTTCCTATTGCTTAGGTATTCCTTTATCCACTGGATCACTTTACCAGTTACTCCTGCCTGTCTCTCCAGCTTATGTACCAGCCTCTTATGGGGGACTGTATCAAAGGCTTTCCGACAGTCCACAAAATGCAGTCTGCCCAGCCTTCTCTTTCTTGCTTAATCTTTGTCACCTGATCGTAGAATTCTATTAAGCCAGTAAGGCAAGATTTACCCTCCCTGAACCCATGTTGGCAATTTGTCACGAAGTCCCTTCTCTCCAGATGTGTTACTAGATTTTTTCTCATGATCTTCTCCATCACTTTGCATGTTATACAAGTTAAGGACACTGGCCTGTAGTTCAGTGCCTCTTGTCTGTCACCCTTTTTGTATATTGGGACCACATTAGCCGCCTTCCATATTTCTAGTAGGTCTCCCGTCTCCAGTGACCTACTATACACTATGGAGAGTGGCAAGCAGAGTGCCTCTGCACACTCTTTCAATACCCATGGTGATATCCCGTCTGGACCAACAGCCTTTCTAACATCCAGATCCAGCAGGTGTTTCTTGACCTCCTTTCTCGTAATTTCGAACCCTTCCAAGGCCGCCTGGTTTACTGCCCCCTCTCCTAGCGCAGTGATCTCACCATATTCTATTGTGAAGACCACCTGGAACCTCTTGTTGAGTTCCTCACACACCTCTTTGTCATTCTCTGTATACCTGTCCTTGCCTGTTCTAAGTTTCATTACCTGTTCTTCTACTGATTTTTTCCTCCTGATGTGACTGTGGAGTAGCTTTGGATCGGTCTTGGCTTTGCTTGCTATATCATTTTCATAATTTTTCTCTACTTCCCTTCTCACACTAACATACTCAATCCTGGTTCTCTGGTATCTCTCTCTGCTGTCTGGTGTTCTGTTGTTTCAGAAGTTCCTCCACGCCCTTTTGTTCAGCACCTTAGCTTCCGTACATGCCCTATTAAACCATGGATTCTTCTTTTGCTTCTCGGATTTTTCCCTTAGGGCCGGGATAAACCTGTTTACTGCCTCCTGACACTTTTGGGTGACATAGTCCATCATGTCTTGTACCGACTTAGCTCTGAGGTCTGTGTCCCATGAGGACACAATCTAAAATGATCCCTTAGGAAACTTCTCATCTCCTCATAATTCCCCTTTCAGTATGCCAGTCTTTTGTTTTCTAGTTCTTTTTGGGGGGAGATAAGTCCTAGCTCTACCAAGTACTCAAAGATCAATACACTGTGGTCACTCATTCCTAAGGGTGCTTCCATCTTAATCTCCCTTATATCCAACTCCAGTATGTGTATGTATTAGACCATGATAACAGTGAATCGATGGAGTTCTAGGCCTACCGAGGACCAGTGCCAGAACCTGGCCCACTCAGAGAGGCATGAGAAGTAATGGCTTATAGCCCTTAGGCTGCGCTATACAATGGTACCTTTGTTTACGATCGTAATTCGTTCCCAGAAACGCGTTGTCAACCAAAAATTTGTCAACCAAAACCAATTTTCCCATAAGAAATAATGTAAATTGAATTAATCCGTTCCACATCCCCAAAAATATTAACATAAAAATACATTTTATTCTGAATAACATTCATTTTGTACTAGCTACAATATAGTATATATATCTCTTACCTTGAATAAGGATTCTTGCTGTCATATGGAAGATGGTGAGGAGGAGGAGGGGAAGAGGAGAGGTGTTACTGTTTGGAAGGGGAGTCCTCTTCCATTATAACATCAGACAGGATTGGTTCAACAGAAATTGTGAGAGGGCCAGAGACCAAAAGACACAAAAATGGAATCAATACAGGAAGAGGCCAAACCCCCAAACATACCAGCGATACAAAGATGGGAGAAACAACTACACGGCAGTGAGGAGAGAGGCAGAAAGAAATTTTGAAAAAGGGATTGCAGACAAATGTAAAACACAACCAGGTTTATTCTATAAATTCATAAACAACAAATTGCAGGTAAAGGATTCAGAGGTTGAAAATGGGAAATAAATTGATGGAAAATAAAAAGGAAATGTGTGAAACATTAACCCTTAACATGCTCGGGGTCTAATATCCTGCTATCCGCACAGGCGCATGTCATTTTGAAAAAAAAAAAAATTATTTTTTCTTCCTAACCTGTTAATTTGTGTTCACTGATCACGGGAAAAATAATAAAAAAATCGTAAGTGGCATATATTGTCCGCTATAGGGCGGGGAAGTCTGGCAAATTATAGGCGCTGACTCAGCATGTGTCCCAGGCGGTATGTTGCTCGCCAGCTGTCAGGGCAGAGTTGCCACAAAGAGATAATTACCTAATTATTTCAATGTCTCTGATTGATTTTTCATAGTTTTTTTGCTGTAATATTATTCAATAGTGTGTAGTTTTATATATTTATATAATAAAATGAGTGAATCATTGCTGTACTCAAAAATATGGTGTGCATATTGTTGATTCAGTTATGTTCATCAATCAGTGAACAAATACTTTGTCGGTTATTACACTATAAGCACAGGTTATATATAAGTATCTGCATGTTTTGTTCACTATAACGAACCACTAAGTAGCTATTATGAGTCAAAAAGTAACGAGGAGTGACCGCTGTGTACCAGCCAGCCACTCCCGCCCTCCCTCCAGTCATCTGACTCGCCCACATTCTCTTCCCACAATACTGTTTTTGCTATAATTCACTATATACAGACGTTATATATAAGTATCTACATGTTTTGTTCACCATAACTGTACATCTAAGCTTGTATGGTGAGTAAAGTCACAAAGACATAGGACCTAACACAGTCAGCTGATGGCTGCCTCCCTCAAGGCCAGATGCACTAATATTTCTCCTCCAACAATACTGTGTGGTGTTATTATGCTATATACACACATTATAAATAAATATCTACCTGTTTTATTCACCATACTTGTACAAATAAACTGGTATGGTGCCCAAAGACCATCGTGGTAACCAGTAAACAACACCGTCGTCTGCACGGTGGCGTCGTCTGCACGATGCCACCGCCCTCACCAAAATGGCGGCTCCTAACCTTCTCTTGCTGTTTATACCCTCTATACACACGTTATATATAAGTATCTACATTTGTGTTCACTATAGCGAACCACTAAGCTGGTATGCTGAGTGCAGTCAATAAAAGGTGGCCACACACAGTCAGAAAACATCGCCACCACCCTCCCTCCCACAGCATTACTCCTCCCTCCATGGCGCACAGCGCTAAATATCATTGCAATCCTGCTATTATCAGAAACCTGGTCACTTTTATCACAGTCAGGGGT
Source organism: Procambarus virginalis (assembly GCA_020271785.1). Taxonomy (NCBI): domain Eukaryota; kingdom Metazoa; phylum Arthropoda; class Malacostraca; order Decapoda; family Cambaridae; genus Procambarus; species Procambarus virginalis. The sequence continues at coordinate 13,014,460 of WNGS01162157.1, forward strand.
CTTCTGTAATAATATCATCGCTACATAATAGCATGAACAAGTATATTATGGCATTTTTAGGCGATGCTGTGGTCACAAGCTGAACAGCAGTGCTGTGAGCTCATGCTGCGTACGTCAGGCTTGGTAGCTTACGCGATACTGAGGTCCCTAACACCCGGGAGTTTGGCCCACGATTTTTTTTAAAAATGGCGTCTGTTTACAAGAGCCCTGATGAAGGTGTGGTGAACCCCGTGTATCCGCGGGCCGTTTAAATCTTGCGTAGTGCTCCAACACTTCATATGAAGTGAAGCGCAGTCGACTGGTAAAACGCCTAGCACTTCATATGAAGTGATGCGCACTTTAAGGGTTAAACGAAAAGTTCCAAAGTGTGTTTGTACAAAATGAAATCTTCAGGGAACCAGACACAATAAGAATTCCAGAGAACAACATAGAGCACATAGAGGTGTCTAGAGACGAAGTGGAAAAAATGCTCAAGGAGCTAAGTAAGAACAAAGCAGTTGGTCCAGATGGAGTTTCACCATGGGTTCTGAGAGAATGTGCACCTGAACTCAGCATTCCACTTCAACTGATTTTTCAGGCATCCCTGTGTACAGGAGTTGTAGCTGATGTGTGAAAAAATGCTAACATAGTTCTAATCTACAAAAGTGGAAACAGGGAAGACCCCCTTAATTATAGACCTGTATCATTGACAAGTGTAATAGTCAAAATATTGGAAAAAATAATTAAAACTAAATGGGTAGAATACCTGGAGAAAAACGATAAAATATCAGACAGACAGTATGGTTTTTGATCTGGATGATCCTGTGTAATGAACTTGCTCAGTTTTTATGATCGAGCAACAGAGATATTACAGAAAAGAGATGGTTGGGTTGACTGCATCTATCTGGACCTAAAAAAAGGCTTTCGACAGAGTTCCCATAAGAGGTTGTTCTGGAAACTGGAACATATTGGAGGGGTGACACACAACCTATAAATTATGTGAGAAATCTTTAAAGAATTCTGACAAAGAAAGGGATCTAGCGGTGGTTCTAGATAGAAAACTGTCACCTGAGGACCACATTAAGACCATTGTGCGAGGAGCCTATGCTACACTTTCTAACCTCAGAATTGCTTTTAAATACATGGATGGAGAAATACTAAAGAAATTGTTCACGACTTTTATTAGACCAAAGCTGGAATATGCAGCGGTTGTATGGTGTCCATATCTTAAGACGCACATCAACAAACTGGAAAAGGTGCAACGACATGCCACTAAGTGGCTCCCAGAACTGAAGGGCAAGAGCTATGAGGAGAGGTTAGAGGCATTAAATATGCAAAAACTAGAAGATAGAAGAAAAAGATGCGATATGATCACAACGTTCAAAATAGTAACAGGAATCGATAAAATTGAAAGGGAAGAATTCCTGAGACCCGGAACTTCAAGAACAAGAGATCATAGATTTAAACTAACGAAACAAAGCTGTCGGAGAAATATATGAAAATTCACTTTTGTAAACAGAGTGGTAGACAAGTTGGAACAAGTTAAGTGAAAAGGTGGTGGAGGCCAAAACCGTCAGTAATTTCAAAGCATTATATGACAAAGAGTGTCATATAATGCCGCCTGAACCGTCCTAGTCTTTGGCCAGAGTGGTCTCTCTTTCTTTCTTCTCCTCGTTTTGTTGTGGCCCCTTCGGTTCCAGATTGTTTTTCGAAGGCTCTTTTCCTGTTAGCACTGGCCTCTGGGGATCAGGTTGGTGAGCTTTATGCTCTCCTCCGATGCAGAGGTTTCTGCTCCTTTGGTCGGGGAGATCGGTTTGTTCGTCTGCAGCCTTCTCCTTCTTTTCTGGCAAAGAATGAGACTGCTGCTTTCTGAAGGGGTCCCTGGGTTGTTGATGCTTGGTTGATTAGGCCTTGGGTGCATCATGTCTTGTGTCCGGTTGCTGCTCTCCGCCGTTATTTGCGTGCCACGACTTCTGTGTCTGTGGCTGCACTTTGGGTTGATCCGGTTTCTCTTCTTCCCTGTTTGAGGGTGTGGGTCTCCCAGGTCGTCCGCAGGATTATTAAGACTAGCCAACCTGCGGTCTATCCCCATGCCCATGACGTCCGCAAGTTCGCGGCTCTTGCCGCCGTCTTTGGCAATGTCTTGGGCTGACATTCGGGCGCGGGGATTTTGGTGGTCGAACAGGGTCCTGGCTGCTTGTTACCTTGTAAACGTTCCTGGGCCCAGTCGGACATGTGTTTCTTTGGGTCGGCGGATGCAGCCAGTTGTCTTGACTTAGGGTTGAGGAGTGAGCAGCAACCACTTCCCGGGTAAGTCCCTATTCTTTCCTCTGTGGGTAGTTAGCTCCAAGGAGCCATAGGGGCTCCCCCCAGAAAACCAGCGTTGAATGTAATGAACCGCCATTTTCTGGGTGAGTCGGAGGCTCCCCAGCATCCGTCCCTCCCTCCCTCCGGTCGGCGGGGAAGTTTTGTGCCTCCAGATCCGGATCCCTTTCAGGTCCCAAACCTGAAAGCCGAGGGATCCATTGCCGAGGCATAATCCGGGTCACGCAGGAGGTTTGCTGCAAGGGCCGCCCGCACCGCAGGAGGTTGGATGCGATAAGCCGAAAACCTCCGAAAAGACGGAATTGAAGCACCTGGGGGAACACGGAACTGAACCAGGGGAGGGGCAAACACCAAGTCCAACTTGTACGCAGAGGGGGGAAAAGAAAACCCCACTCCTTGTAACAGTAAACCCCGCTCAGAGGGCAGAAAAATCCAGGCGGGGTCCAGCGCGGCCCAAGGCCCCCACGTAAGCCCCTCCCCAGTCCTCTGCAGGACCCGGGGCCGAGTCCTTTCCCCAAGTACCAACCCCACCAGACGAGGCCGGCGCAGCTGTAGAAGCCGGATAGAACGAGGCTCACTGGTCAGACCCAGGGGCTTCGGCCGGGGGAGGAGACTCGAATGACTCCGTCGCCTCACCGGAAGGGGGATTTCCCGAGGCTGCTCGAGTCTCAAGACCAACTAATCACTGCCCTGACTCTGAAACCCTCAGATGTTTTTGGGCCAGAAGCAGGAGAGGGGGACCAGAACGAACAACAGGTGGGGAAGGACTAGGAGGTGCGGACTGACCCAGGGTCGAAGCGACCCCCCACTCCTAAGTGCGGGTCCCTATAAGCAAAACGAGGCAGCCGCGGAGCATCTGGGTGAGCAACCAACCGAACGCGTTGCAACAAACAAAACCTAGAATGCAACCCCTGCGCAGTCTGTACCCAAAGATGATCATCCACAGATGGGTAAATTGAGTCACCAGTAAGCAGCAGTACTCACAGGACTCAGGGTCGAAGTGTCACCGACCCAACAGGCTGCGCGAAGAAGGCAAAAACAGTGAGGGTCACCCTGAGACAAGGGGACCGAACAATCCTCAAACTCACATGAAGTGATGGGGGGACCCCGGGGTCACATCCATCGGATCCACGCGTCCCCTAGGGGATTCTCAGGGTCTTGAGTGTTTACTTGAAGAGGACTCGTGCTCAGGTAAACCCAGGCGCTACTGTTAACCGGCGCCCAAAACTACCAAACAAACAGTCTAAAGCTGAACCCCAGGGACGTGTACACTCACGAGGACCAAGCAGGGGGGCACCACCAAGCATCAGGGTGAGGCCAAACACTAGTGACAAGTAGGGCCGAACCCCCCAACAAGGCAAAAACAAATACAAAACCCCCGAAAGAGTGCAACGTACCCCAAGGAACAGAGCCGGCTGCTGTGATAGGTGACAACAAGCTGTGCAGTACCCTGGCCCCTTACCAGTGCAAAAACTTACTCTTACTCTAAGGTAAACTAGGGAGACAAAACACCCAAGTACCCAAAGGGCGGCCAAAAAACCGAGCAGTTAAACAGACCCACAGAGCAGACCCTGAGGAACTTGTGGAAGGTAACCCCAAGCTCCAAGGGCAGTGCTTACAAGGCACCTAGAGAAGGGAACCCTAGGCGCATGCAGCCTGAGTACTGAAGAATAACTCCTGGCTCTTGCACCCCTGGGGTACAGCAGCCACACACAAGGCACAGCGCCACAAAAAGACTGGAGCCAGAGCACACAACCGAGCCGATAGCATCAGTCTCAAGAACTGGATTGTGGATCACCAGCGCGGTAGGTCTAGGACTACCCCCTTCCCCTCCCGGGGAGGGGGGAGCTGCGCAGACAGTGGCGCGCCGATGGGTGACATCATACTAGTTTGCTCATTTTTGTTTGTGGAGTTCTATCCACTCTTTCGACTTTTGGATTCAATTTTCACCAAAATAGGGGTTTGTTTTGGGATGCCTGCATTTCTGGGTGCCTAACCCTGTTGATGGCAGACATAGAATACTTCCAATCACATGGGGGGGGGGGTTTCTATAGGCCATTGCTCCACTTGCCTCTCTAGAGGGGGGCCAGGTTCTGGCTCGTGGTCCCCGGTAGGCCCATAAGAACTCCATACACATGACTGATACCAAAGTCTGACATTAGCATATCAGCCTAGTAATCTCCGGGGAGCCTCTGGGACTCGCCCAGAAAATGGCGTTTCATTACATTCAACACTGGTTTTTTGCATTTAAGGATGTCTTAACCAAACTAAACTCAGCCAGACGAATCTCATGCTTTTCACTTTGTGACTACTAAATAGCTTAACAGAAAATGCAAAATATTTACTTTATCAAAATGAGGAGATTACGATATCTTTGGAATAGCCTTTTATTTTAAAGACTAAACCAAAACTATAGATACATGATGACAGTGTTGGATTTGTCTGAAATTAAGTTTGCCTAATGTAGAAATTGTGAAACGAACATTTATACAGTTTAAAAATATAATAATGAATATAGTTAATTTTAAGATAGTTAATAACATTCATATATTAAATGAAAGCTCTTGATGTTTTGTGGCAACTGTATTCATAATTGCAATAATGACAGGTACTGTAGAATAATACATTATAATTTTTTCAGGCTCAACATACGGCGTGATCACTTGCTAGAGGATGCATTTAATAAGGTTATGGGAGCCAGTAAGAAGGATCTTCAAAAGTCAAAATTATACATAACATTCTATGGGGAAGAAGGACTGGATTATGGTGGACCATCCCGAGAATTTTTCTTCCTTCTATCCAGAGAACTCTTTAATCTTATTATGGCCTGTTTGAATACTCTGCAAATGATACATACACAGTGCAGATTTCTCCCATGTCTGCATTTGTCGACAACTACCATGACTGGTTCAGGTTTTGTGGGAGGGTGCTGGGCCTGGCTCTAGTTCATCAGTATCTGCTTGATGCATTCTTTACCAGACCATTCTACAAGGGTCTACTACGCAGGTACCTTAGTACTTTAATCTTTACGTACAGTACTACAAACATTTAAATTCCTCAGAATCATTAATTGTTCTTTCCAAATGTAGTTGACGATGATATTTTCTCTTCTTCCCAATACATTGAATATGTTTAAAACCATAAATATGATTGATAAAGAACACCTTGTTAACTTTATTGATTGATTGTATTGAATACCTTGTATTCTTTTCCATTCATAGGTGTTTTAAACAAATCAGACTTTAATAACACATTATAACTTGCTTGAAGAGCAACTTAACACTTTCGCACCCTCGGCAGTCGCGCATAAAACTTTCCCCTTGTGCTCCCGGTGTTTCGGGCGATTGAGCGGCGACACTGAAAAGTGTATACTCTTTTCAGTGTTCTCACCTTAATTTTCTATGTATGTGTTTCATTTTGGTATCAATGTGTTTGCAATAGAATGTTCTAGAGGAACATATATATATATATATATATATATATATATATATATATATATATATATATATATATATATATAATATATATATATATAAAATGTCACCAAAGCAGGCATGAGACCGGTACCAATTAAAAAACAAGTTCGCTCGTTAGCCGTTAGTGCCAAACAGCGATGAAATGTTTCTACTCTTTCCAGGTTTGTCACTTCTCGTTCATTTGTTTGTCAAAATCGTTCATTTTGGTATCACTTTGATCACAATAAAATTCCATACGTGGACATATGCATATAAAGTCCAAATCATGGGCATGCCCCACCCGCAACAACGTGGGAAGTCGCCGAAATTTTACCCGTTACCTGATAGCACATCGGCTACACCCCTACTGAAAAGGGTATACTCTTTTCAGTGTTCTGACCATAATTTTTGATGTACGTTTTTCATATTGGTATGAATGTGTGTGCAAGAGAATGTTCTAGAGTAACATGTATAAAATATCATTAAAGCAGGCGTGAGACCGGCACCAAATAAAAAACAAGGTCGCTTGTTAGCCGTGTGCGCCAAACAGTGAGGATATGGTGCTGCTCTTTTCATGTTTGTCAAGTTCAAACTTGTTCTACCACGTTCATTTTGATATCACTGTGATCGCAATAAAATTCCCTACACGGACATATGCATATCAAGTCCAAATCATGGGCACGCCCCACCCGCAACAACGTCGAAAGTCGCCAAAGCATTACCCACTAGATTTCACTCTTTTCCACACCCTTTACACCCGGTACACCTGAAAAACACACAAAGAAGATTTATGGCTCAGGGCCCAGTAATGCCATGCGGCCTACTAAGGAGAACGGGAATTTAATGGCGCCCGTTTTGAAACTAGCCTGTAGTTGATCGGATAAAAAATTAATTTTATACAAATATTTTTGTATCGAACGCAGCACGAGTCCTCGGCTTGGAGTCAGGAGAAAAAAATCGGATGCCAGGGGCGTTAACGGAGAGCGATAGTGTTAAATACAAGCAAGAAATAGAAGTTCCAAAACCCCCAGAATGTTGAATAGAGCAAGTAAGGAAGGAATGGGGAAAGTGTCTTTGTTCACTAGCTTAGATATGGTAGTTATATTCAACTTTGTGTGATTGGCAGAATTGTACTCTTCCCAGTGTTGGTTAAAGCTCAGTACTTCAGTGGGTTTTAATTGACTTTATAATTTATACAGGCTGCCTTGGATGCATGCCCTGCCATCTTGAATGATGTTTAGCACCTTTTGGATATTCTACAACACAGTGTTACGTAATCTTCCTGGCTTGGCACCTTCTTTTGATAATTACTTACTTGGATGCCTTTCCCTGTTTGATCACACTACTTCTGCAGAATGCAGTGCTGCATTTCTATGCTTGCCCTGCCATACTCTTTCTCCTCTTGTGGAGGAAGTGAGCTGGGTCATGGTAGGCAGCTGGAGTATTTTTTTAATTTGGTTTGTCTGCTGTTTCTACTGCAGCAGTTAGTTTTGACCTCGACTTCAGGACACCCAAATTTCCTTCTTCTCAGGCTCCTGGTTGAGGCTGGACTTCTGCTGCATTGATCTTTTCAGAGAGTGCAGGTCCTGTCATATTCACTGGTGCAGTGGAATGTCTTCCACCCACCCTTTCATGGTTTACTCTTATTCTGATATAGTGAGGGGTTGTCTGAGCCCCGTCTGTGCAACTTGGGCCTCGGACCTTACTCCTCGTAATCATGAGTCTTCAGTGGCCTTGATCCTCCTACTTGTTGGGTTCCTTGGTTTTTGCTCATTTGTATCATTGACTTATTTGCATTGTCTTTCAAGTTTTGTTGGCTAGGGTTGTATGTGTGCACAGTGAAGCACTACCTCTTAAGTGGCATTCTGCAATTGATTCTCCAGTGCATAATTTTCTCCTCATACAGTCCAGACTCTTCTGTGCTTCTTGTCCACCTTGCTGATTGGGTGACCAAGCATTCTTGGTTTGTGGCCTGGCTGAGCAACCAAGATGATTTGTTACTCTTGTCCACAGTTGGACTTCCACAATTTGCAGGGATTTTACCATAATGCTCATACCATTCAAATCACTTACGTTGTTCTGCCTTGAGTGCTGCTCAGTACTCACTTCTCCTTTCAGAGCAGAAGAAAGTTCTAAAATATAAGAAATACAGAGAACATATATGGCACCCATAGTCATGAAGAGGTACCTAAATTTTTGGAACCATCTCAAACCTCTCAAAATACACTCGCTAGTAAGAAGGAAAATATAAATATATATATATATATATTATGTGATACTTCTCATATTACATATACATAGAAGATACCAGGAAACCAGGTACTGGAGCAAATGATATGGTAGAAATTGTAGAATATAATGAGTGAGGAGTAAAGGTGCCATCAGCTTAACTGAAGAACATTGTATGAACACAGAGATCATTGGCTATCCCTCCCAGGAAGCATAATAAATATTACCAGAACAAAAGTGGACTTCAAGACTAAATTAGACACATTCCTGCAAGGAGTGCCAGACCATCCAGGTTATAGCAGATATGTGTGAGTGCAGGCTGCTCCAAGACATTCTGTTAGACAAAGTTATCACAGTCAAGCATGGCCCGAGGCTGGGTTTGGAATACAAGATCTCCAAGAACCTACTCCAGATATGATCTAGGTATAATCTCATTCCAGTGTGAGTTGTGCTGGTTCCACCTCTCCTGTTGCAGCCGGTCCTCCAAAAATGGGGTGGTAAATGTAAGAAGACAAATAAGTGCAATTATGTACTATTCATATCAGTTAGGAATTGTACTTATTTTCACTTAGTATTAAATCGTACTGTCAAATATACTGTGAATATTTGAGTTTACCTGAAAAACTGAATAGAAAACCACAACCTCACCTAACCGTCTTAGTTTTTGAAGATAATAATTTTATTGCTTCTTAATTACAATTAGTACTTAACCTATAGCTATATTGATATTACAGTTTTATAAAACTAATAAAACAAAAATAAGTTATATCAATAAATTGTAATGTAACTCAGGATATTTTAAAATTTTGTATAAAATCTGTATTGTTTAATAAACCTGAAAAAGAAATTCCTGATATTTAAAACTTGTGTATTGCAAATTTAAATTGAAAACTTCATCCTAAAATTCTGAGTGTCTTAACAGAAAACGAGAAGAATTAAATCGGGGGGAGGGGGTTGGGTAAATGTAACAGCCCCACAAGTGCAATTATGCACTGTTTATGACAGTAAGAAAGTGTACTTATTACACTTAGTATTAAATCGTACTGCCAATTCGGAGGATGGGTTGCCTGTTGGGGACTCAAGAGGGTGTTCAGTTGCCTGCACTTGACCTGTGTCTGGCTAAGGGCATTGTCTCCTCCTCTGTTGGTTTGGACTAAATTGGCACCGAGACCGTGTGGACCTGGTTCCCTGTTGCTCTTCGTGTCTGGAGTTGTATGGAATGCAGCTAGTAGATGTCTTGGTGTCAATTCTGTGTCATTTCTCAAACTGGCAATATGAAGCTGCTTGGCTGGCTTTCCTGAACCTTTTGTCCTAATGTCATCTGCCTTCCATCTGTGGCAGTAGTTGCATCTTGGATCTTTGGATCGTCTAGGATCACTTCCTGGTACCTGGAATTATCTCTTATATTGGCCTTGACAAAGTCTCTCGTGCTTTCTTATGTAGTGGCATTATCCTCTTCTTTATTTCTGCTATTGGCATGGATCTTCTTTCACCTGGGACTTATTGCTACATGGTGGGATTTTTGTAGGTATAAGATAATTGGACTTCATGTTCTTTACCAACAGCTGCTTTTCTAGGGGAGCCCCTTGAGGCTCTCTAAAGCTATTACACTGGTTCAGAGCCATACTACTAGGTGCCATCAGTCGTGGAGTTCGTATTGACCTACTGGGGACCTTGAGTCAGAACCTGGCCCTCTCAGAGGCACAGGGAGCGGTGGCATTATGAACATCTTACCTTTAAAGTACCCTTTAAAGTACTGCTAACTGCCGGTTACCAGTACCCTGCCATGGGTTACCTGGGCGTGAGTCTCGTTAAGTGCTCAGGGCCCTGGGAAACCCCTGAGGACAAGTGGGTCTGATGGATGTGATCCCAGGGTCCCCTCCCCCCCTCGCTTCGTTCGAGTTTGAGGGTTGTTCAGTCCCCATGTCTCAGGGTGACCCTCACTGTCTTTGCCGCCATCACGCTGCCTGTTGGGTCGGTGACACTTTCGACCCTGAGTCCTGTGAGTTCTGCTGCTTGCTAGTGACTCAATTTACCCAGTCTCATGATGATCTTATGAGGGTACAGGCAGTGCAGGTGTTGCATGCTCGTTTTAGGTTGTTGCAACATACTCGGTTGGTTGCTCATCCGGATGCCCCAAGGCTGCTCCGTTTTGCTTATAGGGACCCGGACTTGGGGGTGGGATCACTTCGACCTTGGTTCAGTCTGCCTTTCCCTCGTCCTTCCCCTCCTGTGGTTCGTTCTGGTCCCCCCCCCCCCACTCCTGCTTCTGGCCCCGAAGCATCTGAGGGTTTCGGAGCCAGAGCAGGGTTTAGAGGGTCTTGAGGCTCGGGGCAGTCTCATGGGATGCCCCTTCTGGTGTGGCGACAGAGGCATTCGAGTCTTGTCTGCCTGCCGAAGCCACCAGGTCTGACCAGTGGGCCGCCCCTTCCGTTCGGCTTACTCGGCTGCGCCTGCCTTGTCTCTTGAGGCCAGTGCTTTGGGAGATGACTCGGCCCCAGGTCCTGCGGAGGAGTATCCCAGGGCGAGGGAGAGGCTGACTTGAGGGCCTTGGGCCCCGCTGGACCCCGCCTAGGTTTTTCTACCCTCTGAACGGGACCTGATGTTACAAGGAGTGGGGCTTTCTTATCCCCCTCTGCATACGAATTGGATTAGGTGACTACCCCTCCCCGGGTTTGGTTCCGTGTCTCCCCCCCCCCTTCCCTGGGTGCGTCAGTTCCGCCCTTCCGGAGGTTTTTCGCTTCTCGCATCCAACCTTCTACTGTACAGTGCGGGCAGCCCTTGTGGCTTACCTCCTGTGTGACCCGGATTATGCCTCGATGATGGATTCGTCTTCGTTCAGGTTTGGGACTTCGTTTCCTTTCTGGGTACATTACGAGGTTCCGGAGTCGTCCTTGCTGGTGGACTGTCCTGTCTTGCGTTGGAGGCTTGGCATTCATTCTGCCGTACCCGCATGCTTGAGTGGCACAAGGCTGCGACAGTGGTTCAGGTTTTCCTGGGGGGTGACATTGAGCATCTTAATGAGTGCTTGTTTGCCCCTGCCCTTCCCCGGGATGTGGGCGTGGTGCAGCTCCATATGCAGGTTCCCTCCCTCTTGACTCCGCAGGTTGCTGAGGATATGCGCTCCCATGGCCTTTTGGCTTCGGCTTTGCATTTCTTTTCCCTCCTGGAGCTGTCTTCGGACTGGCTTGAGGAGGATTTAGGGGCACTCTAGGCCGTACCTGGGTCCGGTGCCTTGGGCTCGGCGGCTGCCTTGCTGAAGCTGTTTGCGCCGATCCTGTGGGATGCAGTTTCCCTGTTCTATGCTTCACGGCTTGCGTGTCGGCAGGCGGTGTTAGCCTTCTCCCTGGAATCGGTCTGGTCCTTGGCTCTTAGGATGTCTTCACCTTTTTGTCCTCTACTTTTTGAGGATTCTGTCATGGCGCAGTATATTCAGGCTGCTTTGGCTACTTGTCGGCCTATGTCTGACTTGTTGGTTCTCAGGGGGCCCCAGGGGGGGCCCAAGGGGGTTGTAATTACCTAAGTGTAGTTACAGGATGAGAGCTACGCTCGTGGTGTCCCGTCTTCCCAGCACTCTTTGTCATATAACGCTTTGAAACTACTGACGGTCTTGGCCTCCACCACCTTCTCACTTAACTTGTTCCAACCGTCTACCACTCTGTTTACAAAAGTGAATTTTCGAATATTTCTCCGGCAGCTTTGTTTCGTTAGTTTAAATCTATGACCTCTTGTTCTTGAAGTTCCGGGTCTCAGGAATTCTTCCCTATCAATTTTATCGATTCCTGTTACTATTTTGAATGTAGTGATCATATCACCTCTTTTTCTTCTATCTTCTAGTTTTTGCATGTTTAATGCCTTTAATCTCTCCTCGTAGCTCTTGTCCTTCATTTCTGGGAGCCACTTAGTGGCATGTCGTTGCACCTTTTCCAGTTTGATGATGTGCTTCTTAAGATATGGGCACCATACAACCGCTGCATATTCCAGCTTTGGTCTAATAAAAGTCGTGAACAATTTCTTTAGTATTTCTCCATCCATGTATTTAAAAGCAATTCTGAGGTTAGAAAGTGTAGCATAGGCTCCTCGCACAATGTTCTTCATGTGGTCCTCAGGTGACAGTTTTCTATCTAAAACCACCCCTAGATCCTTTTCTTTATCAGAATTCTTTAAAGATTTCTCACATAATTTATAGGTTGTGTGGGGTCTATGTTCTCCAATTCCACATTCCATAACATGGAACATTCCATATTCCATTCCAACATTCCATAACATTTCATAACATTCCATAACATGGTTGTGCCAGGGCTTGGGGTTTCTCTCGTCGTGGTAGGCCACAGGTGCCCGGTTCGGGTTCGGCGCCACCTTCAGTCCTGCCCTTGTCTGGTCAGTGCGGTGGCCATTGCTCCCCTTGCCTCTCTGAGGGGGCCCGGTTCTGGCCATGGTCCCGGTTGGCCTAAGAACTCCATACACATGACTGATGCCAAAGTCTGACATTAGCATATCAGCCTGGGATGGCTCCGGGGAGCCTCCTGGACTCACCCAGAAAATGGCGATTCATTACATTCAACGCTGTTTTTCTGTGGGGAGCCCCTACGGCTCCCTGGAGCTTATCGGGCTAATGTATGTTATGTTAGACCGGGACACTAGCTATGGAGTTCAGACCTACCAGGGACCAGCGCCAGAACCTGGCCCCTTCAGAGAGGTTTCAGGGAGCAATGGCCCTGGAAAACCCCATAGGTTGGGGTTTTCCTTATCTGCCATCGACCGGGGTTAGGCACCCAGAAAGGTAGGCGTAACAAAACAAACCCCACATGGTAGAAAACTACAACAAACCGAACAGAGAGGTAGAAAACTCCCTACAATCACAAGGAAAACAATCAAACAATCACTTTACTGCCGCGCCGGTTGTCCGCGCAGCCCTCCCCTCCCCGGGAGGGGGGGGGGGGGCCCTGGACCTCACCGCGCCGGCTGCCGTCAGTTCGTAAGCTAGTGTCAACCGGGATACACGCTTCTCTGGCCTCAAATTCCTTGGCGGTGTTTGCCTCGTGTGGCGTTCTCTGCTGTTTTTGTGGTTTGCGGTGGCCAGGAGTATTTCATCAGTGCCGGGGCTGCATGCGTCTAGGGGTTCCCTTCCCTAGGCGCCCTGTGAGTACTGCCCTTGCGTGTCAGGGTTATCTTCTCTGGGGCGTTCGGGAACCGCTCCCGTAGGGGTTCTTGCTGCTCGGCATTTGCCTCGCCCTTGGGGCCAGCTGGGGCTTGGGGCCCTTGTTTGGCCTTGGGTAGGGAGTTGGTGTTGTGCTGGTTAGGGCGCCAAGGTGTTGCACTGCCTGCCACCTACGCGGCGGCCGGTTCCTGTTGCCTCTGGGGACGGTGTACTTTTGCGGGGTTTTCTTTTGTTTTTATTTTCTTGCCTGGTGGGGGTCTGCATAGTGTGGCTATAGTTCCACTAGTAGTGTTTGGCAGCCCTCTGCTAGGCCCCCGTGCTTGTACACGTCCCGGGGGTTTTCAGTATTAATCTTTACCCTTGTTTTCGGGTTTCTTAACCGGTTAGCAACACCTTGCCCGGGCTTCCCGTAGTTGCTAACCTACGGGCCCTGGAAACCCCTGTCTGGGCTCGGGAGACCATTGCATGTGTCTTCCGGGTACCAACCCGTCTTGTACGGGATCGTTGGTTGCTGTGCCTTTGTCTCTAGGTGACAGTCGCCATTTACCTCCGTCATGCTGCCTGTTGGGTCCCTGACACCTTGACCCGGAGTCTTGCGAGAGAGTTTCTCTGCTTGTTCTCCAGTACTCCTGATGTTATTGCTATTCAGAGTACAGGCGGCATCCGTGTTGCAAGCTAGGTTAGGTTGCTGCAACATGCTAGGTTGGTTTCCCACTCGGATGCCCCGAGGCCGCCCGTTTTGGTTAGGTGCTGTTCGCCCTCCTCCCTCCCTGTTCCCGGTTCCGGACTGTCTGCGGGTTTCGGGGTCGGGGCGGGGTTTAGTTGGGGCAGAGGCTCGGGCGGTTTTCGGGGGCTGCCCCATTCGGGTTGGGGGACGGAGGTTTTAGAGCCTGTTCCTCCAGCCAAGGCTTCTGGGGCTTACCAGCGGCCGTTTCTTGCTGCCTTTCCCATGGACTCTTTCTTTTCTTTAAGGGCGGAGGGCTTGGAGGACGGCTCTGCCCCGGGGCCTCTGTTGCTGGTTCCCGGGGCTGTGGGGGATGCCTGCTAGCAGTTCTGGGGCGGTTTGCCCCTGCCGGGGTTTTTCTGCTTTTGGGCGGAGTTTTTAGCCCATCCAGTCTGCTTGCTTCCCACTTTTGCTGGCGTGTTTTGTCTCTTAGCGTCCAGCACAGCCCCTGCTGGCGGCCATTTTCGTCTGCCTGTTTCCCGGCGTGGCCACCAGGGCGGCGTTGCGGTTTGTTTACATACGCCTGGGTGTGCGAGCGAGCGTCTGGGGTGAGTTTTTCACCCTTTTTTCAGGGGGTTTTCTTCTCCTGTTGTCGTTTTTTTTTTTGCTTTTCTGGTTTTTTCTGCCCGTTACTGTTCCTTTGGGTGTTTATTTCCACCGGGCTTCTGGGCCCATGGGTTTGGGCTCAGTGTTTCTGGCTGTTAGGCTTGCTCCCACACCTTGTCCCTCGGTTTTCGGTCTGTTCTGACTGTTTCCCAGAGGGTTCTGTATGGGGCTGCGCTTGCCTTTTGTGGTGTTCTCCGCCGGCAATTGTGGTGGTTTGGCTTCCCCCTGGTTCGATTCTGGGTTCCTTTGGGTTCTTTGGTTTCGTTCCAGAGGTTTCTTCCTCTTGGGCCCCCTTTTTGTGGGTTCAGGGGGCTTTGTTTCCTCATGTGACCTGGTTCTGCCTTCTGGGGTTCCGGGGTCTTCCTGGCTTGCAGACTGCTCTTTTTGGGTCTAGGCACATGTTGTTGTGCTGGGCCTTGGGGTTTTGCTGTCGAGGTGGGCCTTTTGATGCAGTTTAGTGCCTTCTTTGCCTAGCCGGTGTGGTGCTCTGCCCACTGGTCGGCAACTTGTACTTTACATTTACATTGTATGTACTCGCCTCGTTGTGCTTGCGGGGGTTGAGCTTTAGCTCTTTGGTCCCGCCTCTCAACCGTCGTTCGACAGGTGTACAGGTTCCTGAGCCTGTTGGGCTCTATCATCCCTACACTATAAACTGTGTAGGGAGTCAGCCTCCGCCACATTGCTTCCTAATGCCTGGGTGTATGCTTGTGCATGTGTACGCTGTGTGTGTGTGTGTGCATGTGTATACATGTCATATCTTGTTTGTGTATATGTATATGCATAATGTGTATGTGTACTTTTATTTATATTTTTTTTTTCTCTGTTGGCGGGGTGCTGGGGGAGCAGCTTGCTCTATTGCCTCTCGCATGGTCCCGCTGTTGGGCGCTTTGCGTCGTCTTCCGGCCTCTGGTGGCATCGGTGACGGCTTCTCCCCTTTTGGGGGTTCAGAGCTGGCGGGGGGGGCTTCTTCCCCTGCGTTTCGTCGTGTCATCTTCGTGGGTACGTTGGACGTGGTCGGTCCGTCCCATCCTTCTGGGGTCCGGCTTCTGTTGGGGGCCGGGTGCCTGGATGGTGGCCCTGGACCTCCAGGTCACCTCTTGGCGCGTTCCTCCCAGGTTTTTCTGGGTCTGGCACGGTTGGTGGTGGGGCTTCGGCTGGCTGCTTTTGTTGCCTGCCCTATTTTGTGCTGAGCACTTTGAAATTTTTGCATCTTTCCCGGATCTTGGTTCCCTGTCTGTGTCTGAGATTCGGTGTATGGCCTACCTCGACGTCTGGCTGGTGTGGGCTCCCAGTCAGTCCGCATGTCTGCTCGCCAGGGGTGTGGTTCCTTCCAGATCGCCGGGTTTGGTGCTGGTGATCGGGAGGTTTTCCATATGTTTCCATCCCGGGTTCGGGCCTGGTCCTTGTTTAGGGCTATTGGGCCACTCATTCTTTCCCTCCAGACGTGTTCCTGCAGCTGTGGTCCCGCCTTCGGCGGTGCATGAGACGGTCTCGGGTTGCTCAGCGGTTGCTTGAGCGGTTGTGCGGGAGTCTGAACTTCGCCGTGCTAGTCTACCCGCCGGGTCGGGTTGGCTGCGGCGTCGTTTTTGGTTCCTTCGGGGATTTCCTTTCCGCCTCTCTCGCGATCGTTGGGTTCTCCCTCCGGGGGTCTTTTGTCGGTTGCTGCGTCACCGGCTTCCTCTTCGGGGTTTTCAGGGTTCGGTGCCTTGGCGCCTTCCCGAGCCCTCGCTCGTTGTGTTCACGGACGCGTCGTCTCTTGGCTGGGGCTTTGTGACCAGTGCTCACCAGGCAGGCCAGGGACGGTGGGGTTCGTCCTTCCATCGGGCTCACAGCACGGTTCGGAGTTCGCAGCTGTCTGGTTCGCGCTTCGGAGGATTCGGGTCGCTCGGGGATCGCCCTTTACCTCCGTTTGGACTGTACTCCAGTGGTTCCTTGCCTGAACCGCGGGGGTTCTCTTCAGTCCTTAGCTCTTGGGGTTGGTCCCTGCGAGTGGTTCGTCTGCTGGATTCCCGGGGTTTGGCTCTCCGTGTGGTTCACGTCGGGGAGTGTCCAACGTTCTGGCGGACGGTCTGTCTCGCTCCCCTGTCCACGGGGTGGACGGTCGACGACGACTCGTTCGTTGGATCTGCCAGACGTACGGTCTCCCAGATGTGGACCTCTTCGCGTCGGTGTGGTCTCGGCGTCTCCCGATGTGACGCCTTCCCCGACTGCGCAGCGTTCGCGGTGGATGCCTTTCGGCGGACTGGTCTAAAGGGGGTTCCCTGTACCTCTTCCCTCCGGTCCAGCTGTTGCTTCGGGTTCTGGTTCGTTTGGAGACATTCCCAGGGAGAGTACTCCTTGTGGCCCATTGGTGGCCGGCCCGGCTTTGGTTTCCGGTGCTGTTGACTCGGTGCCCGAACCCGGGACGTTTACCGCGGCTCCGCCTCTTTCAGCAGGTCGGTCCG
>WNGS01162157.1:13060078-13072501 GCA_020271785.1 Procambarus virginalis
GTGTGTGTGTGTGTGTGTGTGTGTGTGTGTGTGTGTGTGTGTGTGTGTGTTGTACTCACCTAGTTGTGTTTGCGGGGCTTGAGCTCTGGCTCTTTGGTCCCGCCTCTCACCTCAATCAACAGTTGTACGATTCCTGAGCCTATTGGGCTCTATCATTCTACACTAAACTGTGTATGGAGTCAGCCTCCACCACATTACTTCCTAATACATTCCATTTTTCAACCACTCTGACACTAAAAAGTTCTTTCTAATATCTCTGTGGCTCATTTGGCACTCAGTTTCCACCTGTGTCCCGAGTGCGTGTGCCCCTGTGTTAAAATAGCCTGTCTTTATCAACCTGTCGATTCCCTTGAGAATCTTGAATGTGGTGATCATGTCCCCCCTAACCTTCTGTCTTCCAACGAAGTGAGGTTTAATTCCCGTACCTCTCCTCGTAATTCATACCTCTCAGCTCGGTTACTAGTCTGGTGGCAAACCTTTGAACCTTTTCCAGTTTAGTCTTATGCTGACCAGATATGGACTCCCCACGCTGGAGCCGCATACTCCAGGATTGGTCTGACATATGTGGTATATAATGTTCTGAAAGATTCCTTAACAAGTTTCTAAAGGCCGTTCTTATGTTAGCCAACCTGGCATATGCTGCTGATGTTATCCTCTTGATATGACTTCAGGGGACAGGTCTGGCGTGATATCAACCCCCAGGTCTTTCTCTCTCTCTGACTCTTGAAGTATTTCATCTCCCAAATGATACCTTGTATCTGGTCTCCTGCTTCCTACCCCTATCTTCATTACATTACATTTGCTTGGTTAAGCTCTAACAGCCTTTTTCGACCATTCCTGCAGCTTGTCCAGGTCTTCTTGAAGCCTCAAACTGTCCTCCTCTGTCTTAATCCTTCTCATAATTTTGGCGTCGTCAGCAAACATTGAGAGGAATGAGTCTATACCCTCTGGGAGATCATTTACGTATATCAAAACAGGATAGGTCCAAGCACAGAGCCCTGTGGGACTCCACTGGTGACTTCACGCCATTCTGAGGTCTCACCCCTCACTGTAACTCTCTGCTTCCTATTGCTTAGGTACTCCCTTATCCACTGGAGAGCCCTACCAGTTACTCCTGCCTGTTTCTCCAGCTTATGCATCAACCTTTTATGGGTATTGGTCAAAGCTTTCCGACAGTCCAAAAAAATGCAGTCCGCCCATCGTTCTCTTTCTTGCTTAATCTTTGTGTGTGTGTGTGTACGTGTGCGCGTGTGTGTGTGTGTGCGTGTGTGTGTGTGTGTTAATGTTCGTGTTTATATATTTGTTTTCCTCTTATCTGTGGGAAGAGCTTCAGAGATGTGTATCATTTCTGGTGCACTTGAGTACTATCATACATGGATTTAAATAACAATAAACTATCATACAGTATAATATTTATATAAAATATCATACTGTATCTTATCATACGGATCAGCGCCCCTGTCATCCGTCTACTATCACCTCCTCTCCCACCCCTCATAGATCTATGAGACGGCATTCCTCACAGCCCTCGTGGGCCCCTGTCTTCCTCTCCTATATATGGCCAATACTTCAGTGTCTCAACAGTTTAATAGCCAGTTCTAGTCCACCTTGTCCGCCTGGGGAATACGCCTGGGCTGTTAAAAGGCCCAACCGCTTCTGTACCTCATCTCCTTTTAATCTAAGTGAAGCTGAGGTAATACAGAGCTGATGGAAATGATCACAAGCTTGATCGAACTACTGCCCATATCTATCAGCTCTGTAACTTCAGCTTGAGAACAAGCTTGTTCGAACTGGATGTGATTGAAAGGATGTAAGCCACACTCCCTTTGGTAATAACATTTCATTCCCTTGGAATGAAAATTCCAAATTTTGAAATAAAAAAATTTACTGAAATGAAATTCCATTTGAGGAGCGTGGAAATATGAGGGCCACTCCAGCACCCAGACCAGGAGCCACACAGTCCTCTGTACCTCGTTCATTATGGTATTACAATATCATGCGTCAGATACACGAGACTGAATACATAAGAAGAATACATAGATAGCCCTCAGCATCAAGGCTTGATCTGTTGTTGTTGTTGTTTTAGATTTAGCTACTCAGAACGAAGTGTCCATGTAGCACGGGCTATGGTGAGCCCCGTAAGTGGCTTGATAATAGCTTCTCCTGACCATTACTTCAACTCATTCTCCACTTTAGGTCTAATATTGTACATTTATATATTAGACCAAACTAGAGGGCAGGTTAAAGGACAGGTTAAAGACCATACTAGAGGGCAGGTTAAAGGCCAGGTTAGAGGCCAGGATAAAGGCCAGGTTAGAGGGCAGGTTAAAGGCCAGGTTAAAGGCCAGGTTAAAGGCCAGGTTAAAGATTAAAGAGCTTGGTCAACGTCACACCTGTGTACTTAGAGTGACGGTTACATCCTTCATAATACCAGGTGTGTCATGGTGGCAGGTGTGTCATGGTGGCAGGTGTGTCATGGTTGCAGGTGTGTCATGCTTGCAGGTGTGTCATGGAGGCAGGTGTGTCATGGTGGCAGGTGTGTCATGGTTGCAGGTGTGTCATGGTGGCAGGTGTGTCATGGTCGCAGGTGTGTCATGGTGGCAGGTGTGTCATGGTGGCAGGTGTATCATGGTGGCAGGTGTATCATGGTGGCAGGTGTGTCATGGTGGCAGGTGTGTCATGGTGGCAGGTGTGTCATGGTGGCAGGTGTATCATGGTGACAGGTGTATCATGGTGGCAGGTGTATATATTTTCCTCATTCGACTGTTGTTGTGGGTCCTCAGTGGCTTCAGGCTGTTTGTAATATATATGTTTGTAGACTATCTATCTATATATATATATATATATATATATATATATATATATATATATATATATATATATATATATATATATATATATATATATATATTTATATATATATATATATATATATATATATTTATATATATATATATATATACACACACTTATATATATATATATATATATATATATATATATATATATATATATATATATATATATATATATATATATATATATATATATATATATATATATATATATATATATATATATGTATGTATGCTGTATGCTCCAAGTCGACTTCATCTGGATGGTGATTACTGGTGTCAGCTCGTGAATGAACACAACCTCAGGGATACGAAGCCTCGTAGGGTCGTCGGTGCGTGTGATTACTGTGATATCCTTCACTACGTCTTGGTGATCCAGAATGGTGTTGTGGTGTTGAGAAGATGTTGCTTAATACCTCCCGCGGTCTTCTCAGATGTCTTGGCAGCTCCTGCACCACGAACTTGAACGAATCCGCCAAACTGTTGTGAACAACGATTACAGCAATACAGAATTCGACGAAATCGTTAGTAAGAAGCTGGACCGCCACCTGACTGAGGATAATTAGGGCCCGGGGTGGAAAATAGGCCCTCCAAGGAACCCATTATAGTGTATTATAAAAATACATTTACTGAGGCATTTAAAAATGACGAAAAGGTGATACGAGATATAATTGACAGGAATTGCAAACCTCACAGTGAAAACGCAAAGATTCGTACTATCATTTATTATAGCAACCCTCGTACACCTTCCATCATTATGAGGAATAACATCTCTGCCTCCTCTGACAAACTGATGGGTACTAATGTTAATGTAGTGTATCACTACAAATGCAACTCTGGAGACTGTGTTCTCCGAAATATAAGCTACATTGGACATACAACGAATTCACTGAGAAGACGTCTTACACTATTTGCAAGACTGACGTATTAATTAAGCAACATCATTCTCAACACTACAACACCTTCCTGACTCGCCAAGACATAGTGAAAGATACGACAATAATCACACACACCGACGACCGTAGGAGGCTTGGTGTGTCTGAGGCTGTGTTCACTCGGGACCTGACACCAGTAGTCAACATCCAGATGAATTCAACTTAGAGCATACAGCTGTTTGATGGACCTCCATTGACCCAGAGGGAAGATGTAAGATCTGGCGGACAGCTAGAAGCCGGAGTCAGGCCACAATCACTTCACCCTATTCTTCGTCGCTCCCTACAATTAATGGGGTTAGGTGAATCGTAGAGCGAGATGTTCCCTCGCTTATAAATGTCTAAATTTCTTCTTGCAAGCTCTTACGGGTTACTCATGCCCGTGCCACCTTTGGGTGGCTTAATCTTCATCAACCAATCTCTTAAGCTTAGTATACATGTGTCTGTTGAACATAGAGTATATTCCTGACCATGTCAAATTGCTGACGAAACTTCAAACATTAAAATGAAAAGATTAAGTGATCTAGTGTTTCTTCATCCTCTAGAATGGAAAATATCTATAAGAAAATTATCAATAGTCACACTGCTGTTGTGTTTAATGACATGTATCGATATAGATAGATAGATAGATAGATAGATAGATAGATAGATAGATAGATAGATAGATAGATAGATAGATAGATAGATAGATATAGATAGACCTGCATGTAGTGAACTATTCACTGCTTGACCTAATAAGAAAACCAGACATGTAGAACACACAAATTTTATGTTCCCATTTTTGGGTTGGAACGCTGAACTACACTACTCTACCTGTAGTCGAATGTATGTAAACTGATCGTTATCACACACATAAAAATATTTTGTTTTTTTTTGTACCCCAAAAAGTGCTTTCGAACCAATTTATCAATCGTCGCTCCACCAACATCAAGAGTATATAGGACAAGGAGGAAGTCAAACTTGCCGTTCACACGCACGCCTTGACTGCCACCTGGCTCTGCCTTCACCTTTGTTTCCTGTAATTCTTAACATGAATTCTTACCGAATTGGTCTTAAAATTCACAACCAAAAATATATTACTTTGTTTTAGTTTGGTGCACCAAAATGATCATTAATATAAACTATACATAAATAATACAAATTAAAGTCTTATAAACAAAAATATACACCTCAACGTATATACTTAAAAGTCTCAACACCAGCTGTATGAAACTGTGTCTTGGAGTATTTTGAAGAACTTAAGAAACAAATATAAAATAATATACAAATTTGTTGTATCTCAGAAAATACTTTTATTGATATCAATTTACGTTTCAAGCCTAAGTGAGATGTTAATGGAAAATCGACCATTATCAAAGGACCGAATAAATCGTTGTAGGAATGTATCCAGGAATACAGTGCCGCAGTTTATGTATTTTGTGCCTTACACATGTCAATACATATAACCCGTCTTGTTTTTAGTGTGGTTCTGGTACTGGACTGCCACTCTACAGAAATAGTATTGATCCTGTGAGTGTTTATTGAGAAAATGTTGCAAAATGTGGCTTGAGAAGTATTCAAGCTCCTACACACAACTATGTAAACCCAGCTTAGGTATACCTCACTACCAACGACAGAAATTGCACCTCACTTTCTGCCCTGATCGACAACGACTGTGCACTACCTCACTGTACCTCACCCTACATGGTGAGTGTACTGTGACCTTATACCTACCTGCTCCTCACTCTCCTACTTGCTCACCTCTCAACTTACTCTCTTCTCTATATATCTGCCTGTACCTTCTTCTTTACGGGCTCACCATAGCCCGTGCTACATGGACATTACGTTCTGAGTAGCTAAATCTAAAACAACAACAACAACATCCACTCTTCCACAAGAACAACTGGACATACAAGTGCAGGGAAGGTGGACGGATCCTTCGTATGGTCGCCCTCAAGAACGCCTCGACCACCTCTGCCACACCTTGAAGAAGGACATTCGAGCAGTCTAACAACATCAGGGAAATGGGATAGGAAATCAATTCTCTTGTAACACCTGGACCCCCTAGAGGGGCGACTGTGGCCAGCCTGCTGACTCCTGAGGCATCAACTGTGTTACCCATCACTGTGTACCCCATCAACGTGTTACCCCATCAACTGAGTATCCCATCAACTGTATACCACCATCAACTGTGTACCCATCAACTGTGTACCCCATCAACGTGTGTACCCATCAACTGTCTACCCCATCAACTGTATACCCCATCAACTGTATACCCATCAACGTGTGTACCCATCAACTGTGTACCCATCATCTGTGTACCCCATCAATGTGCACCCTTCAACTGTGTACCCCATCAACGTGTGCACCCTTTCAAATGTGTACCCAAACAACGTGTGCACCCTTTCAATGTGTACCCCATCAACGTGTGTACCCCATTAAACGTGTGTACCCCATCAACGGTGTACCCCGTCAACGTGTGTGCCCCATCAACGTGTGCACCCCATTACTGTGACCCCATCAACGTGTGTACCCCATCAACCTGTGCACCCCATCAACGTGTGTAATCCCATCAAACGTGTGTACCCCATCAACGTGTGTACCCCATCAACGTGTGTACCCCATCAACGTGTGTTACCCCATCAACGTGTGTACCCCATCAACGTGTGTACCCCATCAACGTGTGTACCATCAACGTGTGTACCCCATCAACCTGTGTACACCATCAACGTGTGTACACCATCAACGTGTGTACCCCATCAACGTGTGTACACCATCAACGTGTGTAATCCCATCAACGTGTGTACCCCCATCAACGTGTGTACCCAATCAACCTGTGTACCCCATCAACGTGTGTACCCCATCAACCTGTGTACCCCATCAACCTGTGTACCCCATCAACGTGTGCACCCCATCAACTGTGTACCCCATCAACGTGTGTACCCCATCAACGTGTGTACCCCATCAACCTGTGTACCCCATCAACCTGTGTACCCCATCAACATGTGTCCCCATCACGTGTGTACCCCATCAACGTGGGTACCCCACAACGGTGAGTAGTGTAAAAGGAGACAGATAGAGAATTGATTTTCAGAAACGGTTGGGCACTTCCACGCCGACTTGACTCCCGCGGGCGGAAAGTGAAAATCTTTTTTTTGGGGGTGGTGGGATGGTTTGGTTAGGGCACAGTCAGCGCGCACCTGGCTGGCTGGGTGGGGTGGTGGTCCGTTCCCCCTAGGGGTCCCAACGGCCCACCACCCAGGGTATACCTGAGCCTGTTTTTTCACTTTTTGTCGCGTATGTATAAGATGAGTCTAAGGCATCAAGAAGGGGGCACCTTCTTATGAATGTATTAGAGGGTGTATGTTCAATAGATTCAAACCAAAAAATACACTGGTGAAAGGAATATAAACGTTTTTGGAGTATTAAATAACATGAGCAAAAATTCACGATTTGGCCCGGGGTATTACCAGAGTACTACGGTATCAATTTGGTGGTCCTTACTTTTGAAATGGATCAGAGGGTAAATGTTCAATAGGTTAAAACAAATAAACACAGTTGAAAGCGAATATAGAAGTTTTTGGAGTACTTTAATGATGCTATGACTGAATAGTATAAGGAGCCCTTGGCATGGCTCCATTTTCTGTAAATGGTCAGAGGTGGGTGGAGAGAACGGGGGCGCGATGTTCGTGACCAATCAGGAGCCAAGTAGAAAAATTCTCTTTCTGTCTCAGGTGATGGACCAATCAGGTGAAATTTTCCTTATGTGTCGCAGGGGTGTCACGTGACCTGACGTCAGCAATAGGGACCCTAGCGTACAAGAGGGGGGGGGGTCAAGATTCCTTACAAAGACCAAGTTGGATATTTAGGTGTAGTAGGCCTTATTTGAATTTGCCTGATACTGTGAGGTACATTGACATGAAGGGCGAACCATAGTACAGGATTTGCATGTGAGAGGGTCATATTAGAGTTTTAAAGAAGTTAAAATAGCTTTAAAGAGTCCTGTGTGTGTTTGATGGTGGGTAAATGTTCAGTCAATAATTCTCGTGTTTTTAATCTGAATGAGGGGTCCTAGTTTGCGTTCTAGTCGTAAAATAAATTCCTTAGTATATTTGCTATGGAAAATGAGCTTTCAGTACTCTATATAATTTGAAATGAGGTCAAGAAAGACATGTTTATATGTGAGAAGAGTCAGGTTGGAAACTGTTTATTCCAGTCCCCCCTCCCCCACTCGGCTTTGCTCCGTTTTCTGTAGCCAAAAGTAAAGATTCCATTTTCTGTGGCATTCAGGTGGAAAAAAGGCATGCTCGCATTTGTATGTTCTAACCTGTTTATAGATTTTATAGATGTAATTGTCTGGCCTCAAATTAAATTTTAATATAAAAAATAGCATCAAATGTATGTCAATCTTTTGTAATAAACATTAGACACATTGACATTTGCTGCGATATTTCATAGAATAAAAGTTAACTGCTAAATAGTGGGGGCCTCAGCCATATTGTGTTGGGTTTGACACTCCACACATCAATTTGACACTTGTAAATATACTATGAAGGAAAGTAGTTAAGTGTTTTACCTTTTTTACGCAATTCAATATAAATTAGGAATATGGTAATGTTCCGTATTAAATTATATTATTTTTTATCACCATATTAGCTTAGCCTTTGTGGTGGGGGCCCCAATAACTCATGTATCGCGACAGTAGTTTCGCTTTCTGTTGCTATGCAATACTTTTTGCTATCATTTATACATCACAAACTCTATCAACATCAGGGGCCCGAGACTGTTCAACACGCTCCCGCTACACATAAGGGGCATAACTGGCCGACCCCTCACAGTGTTCAAGAGAGAACTGGATAAGCACCTCCAAAGGATACCTGATCAACCAGGCTGTGACTCATTCGTCAGGCTGCGAGCAGCCGCGTCCAACAGCCTGGTTGATCAGTCCAGCAACCAGAATGGCCTGGTCGATGACCGGGCCGCGGGGGCGCTAAGCCCCGGAAGCACCTCAAGGTAACCTCTAGGTAAAAGTAATCATACCTAAAAATTTAAAAGTCGAATCCATCAGTTTCTGTTTTTTATGTCAGTGGTAGTATATCAAGCGCAAAGGGTTTTAGAAAATGTTAGACCTCCACCTTTCAAAAAGAGAAGATGAATTCATTTTGGCATTACTGTCATTACTTTGGAAAGTTTTTTAATGATAGCACATGCTTAAACAAACTCGCTTGCAAAAACAAAAACTCATACACAAACTCATTTTTGTTTTGGTTCAACTTACCACAAATAAAACCCAGGGCTTTCACATTCGCGCAAAATACTTAGTCCCTCCTAAACTTAAAACAGTTGCACAGTCTTACTTAAACACATCAGGGCAAAAATAGAGAGACCTCTGACAAGCCACCGGCCTCCTGTCCTCACCAAGGCTACTAATTCGCACATACTTAAACAAACACACTTGCTAAACTCCTATACACAAAACAAAAACTCAATTTTTAACTTACACAAATAAAACACAGACTTTGCACATTCACACAAAAAAATGCTTAGTCTCCCCTAAACTTGAACACTCAAAATCTTGCGGTGCTTTAATTGCCAAAGCCTTCCAAACCTGCACTGGGGTCGTTAGTCATATAGAATCAGGGAGAAAAATATCAGCCTCTATATATATATATATATATATATATATATATATATATATATATATATATATATATATATATATATATATATATATATATATATATATATATATATATATATATATATATATATATATATGCAAACAAGCCTGAATGGTCCCCAGGACTAGATACAACTGAAAACTCACACCCCAGAAGTGACTCGAACCCATACTCCCAGGAGCAACGCAACTGGTATGTACAGGGACGCCTTAAACCACTTGACCATCACGACCGGACATAAGGAAGTGATAGCCTGAGCTATATGAACCACTTCCCCGCCGGCACTCAGATGGTAATCTTGGGCATAGCATTTTATCAAATCACCTCATTTTTTGGGGGCAACACGTGAGGAACACAAATGCAAACAAGCCTGAATGGTCCCCAGGACTAGATACAACTAGTAGTGTAAAAGGAGACAGATAGAGAATTGATTTTCAGAAACGGTTGGGCACTTCCACGCCGACTTGACTCCCGCGGGCGGAAAAGTGAAAATCTTTTTTTGGGGGTGGTGGGATGGTTTGGTTAGGGCACAGTCAGCGCGCACCTGGCTGGCTGGGTGGGGTGGTGGTCCGTTCCCCCTAGGGGTCCCAACGGCCCACCACCCAGGGTATACCTGAGCCTGTTTTTTCACTTTTTGTCGCGTATGTATAAGATGAGTCTAAGGCATCAAGAAGGGGGCACCTTCTTATGAATGTATTAGAGGGTGTATGTTCAATAGATTCACACCAAAAAATACACTGGTGAAAGGAATATAAACGTTTTTGGAGTATTAAATAACATGAGCAAAAATTCACGATTTGGCCCGGGGTATTACCAGAGTACTACGGTATCAATTTGGTGGTCCTTACTTTTGAAATGGATCAGAGGGTAAATGTTCAATAGGTTAAAACAAATAAACACAGTTGAAAGCGAATATAGAAGTTTTTGGAGTACTTTAATGATGCTATGACTGAATAGTATAAGGAGCCCTTGGCATGGCTCCATTTTCTGTAAATGGTCAGAGGTGGGTGGAGAGAACGGGGGCGCGATGTTCGTGACCAATCAGGAGCCAAGTAGAAAAATTCTCTTTCTGTCTCAGGTGATGGACCAATCAGGTGAAATTTTCCTTATGTGTCGCAGGGGTGTCACGTGACCTGACGTCAGCAATAGGGACCCTAGCGTACAAGAGGGGGTGGGGGGTCAAGATTCCTTACAAAGACCAAGTTGGATATTTAGGTGTAGTAGGCCTTATTTTGAATTTGCCTGATACTGTGAGGTACATTGACATGAAGGGCGAACCATAACACAGGATTTGCATGTGAGAGGGTCATATTAGAGTTTTAAAGAAGTTAAAATAGCTTTAAAGAGTCCTGTGTGTGTTTGATGGTGGGTAAATGTTCAGTCAATAATTCTCGTGTTTTTAATCTGAATGAGGGGTCCTAGTTTGCGTTCTAGTCGTAAAATAAATTCCTTAGTATATTTGCTATGGAAAATGAGCTTTCAGTACTCTATATAATTTGAAATGAGGTCAAGAAAGACATGTTTATATGTGAGAAGAGTCAGGTTGGAAACTGTTTATTCCAGTCCCCCCTCCCCCACTCGGCTTTGCTCCGTTTTCTGTAGCCAAAAGTAAAGATTCCATTTTCTGTGGCATTCAGGTGGAAAAAAGGCATGCTCGCATTTGTATGTTCTAACCTGTTTATAGATTTTATAGATGTAATTGTCTGGCCTCAAATTAAATTTTAATATAAAAAATAGCATCAAATGTATGTCAATCTTTTGTAATAAACATTAGACACATTGACATTTGCTGCGATATTTCATAGAATAAAAAGTTAACTGCTGAATAGTGGGGGCCTCAGCCATATTGTGTTGGGTTTGACACTCCACACATCAATTTGACACTTGTAAATATACTATGAAGGAAAGTAGTTAAGTGTTTTACCTTTTTACGCAATTCAATATAAATTAGGAATATGGTAATGTTCCGTATTAAATTATATTATTTTTTATCACCATATTAGCTTAGCCTTTGTGGTGGGGGCCCCAATAACTCATGTATCGCGACAGTAGTTTCGCTTTCTGTTGCTATGCAATACTTTTTGCTATCATTTATACATCACAAACTCTATCAACATCAGGGGCCCGAGACTGTTCAACACGCTCCCGCTACACATAAGGGGCATAACTGGCCGACCCCTCACAGTGTTCAAGAGAGAACTGGATAAGCACCTCCAAAGGATACCTGATCAACCAGGCCGTGACTCATTCGTCAGGCTGCGAGCAGCCGCGTCCAACAGCCTGGTTGATCAGTCCAGCAACCAGAATGGCCTGGTCGATGACCGGGCCGCGGGGGCGCTAAGCCCGGAAGCACCTCAAGGTAACCTCTAGGTAAAAGTAATCATACCTAAAAATTTAAAAGTCGAATCCATCAGTTTCTGTTTTTTATGTCAGTGGTAGTATATCAAGCGCAAAGGGTTTTAGAAAATGTTAGACCTCCACCTTTCAAAAAGTGAGAAGATGAATTCATTTTGGCATTACTGTCATTACTTTGGAAAGTTTTTTAATGATAGCACATGCTTAAACAAACTCGCTTGCAAAAACAAAAACTCATACACAAACTCATTTTTGTTTTGGTTCACTTACCACAAATAAAACCCAGGGCTTTCACATTCGCGCAAAATACTTAGTCCCTCCTAAACTTAAAACAGTTGCACAGTCTTACTTAAACACATCAGGGCAAAAATAGAGAGACCTCTGACAAGCCACCGGCCTCCTGTCCTCACCAAGGCTACTAATTCGCACATACTTAAACAAACACACTTGCTAAACTCCTATACACAAAACAAAAACTCAATTTTTAACTTACACAAATAAAACACAGACTTTGCACATTCACACAAAAAATGCTTAGTCTCCCCTAAACTTGAACACTCAAAATCTTGCGGTGCTTTAATTGCCAAAGCCTTCCAAACCTGCACTGGGGTCGTTAGTCAT
>WNGS01162157.1:13091027-13103022 GCA_020271785.1 Procambarus virginalis
CTGGGGGGTGATGTAACAAAGCAAGCAAGCAATTATCAAAAAAAAGCACCAAACTGGGAAGGCTATGTAGCACCATTAAATGTGCGGAATAATCAGAGAACGCTAAATATCACAAGGATGCCAATACGAGAACAGAAACGCATAAGGCGAATGATATCAAAAGCATCCAAGTCACCAAGAATACTATCGAGAGACAAGTGACCGCGGGGGATGGTCGGAAAACAAGACACACGCTCGTCCCGGAAGTCAGGACATTCAACAAGGATATGCACGACTGTAAGAGGGACAATGCAATGAGGGTAATAAGGAGCAGGGCGACACTCCAAGTGACCATGAGTTAAGCGAGTATGGCCAATATATAACCTCGCCAGAGCCGTTTCCCATCGCCGGTTACGGTGATAGGAGGATGGCCACGAGGACACACAACTTTTAAGAGTACGTAGTTTGTTGCCAGTAACAGACGACCAACAAGCCTGCCAACGGGTAAGGATGGAGGAATGGATAACCGGGTAAAAGTCGGAATAAGGAATACCTTTACGAGAAATGGGACAGGAGCGGACAGCTTCCCTGGCGGCAGCATCCGCACTCTCATTTAAAGAGACACCAATATGGCTGGGAACCCAACAAAACTCAACCAACTTAAATTTACTGTGAACAAGAAACAGCCAATGCTGGATCTCGACAACCACTGGATGAACCGGATTAAAGGACCCGAGAGGCATGAGGGCACTACGAGAGTCAACAACAACTACAAAGGAAGATTGACAACGAGAAAGCAGGAGACAAAGAGCATAGAGAATAGCATTAAGCTCCGTTGTGAAGATGCTAGTCTCCGGAGGTAAGCGACACATATAGGTGCAATCAGGAAAAACAACAGAGTAGCCAACACCGTCCGCAGACTTAGACCCATCGGTGAAGACGGAAACGGAGCGGGAGTGAGAAGAAAAGTGCTTAAGGAAAAGGCGTTTTAGAACCGTAGGAGGGGTAAAAGCTTTAGTGATGCGGGTCAAGGATGTACAAAACTGCCGAAGGGGGACTCTCCATGGGGGCAAAGAAGGAACACGAGGAGAAATATTAGAAATACGAACGGAAAAAGAATCCTGTAAGTGAGATAACCGGACAGAAAGAGGGAGGTGGTGAAGAGGAACAGGAACCGCAGGAGGGATAAAAGTTAAAGCACGACAGAGGAAAGAGGAAGGATGTTGCAAGGACTGCACAAAATAGCGAAGACAGTAGCGATCACGGCGGTCCCGGAGAGATAGGAAGTCAGTGTCAACATACAAGCTGAGGACGGGAGTCGAATGAAAGGCACCAGAACTGAGACGCAACCCAGTATGGTGCAAAGCATCAAGACGGTGAAGAGTTGAAGGAAAAGCAGACGTTTAAGCAGGGCAACCATAATCGAGCTTAGACAGGACGAAAGAGGAATGTAAAGCGAGGAGAGTGCGCCTATCCGCTCCCCAAGAAGTATGGGACAATACCCAAAGGAGGGTAAGGGCCTTAGAGCACTCAACATGGAGGTAAGAGATATGGGGAGACCAAGACAAACGAGTGTCAAAGAATGACCCCAAAAGCTTCGCGGAATCTTTGTACTCAAGGGGATGACCATAAAGTGACAAAGAGGGACGAAGAACGACCTGTTTTCGAGTAAAAGTCATGGCACAAGTCTTAGTAGTAGAGAACTTGAAGCCATGATCGGTGGCCCAAGACGACACGGCATCAATAGCAAGTTGAAGCCGGCGTTGAAGGAGAGGCGAATCATCACCCTGACAGCAAAGGGTAAGATCATCGACATAGAGTGTGGAGAAGATGCCTGAAGGAAGAGAGGAAAGAAGACCATTGAGGGCAACCAGAAAAAGAGTAGTGCTCAGAACACTACCCTGGGGCACACCTTCGTATTGCTGAAAAAAGGCGGAGCACGCTGTACCAAGCCTCACCCGAAAGGAACGATGAGAGAGGAAGCTGTGGAGAAAGAGAGGGAGATGACCACGAAGGCCAAAAGAATGAAGCTGGGATAGAATATGATATCGCCAAGTGGTGTCATAAGCCTTTTCCAGGTCAAAAAGGACGGCAACAACGGAGGTCTTCGCAGCGAAAGCAGTACGAATATAGACCTCCAAGTTCATCAGGACATCTGTCGTGCTGCGGCACTTGCGGAAACCAAATTGAGAAGGGGAGAGGAGGTGATGGTGTTCCAAGAACCACATCAGACGAACATTACCATACGTTCAAAGAGTTTGCAGACACAACTTGTGAGGGCAATAGGGTGAAAGTCTTTAGGGGATGTTCCCAGAGACCCTGGTTTGCGAACAAGAAGGACAACGGCATCGAGCCAGTCCTCAGGGACTGACGATGACTCCCAGATCCGATTATACAGACTCGGTAAATACTCAGACGTGCACGAAGGGAGATGGTGAAGCATCTCATAATGAATGCCATCGGAGCCCACCGCCGTAGAACTGCAGAGAGCCAGGGCAGACCGAAGTTCAGCAAGAGAGAAGGGATCGTTATAGGGAAGGCGAAGATGAGTACAGAAATCCAAAGGACAAGATTCAAGGACAGCTTTATGAAGAAAGAAAGATTGGGGAAGATGAAAACCAGAGCTAACAAAAGAAAAGTGGGAACCCAGTTTGGTAGCGACCTGCAACAGGTCCGCCACAAGAGTACTATGGAGATGAAGGACCGGTGAGACATCGGGAATGAACTTACCCGCAATCTTGCGGATACGCTTCCAGATCTGCGGCAGAGGAGTTTCGGATGTAATGGTGGAGACATAAGATGCCCAACAATTATGTTTAGCCATACGGATGGCCCTATGGGCCACCGCACTCGCCTTCCGAAATAAAAGAAAAGAATCGACCGTCTGCAGGCGGCGGTGTCTCTTCCAGGCTGCACGCTTACAGCGGACAGCCCGAGCACAGTCTGTATTCCACCAGGGAACGCACTTCCGTGGGCCCCGAGAGGAAAAGCGTGGAATAGATCGGAGGGCAGCGTTGAAGACGGTGTCATGAAAAAGGAGGAGAAAGCGAGGGAGAGGCAGCAGGGAGAGGTCAGAGAGAGCAGCACTGAGGGTAAATAGGTTCCAGTCAGCCTTAGCAAACTGCCACCTAGGGAAGGAGAGGGGAGGGTGAAAAGAGAAAAAGGTAACAAGGATGGGGAAATGGTCACTGCCATGGAGGTCATCAAGAACCTGCCACGTGAAATCTAAGTAAAGAGAAGACGAGCAAAGATAAAGATCAAGACAGGAAAGGGTGCGAGTCCAGGAGTCCAAATGCGTGAGCTCACCAGAATTCAGAAGAGACATGGAAGAAGAGAGGATGAACGGCTCAAGAAGGCGACCCCCCCGGTGTTCGTCAGAACATCACCCCAAAGGGAATGACAACAATTGAAATCACCTAGCAGGAGCACAGGCTCCGGCAAGGAGTCCAGTAGGTGTTTCAGATCGGGAAGGGAAAGCGGGACACTCGGGGGTAGATAAATGGAACAAATGGTGTACCATTTCCTCACAAAGATACAAGCAGCAGAACAATGGAGGCGCGAAGGAAAAAGTAAGGGGACAAAGGGAACATCAGAGCGAATCAAGAGAGCAGAAGAGTTAGGAGCCCCAGCAACAGCAGGGGGGGGGGGAGAGAAAGTTATAGCCACGAAAGCAACCAGGACGAGCACCAAGCATCGGTTCCTGGAGACAGACACAAAAGGGTGAAAACCGCGAAATCAGAAGCTGGAGTTCGAGGAAATTGGCGTAATAACCACGAACATTCCATTGAAGAATAGACATCGATGAGAAGAGGAAGGACAGCAACAGAGAACAACGAAAAAACAAAGGCAAAAAGGGAACACAGCACGTTAAAGAAGTGCAGGATCAGGGTCAGGGTCAGCAAAGTCAGGGGTTAGGGGGCATGGGTAAACTGAGTAAAGAAGGAGGGAAGGTAGCTAGAGGACCGACCAGAGGCGGACGAGTAGGATCTGGAGGAGGAAGAGGGGGGGGATAACCGAGGGTCAAGGACAGCAGTAGGAGGGGCAGAAACCAGGGGATGCACCTCAGCAAGGGCACCAACTGAGAGGGAAGCGGGGGCTAAAGAGACCTCCATAGCAGGAATAGGGGGCGTAACCACTGAAACGGGAGGGGACAGAGTGAGAGAGTCAGCAGTAGGGGGCGAGGAAGAAAGCGAAGCCTTTTTACCCACCAGGGAGGAGGAAGGAGAGGAGCCAGGTTTACGCTTCTGCCGCAGAGAGACAGGTGTCCCAGCAACTACGTACTGGGCAACAGATTCGAGCATCTCAACAGGAGAAGCTGAACGAGAGCACACATGACGGCCATTGGGAAAGCGATGGACATCAGCCTGTACCAACAGGCGGTGTGGAGAGCCAATAGATGGAGGAGGATGGGAAGGAGGATTGGAGGGAGATGAGGAAGAAGACACAGGAGACATGACAGACCGGGCAGAAAGAAGGGGAACCCCAGACAGAGAACCAGAAGGGGGACCCTTCGGGGCAGAACTCAAAGGAACAGAGAAGGGGGGCGGTGGGCGTATCAGGGTCCAAGGCCTGGAAACGGTTTTGAGTCTGAGGAAGGTGGGAAGGATGAGGAGAGGAAGAGCGCAACACGCGAGCATAAGAGACGTTAGCATAACGTGGGAGCCGGCGAACCTCACGCCTCGCCTCAGGAAAAGATAAACGATCCTGCTTCAAGTTGAGGACGGCTGCCTCAAGTTTGTAATGGATACACGCACGGGAGAAGGTAGGGTAGGCCTCACCGCAGTTGAGGCAGCGAACCTGGAGAGAAGTGCACTCCGACTTAGCGTGACTTTCGCCCCCACACATGGAAGAAGTGAGTGAGTCCCAGAGCAGCGGAGGGCACCATGCCCAAACCTCCAGCACTTGTTACAGAGCCGAGGAGAGGGAATGTACTCCCGGACAGAGCACCTGGCACCAGCAAGAATGACAGAGGGTGGAAGGGTCCTACCATGAAAGGTAATCTTCCCAACTCGAAGGGGCTGACGGCGACGACCAGGAGGGGGACGAGTAAACGTGTCTACCTGGAGGACAGAATGGCCTTGGGCATCGAGGACATGCCGAATATCATCGTGGCAGTCCTGCAGATTCCAAACACCGGTTGCAACATGGGGCGGGAGGAGAATAGTGCCAACACTGGCATTCAACCGAGCGTTCTTTGAGACCCGAACAGGGGTCTTGCCAAGGCAGGACAAGGCAGCCAAGCGGGATGTTGCATCCTGAGGAGCAGCAGCAACGACACGTGTACCGAGACGAATGGGGTTGAAGGTAACAGAGGCATCTACGGAATCAACAAGATGCCGATGGAGGGAGAAATCGTCAGGAGGCGCAGAATCAAAAGGTAGGAGATCGAAGTATTTGGCCCACGAAGCGGGACCAAACAAGGCCTGATACGCATCAGTACGCGAAGGAATCGAGTGATTGCGGCCGTGTCGAGGACGGCATTGAGAAGCCCCAGAGAGAGAGGGGTTAAAAGGCATAGTAGTCTGAGACTGAGACTAGAGACTGAGCCGTGCCAGGGGACTTGTGGTCACT
This sequence comes from Procambarus virginalis, assembly GCA_020271785.1. NCBI lineage: Eukaryota > Metazoa > Arthropoda > Malacostraca > Decapoda > Cambaridae > Procambarus > Procambarus virginalis. The sequence continues at coordinate 13,096,578 of WNGS01162157.1, forward strand.
GGGGGCTTGGGGCTCGACCCAACCACAGAGGAGAAAGGGGAGCTGAGGGGAGTAGTCAGAGAGGTCAGAGGAGGAGCAAGGTCAGGGCTCAACGCAGTGGGGGCTACAGAGCCCAGTCTTCCAACACGATCCGACTCGGGGCTTGGTTGCCCACCCCATGAGCCTGAAAAGGTAAAAGAGGAACAAAATGCGACATAGGTACGAAAAGGAAAAACATTCATTCACGAATGTGCCCCCATACCCACCATGGAGCCACAATTAGAGGCAGGACACCCAACAAGAAGCTATCGCCGATCATGCCGGGGCCCCTAGGGGTGCGTCGTGAGTATACGCCCCACAAATGCCACCTTAAGAACCGTCAGTCTGTCGAGATCAGGTTCAGTGACGAAAGGAGGATTGACAATAAAAGGTTCCCCTCACTCGCGACGTTGGGTATTACCGTTCTACGAGTGCAAGAGTATGCCTCCTCAAGCACCCGGGCGTCAAAATAGAAGTTCAAAAGAATAACTAAAACAAGTAAAAGGTCGGCAGGAAACGACAAGCAGATAGGAGAAGAGGGGGAGAAAAATAAAACAAAAGGAAAAGGAAAAGTCGTTCAGCACAATTAGAGAGGACAGCAGCAGCAGGAGAACAAGACTACAAAAGGACAAAGGACTGTCCCAAGGAGCATCACACTCCGGCAGCCGCCCACTAAGCCCCCCTCATGGCAACAACGAGCTGAACAGAGAGGGGGGGGGGTGTAACAAAAAGGAGGCCTGGTCAAGGACTGGGCCATGGGGACACTAAAGTCCCGAAATTATCTCTAGATAACTTCAAGATAACTCACTTATCCATTGGTACACCCCTACCACTTTATCCAGCTTGTTTCTCCAACTTATGCAATAGTCTCTTATGGGGTACTGTGTAATTACCTAAGTGTAATTACTTAAGTGTAGTTACAGGATGAGAGCTACGCTCATGGTGTCCCGTCTTCCCAGCACTCTTTGTCATATAACACTTTGAAATTACTGACGGTCTTGGCCTCCACCACCTTCTCACTTAACTTGTTCCAACCGTCTACCACTCTGTTTACAAAAGTGAATTTTCGTATATTTCTCCGGCAGCTTTGTTTCGTTAGTTTAAATCTATGACCTCTTGTTATTGAAGTTCCGGGTCTCAGGAATTCTTCCCTATCAATTTTATCGATTCCTGTTACTATTTTGAATGTAGTGATCATATCACCTCTTTTTCTTCTATCGTTTTTGCATGTTTAATGCCTTTAATCTCTCCTCGTAGCTCTTGTCCTTCAGTTCTGGGAGCCACTTAGTGGCATGTCATTGCACCTTTTCCAGTTTGTTGATGTGCTTCTTAAGATATGGGCACCATACAACCGCTGCATATTCCAGCTTTGGTCTAATAAAAGTCGTGAACAATTTCTTTAGTATTTCTCCATCCATGTATTTAAAAGCAATTCTGAAGTTAGAAAGTGTAGCATAGGCTCCTCGCACAATGTTCTTAATGTGGTCCTCAGGTGACAGTTTTCTATCTAAAACCACCCCTAGATCCTTTTCTTTATCAGAATTCTTTAAAGATTTCTCACATAATTTATAGGTTGTGTGGGGTCTATGTTCTCCAATTCCACATTCCATAACATGGCATTTATTCACATTAAATTCCATTTGCCAAGTGTTGCTCCAAATACTTATTTTGTCCAGGTCTTCTTGAAGGGCATGACAATCATCTAGGTTTCTTATCTTCCCTATTATCTTAGCATCATCAGCAAACATGTTCATGTAATTCTGTATTCCCACTGGTAGATCGTTTATGTAGACAATGAACATTACCGGTGCAAGAACTGAACCCTGAGGTACTCCACTCGTGACATTCCTCCAATCCGATACCTTGCCTCTGATTATGGCCCTCATTTTTCTGTCAGTTAGGAAATTTTTCATCCATGTTAGTAGCTTACCTGTCACTCCTCCAATATGTTCCAGTTTCCAGAACAACCTCTTATGGGGAACTCTGTCGAAAGCCTTTTTTAGGTCCAGATAGATGCAGTCAACCCAACCATCTCTTTCTTGTAAAATCTCTGTGGCTCGATCATAAAAACTGAGCAAGTTCGTTACACAGGATCTTCCAGATCGAAAACCATACTGTCTGTCTGATATTATATCGTTTTCCTCCAGGTGTTCTACCCATTTAGTTTTAATTATTTTTTCCAATATTTTGACTATTACACTTGTCAATGATACAGGTCTATAATTAAGGGGGTCTTCCCTGTTTCCACTTTTGTAGATTGGAACTATGTTAGCCTTTTTCCACACATCAGCTACAGCTCCTGTACACAGGGATGCCTGAAAAATCAGTTGAAGTGGAATGCTGAGCTCAGGTGCACATTCTCTCAGAACCCATGGTGAAACTCCATCTGGACCAACTGCTTTGTTCTTACCTAGCTCCTTTAGCATTTTTTCCACTTCGTCTCTAGACACCTCTATGTGCTCTATGTTGTTCTCTGGAATTCTTATTGTGTCTGGTTCCCTAAAGATTTCATTTTGTACAAACACACTTTGGAACTTTTCGTTTAGTGTTTCACACATTTCCTTTTCATCTTCCGTGAATCTATTTTCCATTTTCAACCTCTGAATATTATCCTTTACCTGCAATTTGTTGTTTATGAATTTATAGAATAGACCTGGTTTTATTTTACATTTGCCTGCAATCCCTTTTTCAAAATTTCTTTCTGCCTCTCTCCTCACTGCCGTGTAGTTGTTTCTCGCATCTTTGTATCGCTGGTATGTTTGGGGGTTCGGCCTCTTCCTGTATTGATTCCAATTTTGTGTCTTTTGGTCTCTAGCCCTCTCGCAATTTCTATTGAACCAATCCTGTTTTCTAGTTCTGCATCTCTGTTTTGGTATAAATTTTTTTGTGCCTTTATCATATATTTCACAAAATTTGACATACATCTCATTCACTTCCTTGCCTAGCATCAAGTCTGTCCAATTATACTCACTAAAAAAATTTCTAAGGTCACCATAATGTCCTCTCCTGAAGTCTGGTTTTTCAACTGCTTCAACCTCTTTATTTTCTTCCAGCTTATAACGCATTGTATACTTTATTCCCAAAAAGACATGGTCACTTTTACCCAAGGGAGGAAGGTACTGAATGTCAAATATCTCTTCCTCCTTCCTGGTAAATATCAAATCTAGCATAGCGGGAACGTCCCCTTCCCTCATCCTCGTAGCTTGTTTAACATGTTGATACAAGAATGTTTCTAGGATGATGTCTACAAATCTACAGGTCCAAAAATCTTCTGTTTTAGCTTCATATGCTTCCCAGTCTATGGATTTCAAGTTGAAGTCACCGACTATCAACAGTCGTGATCTATCGTTATCCGCTCTCGCTATAATCTCTCTCATTATTGTTATAAGACCTTCTCGTTTACTATCTAGCTCCTCCTTTGACCATGTGCTGCTTGGCGGTGGACTATATGCATTTATTATCATTAGTTTATCATCCTCATGGCAGATCTCTAGTGCTATTATGTCAACTTCTTGTGGATTGGCAGTCATTATTTCCTTCACCTTTAGGTGTTCTTTTACCAGCACAGCAACGCCGCCGCCTTTTCTAATTTTTCTGTCCCGTCTCCAAATTGAGTAGCCCCTTGGGAATATGACCTCATTTAACCCTTTAACTGCGCAACGCGCCTCCAGGCTCGCGTCTGGTTTGCGCAGCGCGCCTCCAGGTATTTTTATTTTTCACGTTCCATTCAAAACTGGCGCGCGGTGACGTGGGTAGGGTATGGGTGGGTGGGGGCCCCAGTGATCGTCCGCCATCTTCAAAAAAAATCCCAGCATGCCCTGCGGCCGTGGGGAGCCTCAGTTTCACAGCAGCAACCATGTCTGACGCATCCTCTACGAGCTCCCGCTCCACGGTGACCCGCGGTCATGGAAAACGACTCTCTGAGGAGGAAATACGCGACATTTTGTATGATGACGGTGCTCTGGATGATGACCTAGACTATGATCCTGAGAAAGACCTTACTCAGATATCTGATACGAGTGAGGAGGAGACGGAATTTGAAGATGCGGCGAGTGTGTATGGTACACGTGCCTCGCCCGGCCTGCCTCGCCGCCCTGGGTCAACACCGTTATCATCACCACCACCATGTATGTCCCCAGACGCTAGTAGTTTATTCAGTGATAGTACGTGTGACGAATCATTCTCGGGCTTCAGTGACATTGGCTCTGATACGAGTAGTGTAGACGACCCGAGTACGAGCAGCGGTGGTGTTACCAGGCGGGGTTTTGCTGCCTCAGCAACACGCCGGGGCAGGCGGCGGCGTGCCTCACAGCATGTGGACAACAATGAGAGTGGCCCCTCAACATCATTTATTCGTGGTAGGCCTACAGTACGGAAATCTGCCTCAGCGTCTAGCATAGCCTCACGCAGCTCCAGCAGAAACAGCAGACCACGTAGCCGTAGTTATGGTGCTCGTGGTGGTGTTGGCCGTGGTGTTGGCGCCAACAACAAACCCCCTGGTGTACTTGTGTGGGAGGATTGCACCACATTTGTCCCTCAAATACCAACATTTGATGATAGCGATTTTGGTGTTACACCATTATTTCCATATACTGGTGATGATATGGCAGACATGGATATTTTCTGGCATATTTTGACAATGTATTCATGACGCATCTTGTGACTGAGACAAACAGGTTCGCTCACAGCCTCATAGACGACGGCATTTTACCTGCCTCACGCCTCACGCGATGGAAGGACACGACAATCGACGAAATGTACGTGTTTCTGGCACTCACCATGATGATGAAGCACTCTGAGAAATCTGTCATCCAGGAATATTGGAGCAAAGACAGCCTTGTTCCATCGCCCGTGTTCAACCGGTACATGTCGCGTGATAGGTATCTCTTGATTCTCAGGTGCCTGCATTTCGAGAATAATGCAAATGAGGACAGACACGACAGACTGTGGAAAGTACGGAAGATGTTCAGTGACATGAGAGGGAAGTTCAGGGATTATTTTGTACCTGGACAGAATGTGGTTATTGACGAGTCGCTTGTACTGTTCAAGGGGCGACTGGCATTCAAGCAGTACATCCCATCAAAGCGGCACCGATTTGGACTGAAGTTTTTTGTGCTGTGCGACTGTGAGACTGGTATCGTCTTGGACATGATATTATATTCTGGTACAGACGTCGACATACCAGCTCAAGATGTACACGGGTTCTCAGGCAGTGTCGTGAAAACCCTGATGGAACCGTTGCTGAACAAGGGGCATGTACTGTTCACCGACAACTATTACACCAGCCCCTTGCTGACCAGATACCTCCTTGCCCACAACACCGGTGTATGTGGCACTGTGAAGGGCCACAGGAAGGAAATGCCAGTGTTCGGTATAGCTATAGCCGTGGGTGAGTGCCAGCTGCGCAAGTGTGACAAAACGCTGTCAGTGCGGTGGAAGGACAGACGCGAGGTGAATATGCTGACTACGATTCACACCGGTGCCATGTGGACAGTGGGAAAGTCCACTTTCAGACACGCAACACCATGTATAAGCCAGACTGTGTCATAGACTATAACGTGAACATGCGCCTCGTCGATAAGTGTGACATGATGCTTGGTGGAGTGGAGTGTGTGCGCAAGTCTGTGAAGTGGACGAAAAAGTTCTTCTTCCACCTCATGGATGTTGTAGTGCTCAACTGCTACAATATGTACCTAGTAAAATCAGGCAGGAGACCGTCTATACGTACATTCAGTGCTGGTGTTGTGTCACAGCTGCTAGTAAAGTATGGCAAGGAGGGTTCTGTTGTACCGCGCGGAGTGCAAGCAACAATGCCACATGCAGCTCCAGACAGATTGACGGGTAATGAAAACTTCAGAGTACATATGCTCGAGTATATGCCAGGCACAGCATCACGGGAGAAGGGTAAACGTGCTTGTATAGTATGCAGGAACACTACCCGCAGAGAACAAAAACGAAGATGCATCAGCACCTGGTGCGTGGAGTGCAAGGTGCCACTCTGCCCCGTTGGCTGTTTCGCAGCATATCACACACTCGCGGAGTACTGAGTGTGTTTATGATGTGTGTATATAGTGTGTGATACTGTACAGTGTGTATATAAAGTGTAAATATAAATATATTAGGCATGATACATTGGAAATTGTGCAGGATAAGTGACGTTGTTTGCGATGCACGTAACACAGTGTTTACGGACAGTACGGATGTTGTACTGCGATAATAGAGTGTACGTGTTCATTATACATTGGATTGCCATGTAAAAACAATGAAAATGTATTTAGAAAGGTGCGCAAAAAATGACCGAAAATATATTCGCGGCAACTCGCGCGCCCCGCCCCGAGCGCCCCACCCGCCCGGGAGCTTACAGCACGGGCGCACGGGGAATCATGACGTCACGCCCCAACTTACGGACCCCATAGCAGCCAAGTAA
>WNGS01162157.1:13141074-13168121 GCA_020271785.1 Procambarus virginalis
GACGCGTATTGGCACGTCCCGGTTCATCCGGGGTTCAGGGACTGGCTCGGTTTTGTTGTGGGGCGTCAAGGTATCCGTTTTCCTTGTTTCCCTTCGGGTTGAATCTGGCGCCACGCATTTTCACCGCCTCACTCAGGTCATGGTGGCCCGCTTGCGTCTGTTAGGTGCTCGGGTGTGGCCTATCTCGACGACTGGCTGGGTTGGGCTCCCAGCCAGTCGCGTGTCTGCTCGCCAGGGATTTGGTTCTTTCCCAGCTCGCGGGGGTCGGGTTTTGGTGAACTGGAGGAAGTCCCATCTGGTTCCCTCTCAGGTTCGGTCTTGGCTGGGTCTGGTTTGGGACGCTCGCGCTGCTTCCTTGTCTCTTCCTCCGGCGGCTCTCTTGCGCCTGCGGTCCCGCCTTCGCCCGTTTCTGAGGGGTTCCGGGGTCACGAGGCGGTTGCTCAAGGGTTTGTGCGGGAGCCTGAACTTTGCCATGATGGTCTACCCGCCGGTCGGGTGTAGCTTCGTCGGCTGTTCTGGTTCCTTCGGGCCGGCCCTTCCGCCTCTCTCACGATCGTTGGGTCGACCTCCGGGGGCTTTGCGTCAGTTGCTGCGTCAGTTGCTGCATCGCCGGCTTCCTCTAATGGGTTCTTCGGGGTTCAGTGCCTTGGTGCCTTCCCAAGCCCTCGCTCGATGTGTACACGGACGCGTCGTCTCTTGGCTGGGGTTTTGTGACCAGTCCTCACCAGGCCAGCCAGGGGCGGTGGGATCCGTCCTTCCATCAGGCTCACAGCACGGTGCGGGAGTTCTTGGTGGTGTGGATGTCGCTCCGGAGGATTCGAGTCGCTCACAGATCGACGATCAGGCTCCATTCAGACTGCTCCCCGGTGGTTCATTGTTTGAACCGCGGGGATTCGATGCAGTCCTTGGCTCTTTGGGGCTGGTCGCTTCGGGTGACTCGTCTGCTGAGTTCTCGGGGTTTGGCTCTCCTGGCGGTTCATGTCCGGGGGGTGTCTAACGTCCTGGCGGACGGCCTGTCCAGGTTCCGTCCCCTTTCCACGGAATGGACGGTCGATGCTGACTCCTTCAGTTGGCTGTGCCGGGTGTTCGGGACTCCGGACGTGGATCTCTTCGCATCGGCCTGGTTGAGGCGTCTCCCAGTTTACGTGGCGCCCTTTCCCGACAGCAAAGCCGTCAGGGTCGACGCCTTCAGGCAGGACTGGGCGAGGTGGGGTTACCTGTACCTCTTTCCCCCAGTTCCACTGTTGCTCCAGGTCTTGACTCACTTGGAGACTTACCGAGGTCGAGTTGTCCTTCCGGCTCCTTGGTGGCCGGCCCAGCCTTGGTTTCAGGCGCTATTTGCTCGGTGTCCAAACCCGAGGGTCTTCCCCCAGCTCCGCCTCTTTCAGCAGATCGGTCCAGCCCTGTAAGAGGCTGGTTTCATCTTCTCCTCGAGTCTTCACGTCTGGTGTTTTTGACTCGGGTTTATCATTCCTTGTATGGTGCGAAGGTGGCTTCTTTGTTGGCTCTCCCACCTGCGTGCTTCGTTTCAGCGACAATATGAGGTTTCCTGGGGGTCCTTCCAGTTTTTCCTATCACTGCGTCGGTGTTCTTCGGTCTCTGATAGGGTTGTGGTGTCCTTTCTCTCTTATGCCGAATACTGTTGTTTTGTATCGTGCAGCATTGGCGGAGTCGCTTCAGCTTGCTTTCAGTGAGGATGTTACTTCCGCCCCGTTTCGCAAGTTGTCTCGTGCGTTGTTTCACCTCTGGCCTGCTCATGCGCCGCCTGAGCCATCTTGGTCTTTGGACTGCGTGCTCTCGTTTCTCTCTTTGCCTCGGTTTGTTGTGGCCCTTTCCGTTCGGGAATGCTTTTCTAAGGCTCTTTTCCTGTTGGCATTGGCTTCGGGGGGTCGGGTTGGCGAGCTTCATGCTCTCCTCCGGCGCCGGGGTTTCTGCTCTTTCGATCCTGGTGGTTGTTATGTTCGTTTGCAGCCGTCTCCCTCTTTTCTGGCGAAGAATGAGACGGCTACGTTCCAGAGGGGGCCGTGGGTTGTTGATGCCTGGTTGGTCAGGCCGGGGGTGCATCATGTGTTGTGTCCGGTTGTGGCTCTCCGCCGTTATTTGCACGCCACGGCTTCCGTTGCCGGGGATGCGCTCTGGTTTGATCCGGTTTCCCTTCTTCCCTGTTCCTGGGTTCGGGTCTCTCAGGTTGTCCGCAGGGTTAAGTGTCGCCAGCCTGCGGTTTTCCCCGGGCCCACAACGTTCATAAATTTGCTGCTTTGGCGGCTGTCTTTGGCAACATGTCTTGGGTGGACATTCGGGCCCGGGGTTTTTGGAGATCGAACAGGGTCCTGGCCGCTTGCTACCTGGTGAATGTTCCTGGGCCTCGTCGGGGGTTGCTTTGGGTTGGCAGTTGCAGCCAGTTGTCTCGACTTCGCGTTGAGGAGTGAGGACGGCCCGCCGCCCAGGTAAGTCCCTGGTTTTTCCTTATCTTTGGGTAGTTAGCTCCGGGGAGCCGAAGGGGCTCCCCCCAGAAAACCAGCGTTGAATGTAATGAAATGCCATTTTCTGGGTGAGTCCTGGAGGCTCCCCGGCATCCCTCCCTCCCTCCGGTCAGCGATGTTTTTCATGTTTTTGACATCCAGCCTAAGAACTAATGGTTAGGTCGCCGATGGTGGGGTCTGGGGCTCCCCCCCTACCCCTTCCTGGGAATGGGGGGGTTGCACAGATGGCGGCGGGGGGACATGATGACATCATGATGGTTATCTAATTTTCGCTTGGGGAGTTCTGTCCACCTGTTCGGTCTTCGGTCGTAATAGTTTACCAGAATAGGGGTTTGTTTTGGGGTGCCTACCTTTCTGAGTGCCTATCCCGGTCGATGGCAGACATAGAATGCTCCCAATCATACGGGGGGTCTCTATAGGCCATTGCTCCTCGTGCCTCTCTAGAGGGGGCCAGGTTTGGCTCGTGGTCCCGGTACGCAAGAACTCCATGCATTGACTGATGCCAGAAAGTTATACATATCCATTCAGCTCCAGGGAGCCTCCGGGACTCGCCCAGAAAATGGCGTTTCATCACATTCAACGCTGGTTTTTCCCTTCTCGAGTTGTCCTCTGACTGGCTTAAGGAGGATGTGGAGGCATTGAGTGCAGGGCCTTCATTTGGGGCGCTGGGCTCGGCGGCTAGGGATGTTGGCCGCACTGTTGAAGCTGTTTGCGCCGATTCTCTGGGAGATGATATCTTTCTTTCTTTGCCTCTCGCCTCGTGTGTCACCAGGACGTGCTTGCTCTCTCCTTGGAATCCGCTTGGGCCCTGGCTCTTAGGTTTTCATCTCCTTTTTGTCCCTTGCTGTTTGCGGAAAATGCCGTCACTCAGTTTCTGCAGACAGCCTCGTCTAGTTGTCGTCCTATGTCAAATTTGTTGTTTCTCTGGGGTGGCTCAGGGTTCTTCTGGTTGGGGTGGGCCCTTGGTGCCAGTTTCTAAACCAGCACTTCCTTTGGAGCTGGTGTTGTCTGGTCGGCGCAGTGCTCACTCTGCTCATAGGCCAGCTTCTTCTGTCTCGGGTCGCCCCATTCATGAGACGATGAGGGGGAGGCTCCCACTGCTTGCTCACGCCTGGTCTTACAATTTGTGGGTGACTCAGGTCATGTCCTCCCGCCTGTGGTGGCATTGGGCGGCACCTCCCCTTTCGAGGGGGTCAGGGCTGGTGGGTTCAGGCTTCTTCCCCTTCACACTCCGTCTGGTCATCTTGGAGTGGGTGCGCCTGGGCGTGGTTAAAACGACCCTATCCCTCAGGTGGGTTTCCCCACCTATTTTCAGTGCCAAAACAGGATTGTGCAGATCTGCAGTTCATTCTGAACTTGTCCTGTCTGAAACCCTGGATTCCTTGTTCCTTCCTTTTGGATGACCACTCTGTCGCAGGTCTGGCTTCTTTTGGAGCCGGGTTCTTAGTTGGTGTGTCTGAAACTCCGAGTCGCATATTGGCACGTCCCGATTCATCCAGGATTTAGAGGCTGACTAGGTTTCGTTATGGGACGGCAGGTTTGCCACTTTTGTTGCCTTTTGGCATGAATCTGGCACCTCACGTATTCACGCATCTTACCTGGGTCGTAATGAACCATCTGCATTTGCTAGGGGTTCGGATTTTGATGTGGACTCCCAGCCTGTCTGCTTGTCTGCTTGCCAAGGGTGTTGTTCTTTCCCAGCTTGCCATGATCGGGTTCCTGGTGAACTGGAGGAAGTCTCATTTGGTTCCATCCCAGGTTCGGACCTGGCTGGGCCTCGTGTGAGACTTTCGAACCACTTCCATGTCTATCCCTCCGGCTGCTTTGACGGGGCTGTGGTTCTGCCTTCAGCTGTTTCTGGATTGGGGGTTTCCGGGTCACTCCTAGCTGTTCTGAACTTCACCGTGCTGGTCTATCCGCCAGGTTGGGTCTGGCTTCGCCGTCTCTTCTGGTTCAGCATTTTGTTCTGGTTTACCCGCAGGGTTGAGTTTGCTCTCGTGCGATCGTTGAGTTCAGCCTCCGGAAGCCTTGCTTTGATTGCTGCGACGCCAACGTCCTCTTCGGATTTTTCAGAGTTCAGTGCCTTGAGGCCTACCCGAGCCCTCGCTCGATGTGTTCACGGATGCCTCATAGTGGCTGTGGTTTTGTGACCAGTGCTCACCAGACCAGCCAGGGGCGATGGGCTCTGTTCTTCCGTCGGGCGCACAGCACAATGCAAGATTTCGAGGTGGTTTGGCTGTCGCTTTGGAATTTTCAGGTCGCTCGGGGTTCTACGGTCAGGCTCCATTTGGACTGCTCTCCAGTGGATCACTCCATTTGGACTGCTCTCTGGTGGTTCACTCCTGGGGTTCATTATCTGAACTGCGGGGGTTATCTTCGGTCCTTGGCTCTTTGGGGCAGGTCTCTTCAAGTGACTTGTCTGCTGGATTCTCGGGGTTTGGCTCTCCGTGTGGTTCGTATCTGGGGAGTTTACAACGTCCTATCTTGAGAGGTTATCTTGAGATGATTTCGGGGCTTTAGTGTCCCCGCGGCCCGGTCCTCGACCAGGCCTCCACCCCCAGGAAGCAGCCCGTGACAGCTGACTAACACCCAGGTACCTATTTTACAGCTAGGTAACAGGGGCATAGGGTGAAAAAAACTCTGCCCATTGTTTCTCGTCGGTGCCCGGGATCGAACCTGGGACCACAGAATCACAAGTCTGTCCGCTCGGCCGACCGGCTCCATCGGTCCTGGTGGACTACCTTTCTTGGTTCATTCCCCTGTTCACGGAATGGACGGTCGATACCAATTATTTCAGTTGGCTCTGCTGGACATACGAGCTCCCAGAGGTGGACTTCTTCGCGTCGGCATGGTCTCGGCATCTCCCGATATATGTAACGCCCTTCCCTGACTGCGGAGCAGTTGAAGTGGATGCCTTTTGGCAGGACTGGTCGAGGTGGGGTTACCTGTACCTCTTCCATCCGATCCAGCTGTTGCTTTGGGTTCTGGCTTTTTTGGAGTCTTACCGTGGGAGAGTCATCTTGGTGGCCCCTTGGGGGCCAGCCCAGCCTAGGTTTCAGGCGCTGCTTGCCCGGTGTCCGAACCCAGGGCGTTTTTCACAGCTTCGCCAATTTCAGCAGATCAGACTGGTCCAGTACATGGCTAATTCAGGCTACTCCTCCACTCTTCGTATCTGGTCTTTTTGATGCAGGTGTATCACCACTTGTATCGTGATCAGGGGACTTTGTTGATGGTGTTCTACCTGCCCATAACGTCTGTAAGTTTGCTGCCTTGGCTGCCATTTTCGGCAACGTGTCTTGGACTGACATTTAGGCACGAGGGTTTTGGAGGTCGAACAGGGTCCTGGCCGCCTGTTATCTGATCAATAATCCTGTGCCAATGTCCCGGTTGTTCTTGTGTGGTTGTGGGTCGCAGGTTGCAACCAGTTGTCTTAACCACTTAACTGCGCCAACCGAATATTCTCGGTCGGCGAGAAACTGCGCCAGCCAAGAAAACTTTTTTATTTTTCGGTACCAATTTTAAATGTGTACGAGGTTGGTTGTGTACGAAATGGACTCTTAGGACCTCCAATGAGAGGCAGCCATCTTGGAAAAAATTCCCAGAATGCCCTAGGGCTCCTAGCTGGGTTAGTACTGAATGAGCAACCATGGGTGGCGCACGCGCCTCTGACTCCCAAATACTTGTCTAATGCGGTGTTGAAAGATAATGCTCTGTTGGTGAAATTCAAACCTTATTGTTTGAAGAACATAAGGGTCATAATATTGGTGAAGCTAGGTGCAATAAGGGCCAAACGATCAGCCGGGCTGTGGTGGGTATGTGGCTCTGCGGGCCGCTCCAAGCAACAGCCTGGTGGATCAAACTCACAAGTCGAGCCTGGCCTCGGGCCGGGCTTGGGGAGTAGAAGAACTCCCAGAACCCCCATCAACCAGGTATCAACCAGGTATCACAAAGGTCGGATGCAAGTGATACAGCATCCATGAGGACGATACAGCGAGCGTATCCAGATGTAGCTCTGAGTGTCACCCTTGCAATCCTATGCTATCTCCAATTTATTTAGATGATTTAGATGATACATAGATGAATCGTTTTCTGCATTCAGTGATGATGCATCTGATACAAGTAGCATAGATGAACAGTGTTAGCGGCTTCCATGGTGGTGTTTTCCATAGATATTTTCAAGAATACCTGAATCTCTTCCTGACTGATGGATACTCATTGAGGCTAGCTGAATCTCTTTCTGACTGATGGACACTCTTTGAGGCAAGCTGAATCTCTTCCTGTGTGGGACCATACAAAGCGATCTTTTCAAGACTACCTTACAAATTGATCTTTTTCTATAATCTTTTCAATACAGTGGTACCTCGGAATATGAGTGTCCCTGTGTACGAGTTTTTCTGAATACGAGCAGGATTTCCTCGGATAATGTGCCTCAGAAGGCGAGGGTTACCTCGGAAGGCGAGTTTGTTGATACGCGTATAGGCCGACCTAGGTGGTACGGCGATCGTCGCCTCTCACCCCTCAGTTTACCAGTGCCTAGGGCCCAGTGACTATCCCACGTCAATTCTTCACCCGGATTTTCAGTGTTTTGTTGGATTTTTGGTCATTTGACCATAAAAGTTGTTATTATATATCTCGCCATGGGTCCCAAGAAAGCCAGTGGTAAGGTTTAACCTAAGAAAATAGTGCGGCGTTTCGGACGATCGAGTGGCAACACTGAAAAGTGTATACTCTTTTCACTGTCCTGACATTAATTTTCAATTTACGTATTTCATTTTTGTACCAATGTATTCGCAATAGAATGTTCTATAAGAACAAAAGTATAAAATGTCACACAAGGATGCGTTAGACCGGCACCAAATAAAAAACTACGTCGATTATACTTGTCGTGTCAACAATACAATGGTCTTACCTTGATGGTGCAATGCTATGCCGTTCTCCCAAATAGGCTATGCGGCTATTAGAGAAAACGGAAATTTCATGGCGGACATTTTTAAACTATCCCAAAGTCGATCGCATAACAAATAGTTTATAGAAATATTTTTTCTCGTGACTCGTGAGCGAGTCCGCTGTGTGACCTCAACACAAAAAGTGGTAACGCTCTTGAGCGCCGTGATAACGCTAAAGTGTTAAGAAAATGTGTGAAGTATGGGAAGAATTGCAAAGTTTTGTTGAAAAAACTCACCCAGATAAAGCTGTAGCAGGCCGTTGCATTGACCTTTTAAATGACAATGTGATGTCTTACTACAGACAAGTGTTAAAATGTAGGGAAAAACAAGTGTCTTTAGACAGATTCTTAGTAAGACAAGCAAGTCTTAGTGGTATGCAGGCAAAACGTGCCAGTGTGTGCACACCAGTGAAGTCCTCACTGCCAGATGTTATAATGGAAGGGGACTCCCCTTCCAAACAGTAACACCTCTTCTCCTCCCTCCTCCTCACCATCTTCCATACGCCAACAGCAAGGTAAGTAATAACTTGAACATAGTTTTGTAGGTTTATTTAGATTAATTAGGTATAAAATTTAGTTTGAAGTAGGGTTTTTGGGGTAATCAGGAACGGGTTAATTAATTTCCCATTATTTCTTATGAGGAAATTAGCTTCGGAATACGAGTTTTTGGAATACGAGCCGTCTCCAGAAATGGATTAACCCTTTAACTGCGCAACGCGCCTGCAGGCTCGCGTCTGGTTTGCGCAACGCGCCTCCGGGTATTTGTATTTTTCACGTTCCATTCAAAACTCTCACGGCTACATGGGGTTCACATCAGCTTCCTCAGGGCTCTTGTAAACAGACGCCATCTTTAAAAAAAATCGTGGTCCACATTCCCGGGTGTGGGAGCCTCAGTAGTGTGTGAGCAACCAAGGCTGGCGCTCGCAGCATGAGCGCACACCACTGCTGTGCAGCGTGTGACCACAGCATCACCTAATAATGTCAAAATATATATATAACTTGTATCATTTAGCCATGATAGTGTTATAGAAGAGCCTGAGTGTGATAATGACTGGGTATAATGTTCAAATATCAGTGATTCAATGCTGTTTACGATGTTCACAGCACCACAGCATTATTTCGTCCATCTAGGAATCTTCAAATGATTTCTTAGGTTCCTTTTCAAAATAAACGTGTGGTCAATTATTCATTTACAGGAATTAGTGACCAGGATTGTGATAATAGCAGGATTGTGGTTATAATTAGCGTTGTGCGTAGTATTGTGGAAGGAGGAAAGGTTGGTGAGGGAGGGAGGGCGAGAATTGAGGTAGCCTCATTGTGTGTGTGTGGCAGCCACTCTTGTTTTGCTCACCATAATAGCTTAGTGGTTCGCTATGGGCAACACATATGTACATGGGTATATATAGTGTGTGTATATAGTGTAAGAACAGCAACAGGAGAATGTTGAGAGGAGCTATTTTGGTGAGGGAGGTGACGTAATCGTAGCGTCGTCTGCTGTCTGCTGTGTGATTTTTCATGCAGTGTATGGTGGCCACTGTACTGTTTGGACACAATACCGGCTTACTTGCATAGTTCTGGTAAATAAAACATGTAGATAGGTATATAGAACATGTGTAATGAGAACTATAACAGTATGGTGGGAGGAGCAATGTTGGCGAGTAAGATGTTGGAGTGAGGGAGACTGGCTGGGTGTGGCTGCTCTCACTCGAGGTGTTCTGAGTGTTTTGATGGTGAATGTATATAGTGTGTGACAGTGTGTAGTGTGTAAATAGATTGTATGTATACATAAATTAGCATGATACATAGTAAATATGTGCGGCATATGTGTACACAAGTGTCATGCACGTAACACAGTGTCTTCGGACAGTACAGATGTTTTACTGCCATAATATAGTGTACGTGTTCACTATACATAGGATTAGTATGTAAAAACAAATAAAATGTATTTGGAACTGTGCGAAAAAAATGAACGAAAATATATTCGCGGCAACTTGCGCACCCTGCCCCGGGCGCCCTACTGGCCCCGGGAGCGTACGTCACAGGCGAACAGGGAATGATGACGTCACGCCCCAACTTACGGACCCCATAGCAGCCAAAGTAAGTACAATTTCGATTTTTTTTCTACATACCCATACTGAGGGAAGGGTTTCTGACACTTTAAAAAGAAAAAAGAATTTTTTCCAGAGAATTTATTTCCTGCGCACTGCGGGGATGTCATATTTGGAGGCAATGCAGTTAAGGGGTTAAACTCTTAAACCGAGGTACCACTGTACTACCTTATGCTTTACAAGCTTGGCTACATACAACCTACAAGTACTAAAGCCAAGGGTGTATGTGAGTGCGTTATTTGCAAGCACACAGAATGAAGAAACAGGAAGCGAAAATTTATCAGTACCTGGTGCACTTGAGAGCGAAGTCGCGCAGTGCACCATGGACTACTTTGTTGATTATTACTCACTTCCGAAGTACTGAGTGTGTAATACAGTGTGTTGCTGTGTAAATAGTGTCTGAAACTGTACATATTGTAATTTTAGTGAATTTTTAACAGGTAATATTACGACAATAAACATTTATTGTGGACACATTACTGACACATGTATCACAGTTCTATGGAACATTATGAACGTTCTACTGTATACATATTGTAAAGGACACAAATATGCATCATATACAATAAAAAGAAAATAAAACCGCATTGGAAATACATAAAACAAATAATTAAAAATATATTTGTGGCAACACCCGGTGCTTGAATGGCCCGCGCGACCATGTCTGGGCGAGTCACTCACGGGCGACTAGGCCCTGATGACGTCACAGCGCACCTTGTCCACGTCCCTACAGCCAAAGTAAGTGGAATTTGGTGTTTATTTTTACATAGACATGTTCAGGGAAGGGAATTTATAATTTTACGAAGAAAAATGAATTTTTTGGGGAACACTTCATTTCATGCTCACCGGGGGAATTTCACAGTAAACTCAGCGCAGCACGGTGGATTACCTCGAGTTGATGTACTCGCCTATTTGTGCTTGTGGGGGTTGAGCTCTGGCTCTTTGGTCCCGCCTTTCAACTGTCAATCAACTGGTAATTACCTAAGTGTAGTTACAAGATGAGAGCTACGCTCGTGGTGTCCCATCTCCCCAGCACTCTTTGTCATATAACGCTTTGAAATTACTGATGGTTTTGGCTTCCACCACCTTCTCACCTAACTTGTTCCAACCGTCTACCACTCTGTTTACAAAAGTGAATTTTCTTATATTCCTCCGGCAGCTTTGTTTCGCTAGTTTAAATCTATGACCTCTTGTTCTTGAAGTTCTGGGTCTCGGGAATTCTTCCCTATCAATTTTATCGATTCCTGTTATTATTTTGTACGTAGTGATCATATTGCCTCTTTTTCTTCTGTCTTCTAGGTTTTGCATATTTAATGCCTCTAACCTCTCCTCGTAGCTCTTGTCCTTCAGTTCTGGAAGCCACTTAGTGGCATGTCGTTGCACCTTTTCCAGTTTGTTGATGTGCTTCTTAAGATATGGGCACCATACAACCGTTGCATATTCCAGCTTTGGTCTAACAAAAGTCGTGAACAATTTCTTTAGTATTTCTCCATCCATGCATTTATAAGCAATTCTGAAGTTAGAAAGTGTGTAATTCTGTATTCCAACTGGTAGATCGTTTATGTAGACTATGAACATTACCAGTGCAAAAACTGAACCCTGTGGTACTCCACTCGTGACATTCCTCCAATCCGATACATTGCCTCTAATTACAGCCCTCATTTTTCTGTCAGTTAGGAAGTTTTTCATTCATGTTAGAAGCTTACCTGTCACCCCACCAATATGTTCCAGTTTCCAGAACAACCTCTTATGGGGAACTCTGTCAGAAGCCTTTTTTAGGTCCAGATAGATGCAGTCAACCCAACCACCTCTTTCCTGTAAAATCTAACCCGTTCTCGCACTTGCTTATAGTCAATATTGGCTTATTTAATAAGTGCATATGCGACATACTAATTGATTGTGAATATTTTAGTTTACCTTGAAAAGCTTCATAGAAAACACCGACCTCACCTAACCTTCTTAGTATGTTAAGATAAGCATCTTATTGCTTCTTAATTACAATTATTACTTAACCTATACTGTTGATAGGGTATAGGTTATCAACTTAACCTATACCGTTGATAGGGTATAGGTTGTTATGGTTTTCGTTAGCTTTGTTTCTGTGAGTGCTATTATGTCTGGGTTTTCTTCTAGTGCCCATTCTCCAAGTTCACTTGTTTTATTTGTAATCCCATCTGTTAGTGTACATTGCCTTGAAGCTCACTTTCTTCTGTTCATTTTCTTGTCCCTTTCTTGGCGAGCATTCTGCTGGTGTGGGAAGCTGTTCCGTGGGTGAGAAGATCTGTGTGGTGGTGTGCAGGGTCTCAGAGGATTTTGGTGTGTGTGTGTGTGTGTGTACTTATATAATTACATTTTCTTTCGGTAGGGGCTTCGTTCCCTTCGCTGTTGACGGGGCGCTGGGGGGGGCAGCTTGCTCTGTTGGCTCTCACTTGGTCCCGCAGTTCGTGGGCATTTTTTGGCTGTCTTCCAGCCTCTGGTGGCGTCGGCTGCTTCTCCCCCTTTGCGGGGTTCAGTGCTGGCAGGATGGGCTTCTTTCCCTGTGCTTTGGTGTCATCTTGGTGTGAGTGCGTTTCGACGTGGTCGATCCGCCCCATCCTTCCGGGTTCCCGCCAGTTCTAATGCAGACACGGGACTTTGCAGATCTGCGGATCTGCGGTTCTTCTGGACCTGTTCAGTCTGCGCCCTGGATTCTTTGCCCTTTTCGGAAGACTGTTGTCTCCAGTCCGGCTTCTGTTGGGGCCGGGTGCCTGATTGGTGTTCCTAAACCTCAGGGTCACTTCTTGGCACGTTCCTCTCCAGGGTTCCGGGACTGGCACAGTTGGTGTTGGGGCTTCAGGCTTGCCACTTTTGTTGCCTTCCCTAGTTTGTAATGGGCACTTAGTGGATTTACGCATCTTTACCGGATCTTGGTGACCTGTCTGCATCTTGTGATTCGGTTTTCTGGCCCACCTTGACGACTGGCTGGTGTGGGCTCCCAGTTGGTCTGCTTGTCTGCTCGCTAAGGGTGTGGTTCTTTCCAGATCACTGGGTTCGGGTTCTTGGTTAACCTGATTCCGTTCCATCTGGTTCTGTCCCGGGTTCGGACCTGGCTGGGTCCTGTTTAGGACTATTGGACCACCTCCACACGCATTACTGTGGCTGTGGTCCCGCCTTCAGCTATTTCTAAGGGGGTCTCGGGTCACTCGGCGGTTACTCGAGCGGTTGTGCAGGAGTCTGAACTTCACCGTGCTGGTCGATCTGCTGGGTCGGGTTTGGTTTCGGTGTCTGTTTTGGTTCCTTCAGGGACTCCCCTTCCGCCTCCTGCGATCGTTGGGTTTGTCTTCCGGGGACCTTGTGTTGGTGCTGTGTCACCGGCTTCCTCTTTGGGGTTTTCGGGGTTCTGTGCCTTGGCGCCTCCCCGAACCTTCGCTCGATGTGTTCACGGACGGGTCGTCTCTCGGCTGGGGCTTTGTGACCAGTGCTCACCAGGCCATGCGGGGATGGTGGGGTCCGTCCTTCTGTCAAGGCTCACAGCATGGTTCGGGAGTTCGTGGCTGTCTGGTTGCGCTTCGGAGGGTTCGGGTCACTCGGGGCTCTACCGTCTGGCTCCATTCAGACTGTTCTCCAGTGGTTCATTGCTGAAACCACGGGGGTTCTCTTCGGTCCTTGCCCCTTTGGGGTTGGTTCCTTCGAGTGGCTCGTCTGCTGGATTCTCGGAGTTTGGCTCTCCATGCGTTTCATGTCTGGGGAGTGTCTTACTTCCTAGCAGACAGCCTTGGTTCAATCCTCTGTTCACGAATTGGCCGGTCATCACCAATTTCGTTGGCTCTGCCAGACGTACGGACTCCTGGACATGGATGTCTTCGTGTTGGCGTGGTCTCGGCATCTCCCATTCTATGTGGCACCCTTCCCCACCTGCGAGGCGTTTGCGGTGGATGTCTTTCAGCAGGACTGGTCGAGGTGAAGTTACCTGTACCTCTTACCTTGGTCAAGCTGTTGCTTTGGGTTCTGGCTCGGTTGGAGTCCTTCCCAAGGAGAGTAGTCCTCGTGGCCCCTTGGTGGCCGGCCCAGCTTGTTTTCAGACGCTGCTTGATGGGTGTGCGAACCCGAGACGTTTTCCACGGCTCCGCCTCTTTTGGCAGGTTGGACCAGTCCGATACGTGGCTGGTTCGGCTTTCTCCTCGGCTCTTCGCGTCTGGTCTTTTAACGTGGTTGTATCACCATCTCTTTGGTAATCAGGTGGATTCGTTGATAGTGTCCCATCTGCGAACTTCGTTTCGGTGACAGTATGAAGTCTCTTGGTGTTTCTATTTGTCATTTTCTTGCTCTTCTCAGGTTGTCTTCGCTTTCGCATCAGGTTGTCTTGTCCTTTGTTGGTTTTCCGGAGCGTTATTGATGCTTCTTACTGTCACCTCATATCATACGGCGCTGGCGGTGCTGCTCCAGCTTATGTTCGGGGTGGACATCATGTCCACCCCATTCCATACACTTTCTTGTGCTTTGTTTCACCTCATGCGCCGCCTGAGCCATCCTGGTCCTTGGTCAGGGTGTTCTCTTATCTTTCCTCTTCTCGGTTTGTGGTAGCCCCTTTGGTTCCAGATTGTTTTCAAAGGTCCTATATTTGTTGGCATTGGCCTCTGGGGGTCGGGTCGTGGAGCTTCCGGCTCTCCTCTGGCGCAGGGGATTCTGCTCTTTTGGTTCTGGTGGTAGGTTTGTACGTTTGCAGCCTTCTCCATCTTTTCTGGCAAAGGCCGAGACGGCTGCTTTCTGTGTGGGTCCTTCGGTTATTGATGCTTGGTTGGTTCGCCCAGGGATGCGTCATGTGTTGTCTGGTTGCGGCTCTTCGTCGTTACCTGCGTGCTGTGACTAGGGATATGCTTTAGGTTGATCCAGTTTCCCTCGTTCCCTGTTCCAGGGCTCGGATCTCCCAGGTCAACCGCAGGGTTAAGTCTGGACAGCCTGCGGTCTATCCTCGCGCCCATGTCAATCAGACATTTGCAGCTTTCGCTGACATGTTTGGTAACGTGCCTTGGGCTCATTTCGGGCGCAGATATTTGGAGGTTGTACAGGTTCCTGGCCGCCCGTTATTTTATGAGCATGTCTGCTCCTGGGCGTTCTGGTTTTTCTTTGGGTCGCAGGTTGCAGCCTGTTATCTCAACTTCGCATTGCAGAGTTTGTGGCGGCTGCCTCCCGGGTCGGCCCTTCCTTTTCCTTCTCTTTGGATATGAAGCTCCAGGGAGCCGTATGGACTCCCCACAGAAAACCAGCGTTGAATGTAATGAAACGCCCTTTTCTGGGTGAGCCCCGGAGGCTCCCAGGCAACCCTCCCTCCCTCCGGTCGGCGGTTTTTACACGTTTGTTGAAGCTTAGCTTTCAAACTACAGTGCTGTGCAGCCAGCACGGTGAGGTCCGGGGCCCCTTCCCCCTCTCGGGGAGGGGAGGGCTGCACGGACGAGCGGCGCAGCAGTAGTGTGTTACGTTTGCGTGTTTCTTTGGGATTGTAGGGAGTTATACCTCTCTGTTCGGTTCTTGTTGTTAGTTTCTTACCATGTGGGGTTTGTTTTGTTATGCCTACCTTTCTGGGTGCCTAACCCCGGTTGATGGCAGAATAGGAAAACACCCAACCACAGTGGGGTTTTGCAGGGCCATTGCTCCCTGCAACCTCTCTGAAGGGGCCAGTTTCTGGCGCTGGTCCCTGGTAGGTCTAAATTCCATAGCTAATATCCCGGTCTAATATAACATACATTAGCCCGATAAGCTCCCAGGGAGCCTCCAAGGCTCACCCAGAAAATGGCGTTTCATTACCTGTACATTCAACGCTGTTTTTTTTATTCTCTCAACAGAGCTCACACATGTTTCAACCGTCTTGATCTCCCGCCTTATCCTTCTCCGGAGATGTTGTATGACAAATTGCTCTTGGCTGTGGAAGAAACATCAACATTTGGCATTGAGTAATCATATCTTAGTGCTATAAATTGATTAACAGTTGATGTGTGTATATTTAACTGACTGTCAGTGATGGAATAACGTGTAGGAACCTTATTTTTTGTGAAGTCTGGTGAATTGTTAATAATGCTAACACATTGTTATCAGGTATTTTAAGCCTCATTAAGAGTTTTCAAAGGGGGTCTCTCATGAAATATTATGACCTACCATTATTTTTCATATGGTGTACTTTATGAAAGTAAATCATGCATGATCCCTTCCCTGTGATGTAGTTCCCACAGTCTGACTTTAATAGTCATACCTCTTGCCAGTGCAGTATGTAAGATTAATTTGATATATATTTTACAGCTTATAATATGCAGATTGTCTGGAGATAAAGTTCATTCATGACAAAATCTCTTTCCTTTACAAAAGTTCAATATTCTCATGGATTTTAAAGATTTCATCATGTATTTTATAAAGCTTCATACTTTCTTTTTTACTTGATTATGTACTTCAGCCTGTATATTTAGCCATGCTGAGTGAATTTTAGAGCTTATATTTCTATCTTTGAGTGATTTATCTCTACTCCACTGTACAATATAAACAATTTCTGAATGTATAAATTTGATTTATATTTAATCAGTTTTGCATTAAAAGATTTTAATCTGTGCTATAACTCCTCCTGTCTTTTATGTTTTTCACTGAATATATGATTATTCACTTTGTAGACAAGGATACTCTTCAGTTAATTGATTTTCATTTAGGGTAGAGCCATGCATCAAAGAAGTGGCTCGTAAGTGTAGGCATTACAAAGGCCAGTTTTTAAAGTATTGATATATAGTCACTAAGTTTATATTTATTTAACATGAATAATTGGCATTGCCCGGAAAGGCCAATTTCATGTAAGTGATAATAGTATTGTAATTTGTAAATAATTCAAAATAAGGGAGTTTAAGCTCTCCTGTTCTTTTTTGTAGTTTAATTTAAGACAGCTTTCTTGACTTAGAGATTAGGATAGATGGCAGCTAGGAAAGGTCATTATATTTGCATTATATACAAGTATGCGTGTACATATATGTGTTTGTGAAAAGTGAGTAATATAACGAGCAGTGATACACAGTGTCATTATACAGTATTCACTGTCACACCCAGCAATAACAAACTCTCCCAGAAGATGTTCGAGTTATCTCCATAGAAACTTATGGCTTTCCTCTTGGCAAGTTTATACAAAAAATTTAACATTATAGTCAGTTCTACATACAGTATACTTTTATTTAAATGAAAATAATTGTAAGAAATACAAATTTTACCATTTCTGTAAATTTACATTGTGTGTGTGGGGGTGTGTGTACACACACATACACATACATGCATACATGAGAATAATCACACTATATCACTTATATGATCAAACTCAAGATTTCCCCAATACGTTACATAAATAAGGGGGGTTGTGTCATACACAGATACATGTGCAAACATTAGACATCGGGGAGAATGTGACCAGGGCAGTAACTCTTGGCTACTGTCTTAACCAATAGTTATGAAGAAATTATAACTAAGAAATCAATCATGTAAGGGATTTTATTGATCTTTTGCTTGCATCAGGCACTTATTATTTTCAATAAGCCCTTTACATGATTAACTGAGAAATTTGTGTAGTTAAATATTGAGTTAGCTGTATGGCTCCTAGGTGGCTTACTCTTCCAGTACACACTTTACCTCTTGTTAAGTTATTTGAATTTGATAAGCTGTATATGTCTTTGTGTAATGTAACATATTCCAGTTACTCAAGTGTTTTTTGCAATTTTGCTTAATTAGTGTGATATCAATCTGCAGATTTAGTTTGGTACTTATAAATGTACAAGTATTTTACTACTTCCATCAGCAGTAAGATTTGTTTTATTTTGAATGTGATACATTTGTACATACACAGTTTAGTATTACTCTTACACAGAAAACTGCTTACATCAAACTTTTGTGTATGATATGATAATAGCAACTACATAATACAAATTATAATGTTATTTTCATGTACTTTGTGTGTTAGTTTATAAGTACCTATAGTACCTGCTTTCTGTTCCAGGTTAGGCTGACCATTAATATTAGGTGTTTTTATTTATTGGAGTCTAAGTTGTGTCACACCTGGTTTATTTATTTATGAGTAAAGCAACATTAATTATTTTGTGTAACGTTCCAAACTTCATAACATAAAATGTTTGTCACTTAGTTTACTGTTGACAGTACCTTTTTTTTTATTATTATTATTATTTTTTTTTTTTTTACATTTGGTTAAGAGGTGCACTAATAAATGATATTTTTTAAGCTCCTACAATGAGAGAGATGCTGTATGGCTGTGTTTTTGTATGGCTGATAAATATTGTGCATGTACAGTATTCACAACAAATATGTTGTAAAAGAAATTCCTCAGAATGCATAGACAAATCTTGTATACAGTTTCTTACACAAGGCCACAATGTGGCCTCTCCTGGAAACCTAGATTTTGGATATTATAAAAGCTTTCTCAGACATTAAGTATTTGGCATTTTGATCCTAGAAAAATATTGGATGACTTAAGAGTTTGTTTGACCTGTTTATCTTATTTTCAATATTTTTAGTACAGTACACAAGGCTACTTATATTATGGAGAAGGTACAGACACCAAGTTAAGTGTACCTGTTGTTCAGTATCTCTGAAATGTATTGTGTCAATTAAATGTATCTAAGCTGTAATGGAATTATTCATATTAGCCATGCTTGAAGTTCATTATAAATGTGAAAATATTTTTGGCCTTTATGTGTAACTAAATTTAATCAAATGTTTCTATATTTTTATCATAAGATAGCATTATATTTTGTAGCTAATATCAGTGATCAGACTTGAAAATTGTAATGATCCAACACTTTTGTGCCATAATAGAGGGTTAGCATTGTAAACTTGAAAGATATGGGTTTGAGCCCATAGATGGGCAGGGCTGGAGAAGTGTGTTCATTATAGAATGCATTGGACCACTCTTAAAGCTTACACAATTTGACACTTGTTACATGAGGAATGTCATCCTTGAAATTGTAGGTTATGGTATGAAAAATGTTTGTTTGAATATTTATTGATTTATTTATTAACAGTTTGCTGCTTGGTGAGAGATGAATAAGAAAACATTTGAATGGAATGAACTGGAATAAGCAAGAATAAATAAGCAACTTGCCCAATCTATTCATATCCTATACTGTATTATGTATGAACGTAAAAAGTGTCGTTATTCAACAGTCACACGAAACAAGTGATATCTTTGATGAGTATATCTTGTTATATTCTCTTCTATCACATGATGTTACCGAGTCAAGTAATATTAAAAAATGCTTGATTGCAGTCTTCACTTGTTCACAAATCTCCAAGAGATTATTCCCTGATAAAGCATGGATGAAGCCCATTATTAAGTTCATGAGTATTCTCTACTTGGATGCGCAAGACCAGAGTGATCCAAAATGATTCAGATAATATATCAGATGGGATCTGTGCCTCTATTAACTCTAATTGTCTCTGATAAAATGTTTCCATTGCATGCAATTACTTAATGATCTTTCTTTCATAGCACCTTCTAAACAACTGCCACTTACCTTCAATATTCTTCTAGCATTTGTGTTACTTACACTCATCAAATTCCATCAATCTTAAGTAACTTTATAACCCCATACTTCCTTCTGATATTTATTATTAATTTCAAATATTATTTTATCACTTTCGCACTTTGGGGGGTCGAGCCCTTCACCTTGCCTAGTGGTTTTGGGCGTTCCGCGGGAGCGCGTGGTAATACTGAAAAGTGTATACTCTTTTCAACTTTGTCACCTTAATTCTCATTCTAGGTTTTTCAATTTTGTATCAAAGTGTTCGCAATAGAATGTTCTACAGGACTAAAAGCATATAAACTCCAAAAGCCCAGCTTACCACCCGCAGCAAACAGAGAAATTGAGAGCATGTTACCCGGGAGTGCTAAAGAGCAATGAAATGTGTACACTCTTTTTCACTTTGGTCACCTCAATTTTCGTCCTAGGTCTTTTATTTTGGTATCAATGTGTTCGCAATAGAATTCCCAACAGTAGTATATGCATAAAATGTCTAAAACCACGGCCCGCTCCACCCACCGACGTGATGAAAGCAGGCCGCGTTTACCTGAAGAGAGCAGGGAGGCGCGCCGGGTCTTCCATTAGACAGTGCGGTAATACTGAGAAGTGTACAGTATACTCTTTTCAACTTTGTCATCTCAATTTTCGTCTTAGGTTTTCCAATTTGATATCAATGTGTTCGCAATAGAATTCTCTAAAAGATTAAATGCATATGAAGTCCGAACGCCTGGCGTACCATCCGCACAAAACAGAGAAAGTGAGAGCGTGTTGCCCGGGAGCGCTAATGAGCAATGAAATGTGTACACTCTTTTTCACTTTGGTCACCTCAATTCTCGTTCTAGGTCTTTCATTTTTGTATCGTTGTGTTTGCAATAGAATTCCCTACAGGAGTATATGCATATATAAAGTCCAAAAGCACAGCGTAACCCACAGCAAACAGAGAAAGTGACAGTACATTACCCCCTTGAATGCTCATCAAGAGCAATAAAATGTGGTTTACTCTTTTCAACTTTGTTACCTCAATTCTCGTCCTAGGTCTTTCATTTTGGTATCAGTGTATTTGCAATGAAATTCCCTACAGGAGTATATGCATATAATGTCCAAAACCGAGACGCGCCCCTCCCGCAGCCAAGCCGAAAGCAGGTAAATTTTTTTTTATTTTTTGACACCATACTTCGTCATTGGTGGATATTAACTTATTAAATTATGACTTCATACTTCGTCATTGGTGGGCAAAAGTGTTCTAAATTTAAACTATAATTTTGATAGTACTATATATTAAGTATTCCCAGTTCGAGATTTATTTTGTCAATTTTTTTCTCCTCCACATGACACTCATTATCTTCTGCATTTTTCCTTCTATGAGTATCCATAATAGATCACATTGCAAGAGATGCCTGACATAGGGACTGGGAAAACCTCTCTCAACTGGTTGCAATAAAAGCATATTTAGTGGCAGTTCTGGTGCCTTTCGTTCGTCTCCTGTCCTTAGCTTGTATGTTGACACTGGCTTCCTATCTCTTCAGGACCGCCGTGATCGCTACTATCTTCGCTATCCTGTGCGGTCCTTGCAACATCCTTCCTCTCGCCTCTGTCGTGCTTTAACTTTTACCCCTCCTGCGGTTCCTGTTCCTCTTCACCACCTCCCTCTTTCTGTCCGGTTATCTCGCTTACAGGATTCTCTTTCCGTTCGTATTTCTAATATTTCTCCTCGTGTTGTTCCTTCTTTGCCCCCGTGGAGGGTCCCCCTTCCGCAGTTTTGTACGTCCTTGACCCGCGTCACTAAAGCTTTTACCCCTCCTACGGTTCTAAAACGCCTTTTCCTTGAGCACTTTTCTTCTCACTCTCGCTCCGTTTCTGTCTTCACCGATGGATCTAAGTCTGCGGACGGTGTTGGCTACTCTGTTGTTTTTCCTGATCGCACTTATATGTATCGCTTACCTCCAGAGACTAGCATCTTTACGGCGGAGCTTTATGCTATTCTCTATGCTCTTCGTCTCCTGCTTTCTCATTGTCAGTCTTCTTTTGTGGTTGTTGTTGACTCTCGTAGTGCCCTCATGGCTCTCGAGTCCTTTAATCCGGTTCATCCAGTAGTTGTCGAGATCCAGCATTGGCAGTTTCTTGTTCACAGCAAGTTTAAGTCGGTTAAGTTTTGTTGGGTTCCCAGCCATATTGGTGTGTCTTTAAATGAGCGTTCGGATGCTGCCGCCAAGGAAGCTGTCCACTCTTGTCCCATCTCTCGTAAAGGTATTCCTTATTCCGACTTTTACCCTGTTATCCATTCCTCCATCCTTACCCGTTGGCAGGCTTCTTGGTCGTCTGTTACTGGTAACAAACTCCGTACTCTTAAATGTTGTGTTTCCTCATGGCCATCCTCCTACCACCGTAACTGGCGGTGGGAAACTGCTCTGGCGAGGTTGCGTATTGGCCATATTCGCTTAACCCATGGTCACTAGATGGAGTGCCGCCTTGCTCCTTATTGTCCTAATTGCATTGTCCCTCTTACGGTTGTGCATGTCCTTCTTGAATGTCCTGACTTCCGGGACGAGCGTATGTCTTGCTTTCCGACCGCCCCTCGCGGTCACTTGTCCCTCAATAGAATTCTTGGTGACTCGGATACTTTTGATATCGTTCGCCTTATGCATTTTTGTTCTCGTATTGGCATCCTTGGTGATATTTAGCGCCCTCTGATTATTCTGCACATTTGATGGTGCTACATAGCCTTCCCGGTTTGGTGCCTTCTTTTGATAATTACTTACTTACTTACTTTCTTCTCAGCAAGTCATTCAAGTGCCTCTTAAACTTCTTCACTGGCTTATGCTACATTAAGCTTCTACTTTTCTAGCATTCACTGAATTTTCCGTATGTAGGTTAGCTTAGCATTTTAAAAGTACCGAATCACCTTCTGTGGTTGATTGTTCAATAAATCCCTGAACTATATGTTTAACTGATCTCTAACCCTGTCCATGGAGAACAGAAGAAAATGTATATATGCTGGTTAGCATTGTAAATGTGTGGCCACGTCTGTGGTAGAAAATAATAATAAAAAAAAAAATCACTGAATATTGCTCACTCTTTTTATACAGCAATTTGACATCACCCAGCTCTCGCCACTACATACAGTTCCAAAAACAGCGCCAGGTTAATGGCATCTATGTGCAGCTACCGAATGCTTAATGTCAGTATCCTGCCAGACTGCTACCCAGTCCCTCACATGCAGTACATCTCCTGTATGACACATGGTGAGATGATGATCTCCAAGTATGACATGATCTGAGCATTTTACCAAATATTAGTGTTTGTGGATGTCATCCAGTTATGACATCCAGTGATGTTTATCACTGGATGTCCCAAAGACCATGATCACAATGTTCTGCATATTCAAATACATCCACAAGCCCTTTGGATTTTGATAACATGTCCCAAACCTTCCAACTCATTTATTAAATCATCAGGGACTTCTTTTTCTGCTGCATTTATGTAGAAGACTTATTACAAGTCGCTCAATGCTGGAACATTGACAGTACCTTCTACCTCTTCACTTTTTGCAGGCAGATTTATCATGAATATGGTCAGCAAATTAATCCATGAAATGTTTCTTTGAAGTGGCCACACTCGACTCCTTGGGCCATAGAATATCAACCTTGGGCATCCAGCCATTGAAGGAGAAGATCGAAGCCATCAGAGGATTCCCGGGCTTTGCTATGTCAAAGAAACTTAACCTTAAGGTGCATTTATCACCACACATTGATCCTCGGGGTAATGTGGTTATTATATTTTGACTAGTTATTATCCTGATTTTTTATACATATGATTTAACTATGGGGTCAATATATATGGGTGTAATGGAGTTAACCTAGACCCATTACAAATTTCTGTTATTGTTTATAATGCTATCAGTGAGGTTATCTTGTACCACAAGCCATGTAATATTCGTCAAATCACATTTTGGTCTCCACAACCTTTCTCCCCCCCAGACTTTGAATCTTTTTTTTGGACATTACCGCACAGAATTGCAGCAAAGGACCGGGTTGCAAAACACTTCTTTTGATCAGTGCCAGAAGCAGATTTTATGCAATGTGGGTACAGTATACACAGTATCGTGCAATGTAAGCCGAGTACTGAACATTAATCAGCCACTGTTTTTGTCACTTATGTGTAAATAAATTAGTTATTCTGCACATTTAACTAAAGTGAAACAGCAAACATATAAGCCATCTTATCGTGAACATCACGGCTCTCCTATATGGCTGCCAGGTGGGTGACACCCCTTGTGTCAACACCTTCATCAGAGGAGCTCCAGGATATTTAAAAATTCCTAAGTATTGTAGTACAGGTTGATAATAGTACATGGTGTCCCAAGGAACATAGTGTAGTGCTTTTGAAAAATAGATGAAATAACATTCATATCAAGGGAAGTGTAAAAATTGGATGACAAAAAGTCGGTCCGTCTAATTACCACAGGCTACACAGGCTTCAGAAAGCTTCCTGGTAATACGTTAATAATGAATAAATATGATATATTTACTCATTATAATGTTGGTGCTGAATGTACAACACGAAAAAACATAATTTTAATCTGAAAAAGTATCTTTTTATAAAGAAATTAGACGAAAATAAAAAGCTGGTGACGCCAAATCAAGTCGACGATCCAAGCTTCGGTTAGGTTAGGTTAGGTTTTGTTTGGTTAAGTTAGGTTAGGATAGGTTAGGTTAGGTTAGGATAGGTTAGGTTAGGTTACGTCAGCCTAACCTAACATATCATATATATTCATTACTAACGTATTGCCAGGAAGCTTTCTGAAGCCTGTGTAGCCTGTGGTAGCTTGTGGTAATTAGACGGACCCGACAAAAAGTTGCCCTAGTGTCATCAGCGCAGATGAGAAATTCAAGATGGCCTTTGGCAAGAAGAAAAACAAAACAGAGCTAGAGTTTGGGGGTTTCAATGAAGAAACCATTGATATAAGCAGTCTACACAACAAGTTGGCAAAATTAGATATTATAGTGAACTATTATGTAGAAATAATCAGCAAATTGAGAGAAAGTAATGATCACTTGAATAGCAAAGTATTAGGTCTTGAAGGGTTAGTGAAAGACTTATGCAAGGATAATTGCATATTATCAGATTCATTGCTGTCTTCCTTTATGTGCTAGCCATTTGCTGTATTGTGCCTACCAATTTTTGTCAACTACCATTCAAGCTATCATTGCAATCAATCTTAGCTACCTAAGTGCTTTATTATACTGTACCTACAATTTTCTCTCAAATTTTTTTTTTCTTCTTGCCATGTAACTGTTATCATTTCTTTATTATAAATTTTGCTAGTATTTACCTATTTAAAATTTAATTAGATTAAGGATCTGCCCGAAATGCTGCGCGTACTAGTGGCTTTACAAGATTGTAATTAGTGGTACCTCGAAATGCGAGTGTCCCTGTATGCAGACTTCTAGATATTACTGCTGCTCGCTTAGACTCGGTTACAAGTATCTCTGGGATTCTCATTATCTGCCGATGTAGACCTGACCAAATGTAAACTGTGTCAACAAAATTATTCGCAACACCCTCCGTCACTATGTGAATGAGTGCGAAAGATACGTGAATTTAGAGACAATTCTATAACCAATGTTCCAGCGATGTGTAAATATTTCATTCAAAATGATCTGCTACCAGAAATTTTAGCCAAATATCCCCAGTTTGCTAACTGTAGGTAGTAACCGAGTGATTGTAACCTATCCACCGCTGCCCACTGGATGGGGGCGGTGTGCAGGACAAACATATAATTTGTGACACTAGCTCTCCACATATGTCAGTTGCTTAATTTAGAACCTGTATTTGAGGTCGATCTTGAACCATTGTTGATGTGACAACTTATATTAATTTTGTAACTAGCTCATCAAGATTGTAACTTGCTTAGCTAAATGATTGTGGGGTTCAGTCCCTGAGCCCATTATGTGCCTCTGTAACCCTTTCCACTACCCGCCCACAAGATGGTATGGGGTGCATAATAAATGAACTAAAACTAAACTCCCTGTATGCGAGTTTTTCGGAGACGAGCAGGATTTCCTCGAAAATTATGTCTCGGAACGCGAGGGTTACCTCGGGACGCGCGTACAGGCCGACCTAGCGAGTGGTCGATCGGCGATCTCGCCCCTCCGCCCCTCCGCCCCTCCGCCCCTCAGTTTACCATTGTCTCGCGCCCAGTGACATCAATTCTTCCCTGGATTTTCAGTGTTTGTTGGATTTTTGGTCATTTGACTATACATTTTGTTATTATATATCTCACCATGGGTCTCAAGAAAGCCATTGATAGGTTCAACCTAAGAAAATAGCTGTGAGTCAGAGGCAGTAGAGGATGTCCCTCCTTGATTAAGAAAATGTGTGAAGTATGGGAAGAACTGCAAAGTTTGTTGAAAAAACTCACCCAGATAAAGCTGTAGCAGGCCGTTGCATTGACCTCTTAAATGATAATGTGATGTCTTACTACAGTCAAGTTTTAAAATGTAGGGAAAAACAAGTGTCTTTAGAGAAATTCTTAGCAAGACAAGCAAGTCCTAGTGGTATGCAGGCAAAATGTGCCAGGTGTGTCATACCAGTGAAGTCCTCACTGCCTGATTGCTGATAATGGAAAGGGACTCCCCTTCCAAACAGTAACTCCTCTCCCCTCCCCCCTCCTCACCAATCTTCCATACGCCTACAGCATTCAAGAGCAAGGGTAAGTAATAACTTGAACATATTTTGTAGGTTTATTTAGATGAATTAGGTAAAAAATTTAGTTTGATATGGGGTTTTTGGGGTAATCAGGAACGGATTAATTAATTCATTTCCCATTATTTCTTATGGGGAAATTAGCTTCAGAATACGAGTTTTTCGGAATAAGAGATGTCTCCAGGAACGAATTAAACTCTTAAACCGTGAAGGTACCACTGTACCATATTATATATTCTCACATTCCCAATGTACCTTCTTGTATATGAATAAATAAATAAATAAATGAGGAAAAGAATCGATTGAAAACAAATTTCAAAGCCATGGAAGAGGAAAATAACCAGAGTTTCACTCATCCATTGGTGTAGGGTAGGAAATCTGTTTTTTAGACCATAGACCATATTTGGTGTTTTATTGGGAATTGTTTCCCTGGGGGCTGGGCCTTACCTAACCCCATAGCATGGAACTTCCTTACCTTGAACATTGACCCTGCAGAGCAAGTACTCATATGTAACAAGGCTCATGGAATGAACCCCACAATTCATTTAGCTAAGCAAGTTACAATCAAGATGAGGTAGTTACAAAATTGAATGCACATCGTCACATTAACAATGTGCTCGAGACCGACCCCAAGTACAGTTGAGCTCGTAGGGCGGCTTTTAGCGGTCCGTCTAATACCAAAGGCTACACAGGCTTCAGAAAGCTTACTGGTAATACGTTAATAATGAATAATATGATATATTACTCATTATAATGATTGATGCTGAATGTACAACACGAAAAAACGATTTTAATCTGAAAAAGTATCTTTTTATAAAGAAATTAGACGAAAATAAAAAGCTGGTGACGCCAAATCAAGTCGACAGATCCAAGCTTCGTGGTTAGGTTAGGTTAGGTTTTGTTTGGTTAAGTTAGGTTAGGTAGGTAGGTTAGGTTGTAGGTTAGGTTAGGTTACGTCAGCCTAACCTAACATATCAATATATATACATTACTACGTATTGCCAGGAAGCTTTCTGAAGCCTTGCTAGCCTGTGGTAGCTTGTGGTAATTAGACGGACCCGCTTTTAGTTGTCTTATGAAGCATTCTACCATTCCGTTCAACTCAGTGTAGCATACTGTAGTTCGGTTGTGTGTGGTGCCAAGGTTCCTTCCATAGATATGATTCGAATTGTCGTCCTTGGTCAGTGATGATGACAGAGGGACTGCCACAATGGGCAACCCATCCAGAGAGGAAAGTCTGGCTCACTGACTCAGCTGAGATGTTGACTAATGGGAT
>WNGS01162157.1:13173944-13201204 GCA_020271785.1 Procambarus virginalis
TTGCCTGACAATACCTCTAATTTGTAGTAGAGTCTTGGGTATGAAGTATTCAATATGGTCTCCTTCAGCGCCTTCTGCAGCCAGCACATCTGCTCGTTCATTCCCACATATCCCAACATGGGAGGGGATCCACAGAAACTTGATGACTCTTCCCTGATTGGTAAGAACTCTCACAGATCTCTTAATTTCAGCGACTATTGCAAGATTTTCTGCCCGATTTTTACTTAGGCTTTGTAGTGCTGCTTTTGAATCGGTGCAAATCACTGCACCATTAGTGTTCCGTTCAAGAAACTTTAGCGCCATAACAATGGCAGTTAGCTCTGCTTGCGTTGAAGAGGCATAGTTCTCAATACGTGCTTTTTCTTCATTTCTGCGTTGGAAAGTATTATTCTTGATTACCGTGTATCCTGCACCAGCCCTGCCATTGACAGGATTAGATGACCCGTCAGTGTAGATTTGATCTAGTTCATCTCCGGCTTCTTTATAAATTTCCTCGAGATACTTGTGCCTCATTTCTTGTGGTAACATGTTGGATTTTTTCATCGCCATTTCATTGATGATGATCTTGCATGAGTCATCCTCCCAGGGAGGTAACCTCTCTACAGGCAGGAGCTCATGGGCTTGCTCAAGCAGGTGAAGCTCTTCGAGGTAGCAGACTGATCTGTGATGCCATTTTTTGCTTCTCCTGTTTCCCCCTGAAAGTAGCACAGAGCTCAGTTTTTTCTTAGCGATATCATTGTAATGGGGATCTCTGGCGATCCTAATTGCAAGCTTAGCATTCAGCTCCTGAATTCTGCTTTTAACACTGGGAAGGGACAACTCCTCTCGTAGATTAGACGTTTTGGCAGTTCTTGGAACTCCAAGAATGATTGTCATGGTTTCATTTTGAATGCTTTCAAGCCTTTTCATATCGCTTTGGGAGTAGGTGCACAGAACTGGTGCGGCATAGTCTATGACGGAGCGCACATAGGCTGTGTACATCATTTTAAGCACGGCAATAGAGGCTCCATGTCCATTCCAGGTCATAGCTTTCAGTGCCCTGAGTCGACTTTTGCATGTTCCTATGAGTTGATTGAGCTCCTCTTTCTTCCCTTGTTAGAGCCGACAGTGACGCCAAGATACCGATAGTGGTCAACCCATTCAAGTGTTACACCATTAATTTGCAGTTCTTCATTTGCTCTCCGCTTGTGATGGGAGTATGCCTTCGTCTTGTTTGTGGAGAGAGTGAAACCGAGCTCAATACACTTCCTTCCAAGGAGTTCAATGGACTGTTCAATTTTTCCCAGGTGGGAGCTTGTATTAGAACATCATCTGCATATCCCACTTGTTGTGTTCCTTCCGGAAAATCAATATTTGCAATGGCGTTCATAAGTACATTGAATAGTGTAGGGCTTAAGACTCCGCCTTGGGGGGTCCCGAGTTCCATATTCATTGTTCTGGAGACTGCTCCATTGAAAAAAACCTTGTCTTTCCTTCCTGTGAGGTAGTCTTGAACCCATTTCATGAGTCCAATAAACTCACCCCTCGGGGCAAAATTTAATCAAGAGGAAGAGTCTGGCGTATAACGCGGACAGTTAGTAGGGTGGAAGAACCTTCCAGAAACGACCAGGTAAAATGAGGCAAACAAAGAAAGGAAATCCCACTGGAGCCAACTCGTGGGAGCTGGCTACTCACACATGTGACGCACACACCTGTGACGCACACACCTGTGAAGCACACACCTGTGATGCACACACCTGTGAAGCACACATGTGACGGACAAACATGTGACGCATACACCTGTGACGCACACACGCCTGTGAAGCACACACGTGACGCTGTAACACGGGGGGAGGGGGGTATTCGTACTCTCTATCCACCCCTCTCTGTACCCATTCATGATCTTGTACAAGCCTGGTCCGGCACATGTTGTTCCAGATACGCTAAGCAGAAACATAGCGTCGGTTCAAGTTAATGAAAATATTGAAACAATTCCATCAGATAAAATGAGAGAATACCAGATGAGCGAGCCTAGATGAAAATAAATTATTGAGTATTTAGAAGGAGAAAAATACCCAAAAAGGAAAAAGAATTTGCCTATTCATGATTTTGAGATGAAACAGGGCGTCCTGTATTACGTTAATAGCCAGAATGATAGGGCAGTATTTCAACTAGTTATTCAGGTCGCGTTGCGGGCATCAGCGTTAAAGCTTGCGCATGCATCTAAAATTGCAGGGCATCCGGGGGTCTTTAAAACCCACTTAAAGGCAAAGTCTCTATTTTATTTCCCAGGATTACTTTCTGAGGTAATCCAATATGTGAAGCAACCTGTCCTCTTAAAAAGAACGTCGCATTTGGCCGTTTGCCAGTATGGCCGAATTTGGACGTAATTTGAAAATGAAAAAATATGAAAATAAATTTAGGATTTTTTTTTCAACAACAGTAAGTTAAGGGTCCTCTGATAGGTTAGGTGGGCAGGAAATTCTCATAAAGTTTCAAAACGTTATGAAAAACGTTAATTTAAAGTGTCCTCTCATAACCTCTGCGCGTACGCCGGACGACTCAAATAGAAAACGGAACAGAACGTCACTTTTGTGAGTCGATTTCATTTCAAATTACGTCCAAATTTGGCCATATCGCGCATACGAGCCAAAAGTGACGTTCTTTTTAAGAGGACGGGTTGGCCAGAGGAGGAAAGGCACCCTTAAGGTACAAGCCCCACTTCAGGAATTTCCTGAAATTCGTGAACCTCTAGATCGTGTGGGGGCCGATTTGATTGATTTACATCACAGTCATTCAGGAAATAGATACCTGTTGGTGCAAGTTGACCATTTGTCTAGGTGCACTACACTAGTTGCATTACCTCAGAAGGATTCTCGTACAGTTGCAGACGCGTTCTTGCGCACGTTCGTTACTGTATTCGGACCTCCTAAAGTTTTAGTCTCTGACCGGGGTCAAGAATTCATTGGGAATATATTTAGGGAAGTTTGTAAGATTTTAGAGACAACTTCGACTTTTACAACAGCCTACCACCCACAAGCAAACGGAATGACGGAACGGACTAATCGTTCAGTCAAGGATATGCTTGCAATCCTTGCTGAACATGACGCAAACACCTGGGATGAACACCTACCTTATGTTCAGTTAGCCTTGAATACTGCCATCCACCAATCAATTAACACCCAACCCCTTCATTTGTTTACTGGTAATTCATGCAATTTCCCCTCAGGTCTGCTTAACAGACATAATGTTGCATACGGGGAGGACTATCCTTTAGAGGTCCTTGGAAAAATGAGAAATGCATGGAATATTGCAGCTGAAGCGTCCAAGAAGGCACGGAATCGGTATGCTCATTTTTATGACAAGAAAGTGCGCCCTCTTGAGTTGAAGGAAGGAAGCCTCGTACTGAGAGTGAATGAGGCTGCGCCCGCCAGAGTAGGAAACTTGCTCCGAGGTGGCGAGGACCGTATAGAGTAGTTAAAAGGGCGGGGCCGGTTAATCTTGTTATAAAAGGAGTATTCGAGGACCAGGTGGAAAGGACAATTCATGTAAATAAATAGAAACATTATCATGCTAGAGAGGAATTAGAACTGCCTTCATCGGGTCTAGTTCCTGACTCAGCAGTGTTGACTCATGGCTTCACCGACGAGTCAGGGGATGAGGATGATCCTCTGTCATCGCTCATCAGTATATGGCCGGTTTCTGCAGGGCCATATACTGATGATATGGCCCAGTATATGCAGGTATGTTGACGACATTTTTACACAGGTACCTGATGTCAGACATCTGCAGGAGCTGAAGGAGGCATTTGAGCAGAATTCTGTGTTGTGTTTCACTTACGAGATGGAGAAGGATGGGAAGTTGCCCTTTCTAGATGTAACAGTCATGGTAAGGAGCGGAGGTAGTCGTTGCCAGGAGGAGAGCGTTATGATTGGACTGTGTGAACTCTATACAAACTACAGGGTCACACAACAGGTTAGAACACGGATATTGTTGCCTTTATGTTCATTCCCAGGTTGGAGCCAGTGGAGAGGCGCACACATACAGAAGAGGGAGACGGCTGTTTTGTACCACACTCACGGGCGTTTATCACCACCACGACGACCAGCTCCCTACCTGGATGTCATGGCTCCACCACCACCACCATCACCCCAGGGGACCCCCAAGATGCAGCCCTCTCGGTCGGTTAAAATAGTCTACCCAGTGGACCCCAGGACGGACAGACCCCAGTGGACCCCAGGACGGACGGACCCCAGTGGACCCCAAACCGGACGGACCCCCAGTGGACCCCAGGTCGTTCTGCAGACGACCCAGTAAAGATGGAAGAGGAACAACAACGACTCGTCTGTCCCACCAACATCGGTCTACCTAGGATGGACCCCAGGATGGACGGACCCCAATGGACCCCAGGTCGCTTGTCAAAGACCCATGGGAGGAGGAAGAGCGAAGAAAGAAGAGAGAAGAAAGAAGAGGGAAGAAAGAAGAGAGAAGAAAGAAGAGGAGAAGATAAGACCAAGCTGAGAGAAACACGATGCCTAGTGTCCCTTGCTGGTGTCAGCATCATTGTATGGAGCGTAATTGCAAGACAGGATCGTTTGCCTTAACTGGCCGCCCCTCCTGCAAGCATGTTGCTCTGTTGAGTGATTCCCTCTGTGTGGTGCGGACTTGATGTGGCTGTCAGAAGTGGCTCTCTGAAGGAGGCGTGCTGGAGCAACAAGGAGGGAAGAAGTAGGATGGGATTTCTACGGTGCCAACTATATGGAGGTCTCGAAACTTGTAGTCCTTATAGCTGTGAAGAACCCCAATATACGTCTCTCATGGTGACTGACGTAGGGCCAATTACAGATCAGCTGGGACAACCGAATTCCACGGTCCTGTGCGCAGTATAAGTAGTAACGGCTTCCTTGTTGGCCAAGGGTTGTTGTGCGTTAACGACGGAGAAGCGACGGAGGCAGTTGTGTTGAAGAAATGTGGTACAGGACTATCTACAAGACCAAGCAGTGATGTCGCCCAGCCAGAGACAATGGACGTCTGTCTACATATTTCATTTTTAGAGTAGGATGATGTATATTTGTTTAGATAGGATGTATTTTTTTTAAGTTGATAAAGTTGTCGCACACAGCTAGCTTGCTTTAGCAGTGTTGCAAAAATTTTATTTCGGGGAGAAGGGGAGATGTAACACCGTAAAGGTGTTTGGTTTAGTTTTATTTAATATATACATATAATTCATGAGTCACAGACAAGGTTTTGAGAGGCGCCAGCTTGTCGGCCTAAATCTCACACCTCTAAGCGTTAATGACCTCAAGTTGACCTGAGGTCAGCCATGAGAATTTCACCTTGCTTCCGCTAATCTTATAATCCTTCAAACATGCCAACGTTTAAGGAGTGGCTTGGTAGAGTGCCTGAGGCTATCTACTTGTGGGCGGAGTTAGCTACTAGGTTTCCCAATATATACTCGGAGAGCTATCGATTCGAGAGGATAAGACAGAAGAACAGCCAGCAGAGCAGAGGACAGCCATCGAGATAGGCTATCGCCGGACGGGAGGTGACGCTGCCTGACAACTGCCGACTCCCCCCCCCCCCTCTATCCAGCTATAGGCAGACACTTGGTGAGTTGAGCATTTAGGTGACTTAGTCGTGTTTACAAGTGTTGTGTGATGATCAGGGGCAGACAGTTGTAGGGTTCTCAAATTCTTGGATGATGACTCACTTTGCATATTAATCTTGAACATTTGAATTGCTTAAATTAGGATACTTATGTGAAATATAATTGATGAATTTATTATTTAAATTGTCTTTAACTTTGTTCCCTAGAGTTTTTGAGTTGAGGTGAGAAAGCCTCTGCGGTTACTGGGTTCATGATTTTTCATGAGTACATGATACAGATGGAACAGACTAATAATGACCTTTGATAACATCTTTGAAAATATGGTGATACAGACAAGTTCCATTCCTTGTCTTGTATGTAATGGTCTTGAATGGATGGTGGCAGCAATTTCTTCTTCTACTATCTACTCTTCTACTTCCACTATCTACTTTTCTACTTCTACTTCTACCCTTCTACTTCTCCTACTCACTTCCTACTTACTCGTTATTCTATTTCCCCCACCCTCCGTTACAATAAGAACATAAAACAGTACTAATTACTGACTTTAAAATAAATACATCAGTCTAGCAGTAGATCACTGCTCCACTTCATAGGAAAAATGGATTCTCCTTTAACAGTACTTATTTATTAAACCCTCTAACAACCCCCCCCCCCCATATACATTAACACTCTAAAACACTTCTCTTTACCATTCTACTTTACGTTAAAAGCCTTGGTCCACATAGGCAGGATGCAAGGTTTTATAATTGGAAAAACTAGAGTAAAGTCTACTGAGATAAGCCACTAGCAAAGGCCTTAGGTAGCCTGGAACAACTTGAGCACACGTGGTTTCACCAACGCAACTAGAGTAATCTAGGAGTATATCAACAAATACAAATACAAATATTTATTCAGGTAAAGTACATACATACAAGGTGAAATACAAAAGTTGATGGATTTATAGATAGAGCTAGTACACACAATGCCTAAAGCCACTATTACGCAAAGCGTTTCGGGCAGGAAAAACACTAAGACTAAAACTTAATACTAACTTAGATTATTGTATAAATTGTGTTGTGAAAAAAAAAGACAAAAATGAAAAAGGGGGGGGGGGGAACATGGCTGAAAAAAAAAAATACAATTTGGTCAACAAACAGCATTGTTAAAATCGTAGACATGGGTTGACATTTAGGTGTGAGGTAGGTTACATTGAGTTAATTAGGTGGTACTTAGTTTTTATCTTAAACTGGTTGGGAGAGGTACAGTCTTTAACATAATTGGGAAGGTCATTCCACATTCGAGGTCCCTTGATTTGTAAAGCATTTCTAGTTTGACTAAGTCGTACTCTTGGAATATCAAATAGGTATTTGTTTCTGGTGTGGTGCTCATGGGAT
This sequence comes from Procambarus virginalis, assembly GCA_020271785.1. Taxonomy (NCBI): domain Eukaryota; kingdom Metazoa; phylum Arthropoda; class Malacostraca; order Decapoda; family Cambaridae; genus Procambarus; species Procambarus virginalis. The sequence goes on from WNGS01162157.1 coordinate 13,180,905, forward strand.
CTGTTACAATTGCAACCTTCTAGGAAGCTTTTAAGGTCAGGATTGACATTACAGTTCAGCGTTTTATATATATAAAATACACATGAGAGGATGTGCAGTGACTTAATATCTAACATATTCAGAGATTTGAGTAAGGGTACCGAGTGCTGTCTGGGGCCAGAGTTAGAGATTGTCCTAATAGCAGCTTTGTGTTGAGTAATTAGAGGACGTAAATGATTTTGGGAAGTCGAACCCCAAGCACAGATACCATAGTTGAGATAAGGATAGATGAGAGAGTAATAGAGTGTCACCAGGACAGGATGAGGTACATAATATCTGATCTTAGATAAATGCCAACAGTTTTTGAAACTTTTTTTATATATTTAGAATGTGTCCCTGGAAATTCAGCTTGCGGTCAATGAGAACGCCAAGGAATTTTCCATCTACTTTGTTACAAATTTGGTTATTGTTAATCCTGAGATTTATTTGATTTGAGGATTTATTGCCAAACAAAATGTAGAAAGTTTTGTCAATATTGAGGGTGAGTTTGTTGGCAGTGAGCCAGTGATGGACTTTATTTAGCTCAGTATTCACTGTAACATTCAGAGCAAGGGGGTCAGGACTGGAATAAATGAAGGTCGTGTCGTCAGCAAATAGAATTGGTATGAGATGTTGGGAGGCATTTGGGAGGTCATTAATGTAGATGAGAAAGAGGAGAGGGCCAAGTATGCTGCCCTGAGGAACACCAATGTTGATGGGTAGGGTGGGAGAAATTGAATTATTCACAGGAAACATATTGGAGCCTGTCAGTAAGGTAAGACTTAAGGTACTGCAGGGAGTGGCCTCTGACTCCATAATGTTGTAATTTAAGAAGAAGGTTTTGGTGGTTGACAGTGTCAAAAGCCTTACACAGGTCCACAAATAACCCAATAGGGAACTCATTTTTATCAAGACCAGCATGTAGCAAGTTAATCATACAAATAAGTGCATCGTTAGTGCTTTTTTTGGGTCTGAAGCCATATTGACAAGAGCCAAGTATATTGAGTTTGGCTAGATAAGAGTAAAGCTGCTTGTAGATAAGTTTTTCAAATATTTTAGACAAGTTTGGCAGAATTGATATAGGTCTGAAGTTGTTAACATCAGTGGGATCACCACATTTGTGGACAGGGGTTACTCTCGTTTTTTTTTAGAATATCTGGAAAAGTTTGGAGTTCAAGTGACTTGTTGAAGAGCAATGCAATGGCAGGAGCTAATAATCTCGAGGCTTTTTTGTAAATAAGAGTTGGTATCTCCTCAAGGGCGCTAGACTTGGTTTTAAGGGGAAGGATTATGCCAGTAACATTAGGTACAGAGACTGTGGATAGTTACCTGTAAGATAGTCCTGAACATCAGTACTGGAAGATGTAATATCATTTGTCATCAAAAGCAGTGTCAGAGGCTGAAAGCAGACCATCATTATTTGACAGGAGTATTGGGTTATTTAAAATCTTCTTTGATCCCAATATTTGTGAAATTGTACTCCATGTTTTCTTAATGTTTCCCTTTGTGTGGATAAATTTATCTTCGTAGTATTTAATTTTGGCTCTCCTAATTATTTTAGATAGCAATGATGAGTAATTCTTTGAAAATTCTTTGGAGACGATGCCTAACCTATACTTCTTCTCAAGGTCATGTTTTTATTAATGGATTTAAGTATCCCCTTTGTAAGCCAAGGATTGTTGAGCCTTTTAGTTGTGACTTGTTTCGTTAGCATAGGACAGTGGGTGTTATAAAGGCCGAGAGTTTTTTGTAGAAAAGATTGCACCATAACACTAGCTCAGGCTACACAAACTACCACACACCTTTGCCAGAGAACGTACATGCAACACTGGTACTTATCTTAAAAACCTAAACACAGGATAAGGTAAGGGAAGAGGAGGAGGAGTAGAATAGAAACACACAGGAGAGTTATGTCCACACCACACAGCAACCAGAAAAGGAGGAAAACAGCCTCTGCGTTCCCTTATAAAATGCTGCCGGAGTGTGATGCCTAGGTAATCATACAGTCACACCAATACAAATCTTCCCCGATCTTCATTACTAGTTACTTTAACAATTCTAAGGGTAGCTGATACTTGGTTCAATATTATATTTAATAGTCAACAAGCTCAGTCTGAATGCTCTGTGAGAAACAAGATTCATCTTACGTTTGGCAAGGATGACGGGAATACTGCAGAACCAAGCTTTAAGGGGTCCTGCATGTAATTGTTATTGTAATTAAATATCCTTCTCACATGATCCAATTCTATGATTAATGTATAGTAATTATTTAGAGCTCAATTTGACCTCTGGTTTCCAACTAAGGAACCCAGGGTCGTAACACTATCTCTACCAGTACAAAAAATGTACTACGTTCAAGCAGTTAGGTCACTCATTGACTATGCTGCTCCTGCTCTTACATCCCTCAGTGATAACCAATAGGAGAAACTGGAAGTGTCTCAAAATGATGCTCTCAGAACAATGCTGGGAGCACCTTTATGGACGCGTCGAGAGACTCTAAGAATGGAAACCAACTTACCAGCATTAGAAAACAGGGTCAAACGCAGGATAGCCACCATAACAGCAAAACTTGTTGAAACCACCGCCAGACTGTCAGTCAAAGATATCTTACACAGATCGCTTCAGAGAAACCTTCAATATAGAACAAGTGCATGGACGGATAATCTGGTCAAGATTCTAGAGAAAGTGGACTTGACATGGACCATTAAAAATAAAGGAGAAGATAGACCATATCAACACTTTCAGCAGCCTCCTCCATGGGAAGAATCGAGTCTAAAGATAATCATTGAAGGATTACCAGTTAAAAAAAATCAGCATATGACTCACAGAAGCTCAAAGCAGTCATAGAACAACAAATGGAAACCATCTCAAGACCTATAACAACTCGCATCATAGGATCAGTTGATCAAGAAAGAGATTCTGCCGGGGCAACAGTTTACACTAACAATCATGAAGCTTACTGGAGCATGAATAGTGGGTGCTCAACATTGCAAACAGAATTATATATCCTGAAGGAGGCCATGAATTGGCATAGATGGTAATGAAAAGGCAGATTCAGTAGCAAAAACTGCCACTGCTTTACCTGTTATACAGGTTCAAATACCTCCAAGTTTTTCACAGAGCAAATTAAGAAGAAAATACTCCCAACTATCAAAAGTCGCCAAAGAGCCAAAGTAGCGGAAGTAAGATCCACTGTAAGATCCTACCCAGTGGCTTGTTCGTACTGGGTCCTACTCTTTCAAGCCTGACAAAAAATATCCAGAGACATTGCAGTAGCCACACACACAGACTTGGTTACAAGTGCTGCTGGGAGGTAATATACCTAATAGTTAAAGAGTGTCATATCTGTGGAACAGATGCAGAGGCGCCACTATTGCACTACTTACTGGAATGTGAAGCTACTGAAGCCCTGCGCATCAAACTCAACATTAATCCAACGACAGCAGCTGCATTAGATGCACATTTCACAGCGACTACAATGATTAGAAAAGCCGTTGAGAAATGGGACTCACTAATGAGCACTCTGCATCTACATCCGCCTCCAAGATAATGTTATTTAAACAAGATTAAACCAGTGCACTAAAACAGAATCGAAAAAGAAACAGAAAAAGGAAGAATCCCTACCTCCATTTAAAACTTTGACCAAAATATCACAGTAACAAGGTTATCACGAATAACCGAGCTCAATTACGGGCTCGCCATAGCTCGTGCTACATGGACATTTCGTTCTGAGTCCAGAGTAGCTAAAGTCTACTTTGAGTCTACCTTGAGTCTACTTTCGTTCTGAGTCTGAGAGTAACTAAATCTTAAACAACAACAGGCCTTAGAGAATTCAACTTTATATGGTGAGGCAAGAGGTAAGAGATATGGGGAGGTCAAGACAAACGAGTGTCAAAGATTAGCTCCAAAAGCTTAGCAGAATCTTTGTACAAAAGGAGATGACCATAAAGCATAAGAGGGGGACGAAGAACGATCTGCTTCCGAGTAAACGTCATAGCACAAGTTTTAATGGTATATAAATTGAAGCCATAATTGGTGGCCCAAGACGACATGGCATCAATCGCAAGTTGAAGCCGCCGTTGAAGGAAAGGCGAATCATTACCTCGACAGCAGAGGGTAAGATCGTCGACATAGAGAGCCAGAAGGAAGGGAGGAAAGAAGACCATTGAGGGCATCCAGGAAAAGAGTAGTGTTCAGAACACTACCTTGGGGTATACCTTCGTATTGCCGAAGAGAGGCAGAAAGAGTGGTACCAAGCCTCACTCTAAAGGGACGACTAGAGAAGAAGCTTTGAAGGAAGAGAGGGAGGTTACCACGAAGGCCAAAAGAACGAATTAAGTTGGGACAGAATATGGTATCTCCAGGAAGTGTCGTACGGCTTTTCCGGGTCAGGCAACAAGGCAACAACGGAGGTCTTCGCAGCAAAAGTTTGGGTCTTCGCACCCAAACTTACAAACAGAGCAGACTGCAGCGTCGAATATGGCATTATGAAAAAGGAGGAGGGCTCAAGGGAGAGGTCGGAAAGAGTTGCATGGAGGGTGAATAGATTCCAGACAGCCTTGGCAAACTGCCACCTAGGGAAGGAGAGGGAGTGCAAAAAAAGGAAAAAGGTGACAAGGATGGGGAAATGGTCACTGTTATGGAGGTTATCAAGAACTCGCCACGTGAAATCTAAGTTAAGAGAAGACGAGCAGAGAGAAAAATCAAGACAGAAGAGGGGTGCAAGTGCAGGAGTCCACATGAGTGGGCTCACCAGAATTCAGAAGAGAAAAAAGAAGAGAGGACAAATGGTTCGAGAAGGCGGCCCCGGGTATTTGTCAAAGTATCACCCCTGAGGGTATGCCGACAGTTGAAATCACCCACCATGAGCACAAGCTCTGGCAAAGAGTTCAACAGGTGCTTGAGATCAGAAAGAGAAAGTGGGACATTTGGGGGGAGATAAATATAACAGACTATACCATTTAGTCACAAAGATACAGGCCACAGCATTGGATGAGCGATGGAAAAAGTAGGGGGACGAGGAGAATATCAGAACGAATCAAGAGAGCAGTAGAATTATGGGGCCCAGCAAAAGCTGGAGGGGGGGGGGGGAACGGAGAGAGAAGGAATAACCACGAAAGTGACCAGGACGAGCACTAAGCGTCTGCTCCTGGAGACATACCCAAAGTGGTGAAAAACCGTGTTATCAGAAGTTGGAGCTCATGGAAATTGGCATAAAGTCCACGAATATTCCGTTGAAGAATAGACATTGTCAAAAGGAGAGAGAACAGCAACAGAAAACAATGAAAAGACAAAGGCAAAGAAGAACACGGTATACTAAATAAGATTAGAATTAGTGAAATCAGAGTTATGGGGCATGGGGTAAATTTAGCAATGACGAAGTCAAGGGGGTGCCACCTTGGAGGATAGAGGATGCACCAGAAGCGGATGGACAAGGTCCGGAGCTGGAGGAGGTAATGAAGATGGGCGGTCAAGGAAATAAGGGGAAAGGAGGGGGGGGGGGGCGGAAACAGGGTAGTGCACTTCAGCAAGGGCAGAGAGAGAATCAAGGACTAAAGAAACCTTCATAGCCGGGACAGGGGGCTCGACCACCGAAATGAGAGGGATGTAGGGATAGTCGGAGTCAGAGGGTGGGGAAGAAAGCGACGACTTACCTGCCAGGCAGGAAGAAGGAGAGAAGCCAGGTTTACGTTTCTGACTTAAAGAGACAGGTGTGCCAGTAGCAACCTACTGGGCGACAGTCTCCGTAGTCTCAACAGAAGGCGAACAGGAGTAATCAACATGAAAATTGCTGGGAGGATGATGGACAACAGCCTGGACAGACAGGCAGCGTGGAGGGCTGGGAAGATGGATCGGGGGAAGACGAGAAAGAAGACACAGGAGACATGGCAGACTGGGGGAGGGAAAGACTGGGAAGGAAAAAAGGAAACACCAGATGGAGAACCAGGAGGAGGACCCCTTGGTTCAGAACGTAAAGGAACAGTGGAGGAGGTGGTGGGCATGTCCGGGTCCTAGGACTAGAAAAGGTTGTGAGACTGAGAAAGAAGGGAAGGGCGAGGAGAGGTGAAACGCAACACACGAGCATAAGATATGCTAGCGAAAGAGGAGAGATAAAAAAATCACATTCACACTACTACCCGTTGAGGGTATGAACACAAGGCGACCCAAACGTCTTAAGGTTAGAGCTATCCCCCTTGACGGTCATGCTTTTGGGAGAAGCAATATTTTTCAAGTCCTGAAGAACGTTACCAGCATCACACCCATTGACATTAGTCAGGAAGGTGATTTCGTGCCTTGAACTCTTTTCGAACTCTTGGCCATCATAGCCCCTGGCGCAAGTCTCACTGCCTCCACTACCACTCTGGAGACCACAAGGTCGATTTCAACACAGACTCCAGAACCACCCTGACTCGGGCGGCACAAACAGAGGTAATTTCCCTCTCCAGCTCCCAACATTCCTACCATCACCATCTCAACAGCCGCGCTAGCAAACGTGCTGTCTACAAATGCTAACATCACCACCAACACTCCTGAAATAGCGTCTACCACCAATCCACGACACCAGAGTCTATCACAAGGTTGCAAGGCGAAAGACGAAAACACCACCTACGGATGTTACGGACTGATCAAACGAGGAAATCTTAGTAGGAGCACCACCGCACCACAAATACGACACCTACTCGGTACAAGATCTCCTCATGGAGGCCACCTCACCAAACTCCAACGACAGCACGGCTCAGGCAAAAAAAAAAAAAAAAAAAAAAAAAAAAAAAAAAAAAAAAACGGAAGACCTAGAGGTCTACACTAACCCCACCAGCTCCATAACTGGTACAGCCAGCCCTCAAGGACTGAAGACTCATCCATCCCCAGATCTCTAGTATCAGCCATTGATATGGATAATGGCTCCAAAGAGCCTCCACTTACGGGCTCACCATAGCCCGTGCTACTTGGAACTTTATGTTCTGAGTAGCTGAATCTAAAACAACAACAACAACAGAGGAGAGATAGCTGACTTGGCATCTTGCCTCAGGAAAAGACAAACGATCGCGGTGCTTCAAACTGAGGATGGCTTTCTCAAATTTGTCATGTATACACTTGCAGAAGAAGGTAAGGTGGGTGTCACTGCAATTGAGGCAGTGAGCCTGGGAAGAAAAGCACTCCCACATCCCCAGACTTGGGGCATAGAGACACTGCACTTGTGCATTTGAGGGCACCATGCCCAAATTTCCAGCACTTATTGCAAAGTCTAGGAGAGGGAATGTACTCCTGAATGGAGCATTTGGCACCAGAAAAAATTACAGAAGGCGGAAGGGTCCTACTATCAAAAGTGATCCTCACAGCTCGAATAGGCTAATGACGACGACCACGAGAAGGTTGAGTGAACGTATCAACCTGGAGGACAGAATGACCTTGTGCTTCAAGGGTATGTTTAATATCCTCGTGGCAGTCTTTCAGGTCCCAAACACCAGTTGCAACATGGTGCGGGAGGATAACAGTGCTAATACTGGCATTTAACCGGGCATTTTTGGAGACCCTAACAGGGTTAGGAAAAATGCCGGGTCCTAATGCTGGAAAATGTGGCTATGCGGGCAGCTGCATCCTAAGAAGGAGCAGCAACGACGTGTACCAAAACGGGTGGGGTTAAAACTAACAGAGTGATCCACCGAATCAACGAGGTGTTTATGGAGGAAGAAATCATCTGGACATGTAGAATCCAGATGGTTGAGATCCAGGTATTTAGTCTATGTAGCAGGACGAAACAAGGCATGGAACGTATAAGAACTGGAAGGAATCGTGCGAATGCGTCTGTAGGGAAGTCGGCGCCGAACACCCCCAGTGAGAGGGTGGGTTAAAGGTGCAATTGTCACAATGAGAGAAGTAGCCGCTCCAGGTGATGAGGTGGTCACCACAGGGGGCTTGAAGCTCCTCAACCCTACCACAGAGGAGGAAGGGGAGTGAAGGGGGGAGGTAGTTGGGAGGGTCAAAGGAGGAGCTTGGTCTGGGCCCAATGTAGCAGGGGCTACAGAGCCCGGTCTTCCAACACAGTCCGACTCAGGGTCGCCCACCCCACGAGCCTGGGAAGTTATAAGAGGATCATTCAGCAGCATAGAAACGAGTAGGTAATAATTTAATTCATGAATAAGCCCCATACCCATCATGGAGCCCCAATTAGAGGATAGGACACCCGAAAAGACGGGGCCCTCCCTGGGGTGCATCATGAGTATATGTCCCGCAATCGCCACCTAAAGAACCGTCAGTCCGTTGAGATCAGGTTCAACAGTGAAGGCGAGGATAGACAATAAAAGTGTCCCCTCGCTCAAAACGTCGGGTACTACAGTTCTATGGGTGAGTGTGTGTGCCTCCCCAAACACCTGGGCGTCAAAACAGAAGATGTCCAAAAGAATTGTAGCGAGTAGATTATGCCAATAATATACTCGCTCCAAACTCACTAGCACTAACTTAGATCTTTTCCCTAATTACAATTACCATTCCTTCAACCTTTTGAGGACGATGAGGTGTGGTCCGGTCATATAAATTAAGCAATCAAGAAGCGAGTAATGATGAGTCTACTTTCAAGAGTGGTTTAGAACAGACACTTGAGAGATACTGTACCATTCAACACCAACTGTCAGTGCACTCAACTCGCTATCACACCATTGCTCGCCAAGTGTCACCTGCAAACTTTTGTATACTACATTCATCCAAATAAATAAATAAAATAAATAAATAAATTAAATATGTATATGTCGTACCTAGTAGCCAGAACGCACTTCTCAGCCTACTATGCATGGCCCGATTTGCCTAATAAGCCAAGTTTTCATGAATTAATTGTTTTTCGACTACCTAACCTACCTAACCTAACCTAACCTAACTTTTTCGGCTACCCAACCTAACCTAACCTGTAAAGATATGTTAGGTAGGGTTGGTTAGGTTCGATCTACGTTAATTTTAACTCCAATAAAAAAAATTGACCTCATACATAATGAAAAGGGTTGGTTTATCATTTCATAAGAAAAAAATTAGAGAAAATATATTAATTCATGAAAACTTGGCTTATTAGGCAAATCGGGCCTTGCATAGTAGGCTGAGAAGTGCGTTCTGGCTACTAGGTACGACATATATATATATATATATATATATATATATATATATATATATATATATATATATATATATATATATATATATATATATATATATATATATATGTCGTACCTAGTAGGCAGAAATTAACGCACTTCTCAGCCTACTATGCAAAGCCCGATTTGCGTAATAGGCGGAGTGATTTTCTTCATTTTCAATAAATTGTTTCCTATTGGTTTATTTTAAATACTGTATTATTATTATGTTGTATTAAGAACATAAATTATTTATTTACTTATGTTAGTTTAGGTTAGGCTAAGATAGGTTAGGTAGAGTTGGTTAGGTTCAGTCAAAGTTTTAACTAAAATTTAAAAAAAATTAGCTCATACATAATGAAATTATGTATGAGCTAAATTATGTAACAGTATAAAAACTGTTGGCATTCTCTCTAAGAACAGATATTATGTACCTCGCCCTGCCCTGGTGACGCTCTATTACTCCCTCATCTATCCATATCTCAACTATGGTATTTGTGCTTGGGGTTCTACTACCCAAAATCATTTACGTCCTCTAATTACTCAACACAAAGCTGCTATTAGGACAATATCCAACTCTGGCCCCAGACATCACTCGGTCCCCCTACTCAAATCTCTGAATATGTTAGATATTAAGATATTAAGTGGTATATCGGAAAGTGGTTGGTAAAAGTGGTAAGTGGTTGTGGTATATCGGAAAACCTGAACCCGACCAATGCCAGTACTTAAAATAACTCATTCAGTGCCTGAGCCTAACCTAACTTAATCTAACTTTGTCCAAGGTGCTGTCTCTGCATTACCATTTGCCAAATGTTCTCTCATTCATATGATCTTCTAAATAATCCGTCAAGTCTCCATGCACTTATCCAAGCATCTACCTCATTATCATTGTAAAATTTTGCTCTTAAATCTAATCTTACCCTATTTTAAAATTTAAATTTAATTGTATTGATTTATGTCCTCTATTGTAAAGTAATTTTCTGGGGGGAGCCCCGTCGGCCTCCCCGGAGCTATCCCAGGCTGATATGCTAATTTCAGACTTTGGCATCAGTCATGTGTATGGAGTTCTTAGGCCTACCGGAGACCACGGCCAGAACCGGGCCCCCTCAGAGAGGCACGGGGAGCAATGGCCTATAGAAGCCCCCGTGTGGTTGGAAGCATTCTATGTCTGCCATCGACCGGGACAGGCACCCAGAAAGGTAAGCGCCCCAAAACAAACCCCTATTCTGGTTAAAATTGCTACCAAAATCCGAACTAGTGGATAGAACTCCAAACAGAAAACAAGCAAACTAGTGTGACGTCACACGTCACCGCGCCGCTGTCTGCGCAGCTCCCCCCTCCCCGGGAGGGGGAAGGTGGAGCCCCAGACCTCCCACGCCGGCTATCCACCCATCAGTTCTTCGGCTGATGCTATAGGCACCGGTTATGTGCTCCGGCTCCAGTGGTTGTTTCAGCACTGCACCTAGAGTGTGGTGTCTGTTTTCTAGGTGGTGCGCGAGCCGGGAGTGATTCTCCAGTACTCGGGCTGCATGCGCCTAGGGTTCCCTTCCCTAGGTGCCCTGTAAGTACTGCCCTTGGGACTTGGGGCCACCTTCCACAAGTTCCTTGGGGTCTGCCCCTGCTAGGCCGTTTACTGCTTGGTTTTCGGCCGCTCTTTGTGTGCTCGGGTGTTCTGTCTCCCTTGTTCGCCTTAGAGTAAGGGGCAGTTTTGCACTGGTGGGGCGCAGGGTACTGTGCAGCTTGTCTTTTCCCAATCATAGCGGCCGGCTCTGTTCCGCTTGGGTACGCTGTCCTCTTGCGGGGTTTTCTTTTTCTTTTTGTTTATCTACCTGGTGGGGGGGTCTGCCTTCGTTCTTGCCCCTGGTGTCCCTTGTGTTCTGAGTTTCTGGTGGTACCCCCTGCTAGGTCCCCGTGAGTGTACACGTCCGGGGGTTCAGCTCTTAGAAAGTTGTTTGGTAGTTTTGGGTGCCGGTTAGCAGTACCCTGCCTGGGATTACCTGAGCGCGAGTCCTCTTATAGTAAACGCTCGGGACCCTGGGAAACCCCTGGGGGCGCGTGGGTCCGATGGATGTGACCCCAGACCCCCCTCGCTTCCAGCGAGTTTGAGGGTTGCTCACCCCCTTGTCTGGGTGACTCTCTGTTTTGCCTCCGTCTGCTGCCTGTGGGGTCGGTGACACCTTCGACCCGGAGCCCTGCGAGTTTGTTGCTCGTTATGGCTCGCTTACCCAGTTGTGCTCAGCTGGTGCGGGCAGCAGAGGCGTTGCACTTGAGCCTTGTGGTGGGCAACGCTCTCGTGGTAACTCCCGGGAGCCCCGGGGCTGCCCCGTTTTGGTTCTTGTTTTTTCCTGGATTCCCCTTCCTGCCTGCATCCGTTCCTTACCGTCTGTAGGTTCAGGGCGGGGTTTGGTGGTGTTGAGACTCGGGCAGTCTCGGGGAAATCCCTTCCGGGGTAGTGACGGGGCATTCGAGCCTGTTCCTCCAGCCGTGTTGTAAGAGTCTGCCAGTGGGCTCCCTTCCTTAGTGTTTTCACGGCTGTCCCGGTTTTCTGGTACGGCCGGGCTTTAGGGGGACGGCTCGGCCCCGGCCTGTTGTGTGGTTCCGGGGCTGCGGAGGGGCTGACTTGGGGGGCCTTGGCCCATAGGACCGTGGGGGGTTTTTATCCCCCTCTCGGCGGGGCTTGTGGTTACGCGGAGTGGGGTTTCCCCTCCACTCGCCGTACGTGCTGTTGGGCGTCGGCCCCTCCCCGGGCTCGTTTCCTTGGCCTTTGAGTCGGTTGGTTCCGTCCTGTGGGTGGATGTTTCCCCCCACCCTTTTTTTTGGGGGGACGGTGTTTTCGTCATGTTTCCCCGTTTTGGGGGTCTACATGACTACTGGTCTCGGGTGCGCATGCGCCTTGTGTGCCTTCGGGACTGGTTTTGGCTTCCGTGTTCTCGAGGGTTCGGGAAGGTTTTTCCTCCTTCCCGCGTTATTGGAACGTCTGTCGGCTCCTCGTCCTTGTTGGCGAGTTTGGGCTACTTGTAGCCCTGTTGGGCTCCTTGTGGTCCTGTTGTGCTCCTTGTAGCCCTGTTGGGCTACTTTGGCCCGGTTTGGGCTTTCTTGTTGGCTACTTGTGGCCCTGTTGGGCTACTTGTGGCCCTGTTGGGCTACTTGTGGCCCTGTTGGGCTACTTGTGGCCCGGTTGCGTGCCTTTTTTGGGCTCTGTCTTCGCTTCTTTGGCGGTTTTCTTGTTCCTGCTCACTCTTTTGGCTACTTTTCTTGTGCAGTAGTCTTGGTTGCCGCCTTCCCGCAGGGTAGGTTGCGCGTTTTCGGCCGGCATGTCATGCGCGTGCGCCGCGGAGTTTGTTTTGGTCTGGGCGGTGTGTAGTGCCGGTGTTCGTCGTCTTTTTGCTCCAGTGCTTCGCCTTTCGCTCTTCTCTTGCCGCGGTATGTGCCCTTTTCGCTCCGGGGGTGTCCTGGGTTCCAGTGTGGGGAGGCCGCCGAGGTTTCCCGTGTCATGGGTGTGGGCCGCCTTCTTCGCCTCTTCCTTGCTCTCCTGCAGGTCCGGCTCTGGCTTCTTCACCTGGCGGTGCTCCCAGGTTCTTCTGGGCTCGGTTGAGTCGTCACTTCGAGCCACCGTTTGCCAGGTGAGTTTCTGCGGTCTGGCGTCTTTGGCAGGGCGCTGGATGTGGTGTTATATGCCTGTCTTTCTTTAGGTCTCTTTTTGTACGACTGAGACCGTTCGCACACCAGTGTCGGTCCCCTTTTTTCACCCCTTCCTGTCCCACTCTTGTGCATGTCCATCCCATGCTAGGGTCATTCAGGGGTCCCACCTTTGTTAGTGTTATGTGGTGTGGGGGTTTGTGGTGTTGGTTCTGTACTCGCCTGGTAGGGCTTCTGGCTGTGCTTGCAAGGTTTATGCGCTCTGGCTTTTGGGTCCCGCCTATCTGGTAGAACTTGCGGGATAGTACCAGTGGAGTGCAGTGGTGCCATAGGCACACTCGGGGAACACTGTATATCCATCAGAGGTCTGCAGTTGTTACACGACCTCCTTGCGAGCATACGCCTTCTCGCTAGTATTATCTTGAGGTTAACTTGAGGTGCTTCGGGGCTTAGCGTCCCCGCGGCCCGGTCATCGACCAGGCCTCCTGGACTGGTCATGCTGGCTGTGGGACATGGCTGCTTGCTGCCCGACGTATGAGTCACAGCTGGTTGATCGGGTATCCTTGGAGGTGCTGATCCGGTTCTCTCTTGCACCAACCCGTCACCGCATCTTTATTACGTCAATATTGACTTCTTCGTTCCGTGCATAGGTGCCATACTAAACATAATGGTTTCCCTTAAAAAACTTCGTGGAAAACACCGACCTTACCTGACCTACTTAGTAGGTTACAATAAGCATCTTATGGTTTCGTAATTACAATTGTTACTTAACCTATTATCGGTATGCCACTGAACTCTGTGAGGGGATTGCAAGTTATGCCCCTATGGTACGGTCTGTGGACTTTCGGGGCACACTAGCTTGCCTTCGACTTAGTTATGGCCCATCCTGGTGTGGGGAGTCTGTGGGCCTGCAGGCCGCCCCATGCGTCTTCCTGGTGGGCCTCCCTTTGGCCGGTCTAGCCTGGCCTCGGGCCGGGCTTGGGGTGTACATGAGCTCCCGGTTCCCCATCCAGCCGGTTTTGAGCGGGGTTTCTCCGCCGTCGGTCGCCTGGTAGGCGGGTTCCTGGGCCTGCTGGGTTCTGTCGTGTCTCAGTGGGCCCTGTCTGGGGTCTATCTGCTCCGTTCTCTGCCTTTGCGGAGCGAGAGTTGCTCTTTACCTGTGGCATGTTGCGGTGGTGTATACTCCCCTAGTTGTGCTTGCGGGGGTTGAGCTCTGGCTCTTTGGTCCCGCCTCTCAAACGTCAATCTTATAACAGGTGTACGGTTTCCTGAGCCTATTGGGCTCTTATCGTATCTACACTTGAAACTGTGTTGGAGTCAGCCTCCACCACATCGCTTCCTAATGCATTCCATTTGTCAACCACTCTGACACTAAAGTTCTTTCTACTGTCTCTGTGGCATTTGGGCATTCGGTTTCCACCTGCGTCCCCTAGGGCGTGTGCCCCTTGTGTTAAACAGCCTGTCTTTATCCACCAGGTTGTATGTTGCTACTACTGCGCGTGTGCATTAGTACCGTGTTTCGCAGTGGCGTGTCCTACTCCTGGGGTTTTTTATGCTTCTGCTCTTTCGTCCTGCTCACCCAGTGTTTTCTGGCATCTCCTTTGGTCAGTTTTGCCTGCACTTGCTGCTATGTTGGGGGACGTGGTCGGTTTCCACCACTTCATTGTTTGTTGTTCCCTTGTTTTCCTCCTCTGCCACAGGGGTGTTCTGCGTGTGTTCCTTGGCTTCTTGGGCTTTTTTCGGCCTGTGTCCTGTGGTGTGCTTCTTTGTCTCGGTCTGTTGCTGTTGCTCGTACCTCTTGGTTCGGGTAGGGTCTGGCGGCAACCCTTCCGCCTTCTTTGGTTTCCTTGCTTGCCCTGCCACTTGGTTTTTTGGGGTCTTGCGATGTCTCGCGTCGGGACCGTCATTTGTTCTCCTGGCGGGTTTGCTTGCTTTGGGATTTGTCTGTTCGGCAGACGTTCCATCTCCTTGTACCACCTGAGTTCGGTGGTCGCGCCCGAGATCTTCTTGCGGCTCCGCCTTTTCCTGGGCTCGGAGGGGCCTTGTCGGGGCTGCTTCCGTCTGCCTCGTGGTCTCGCCTCCGGCTGGTGGTCGGTGTCCCACCTGCGGTTCTCTTGGCGGCAGTATGGGGTGTTTTGGCGGTCCTTCCTTTTCCTGTACCTCTTAGGTGGTTCCTCTTGTTAGCGTCGGCCTGGTTTTTTGGTGGGGTTGGGGGCGTCGGTGTGCCACATACTGTCGCCTCTCTCTCTTTTGTGCGGCGCTGGCGGAGTCGCTTGGCTTGCTTTCGGTCTTGCTTCTACACCGCTTAGTAAGCTGTCTTGTGCTTCGTTTCCCTCCGGCCTGTTCGTGCGCCGCTTGCACCATCCTGGTTTCTGGTCAGCGTGCTCTGTCTTCTCTCGGTTGGTAGTGCCTCTTCGGTTCCGGTTTGTTTTTCGTCGGCTCTTTTCCTTTGGGCATTTGCCTCTGGGGTCGGGTCGCTGTGTTTTCCTGCTCCTTTGGTTTTAGCGTTTTGGTTGTTTGGGTGGTGTCCGCCTCCCGGTTCCGTCCCTTTGATCTTCCTCTGTGGGTAGTTAGCTCCGGGGAGCCGACGGGCTCCCCCCAGAAAACCAGCGTTGAATGTAATGAAACGCCATTTCTGGGGAGTCCCGGAGGCTCCCCGGCAACCCTCCCTCCCTCCGGTCGGCGTGGTTTTCGCGTGTCTTGACATCCAGCCTCAGAACTGATGGGTGGATAGCCGGCGTGGGAGGTCTGGGGCTCCACCTCCCCCTCCCGGGGAGGGGGGAGCTGCGCAGACAGCGGCGCGGTGACGTGTGACGTCACACTAGTTTGCTTGTTTTTCTGTTTGGGAGTTCTATCCACTAGTTCGGATTTTGGTAGCAATTTTAACCAGAATAGGGGTTTGTTTTGGGGCGCTTACCTTTCTGGGTGCCTGTCCCGGTCGATGGCAGACATAGAATGCTTCCACCACACGGGGGCTTCTATAGGCCATTGCTCCCCGTGCCTCTCTGAGGGGCCGGTTCTGGCCGTGGTCTCCGGTAGGCCTAAGAACTCCATACACATGACTGATGCCAAAGTCTGAAATTAGCATATCAGTGGGATAGCTCCGGGGAGCCTCCGGGACTCACCCAGAAATGGCGTTTCATTACATTCAACGCTGGTTTTTTNACCATCACGTGGATAACAACCATCACGTGGATAACAACCATCACGTGGATACATCCATCACGTGGATAACACCATCACGTGGATAACATCCTTCACGTAGTAACATCCATCACGTGGATACAACCATCACGTGGATAACATCCATCACGTGGATAACAACCATCACATGATAACATCCTTCACGTAGATAACATCCATCACGTGGATACATCCTTCACTTAGATAACATCCATCACGTGATAAAACCTTCACGTGGATAACATCCATCACGTGGATAACATCCATCACGTGGATAACAACCATCACGTGGATAACATCCTTCACGTGGATAACAACCATCACGTGGATAACAACCATCACGTGGAACAACATCCATCACGTGGATAACAACCATCACGTGGATAACATCCTTCACGTGGATAACAACCTTCACGTGGATAGCAACCATCACGTGATAACAACCTTCACGTGGATAACACCATCACGTGGATAACAACCTTCACGTGGATAACAACCATCACGTGGATAACAACCTTCACGTGGATAACATCCTTCACGTGGATAACATCCATCACGTGGATAACAACCATCACGTGGATAACAACCTTCACGTGGATAACATCCTTCACGCGGATAACATCCTTCACGTGGATAACAACCTTCACGTGGATAACATCCTTCACGTGGATAACAACCTTCACGTGGATAACATCCTTCACGTGGATAGCAACCATCACGTGGATAACAACCTTCACGTGGATAACAACCATCACGTGGATAACAACCATCACGTGGATAACAACCTTCACGTGGATAACAACCTTCACGTGGATAACAACCTTCACGTGGATAACAACCATCACGTGGATACAACCTTCACGTGGATAACACCATCACGTGGATAACAACCTTCACGTGGATAACATCCTTCACGTGGATAACAACCATCACGTGGATAACAACCTTCACGTGGATAACATCCTTCATGTGGATAACAATCTTCACGTGGATAACAACCATCACGTGGATAACATCCTTCACGTGGATAACAACCTTCACGTGGATAACAACCTTCACGTGGATAACATCCATCACGTGGATAACAATCTTCACGTGGATAACATCCTTCATGTGGATAACAACCTTCACGTGGATACCAACCATCACGTGGATAACAACCTTCACGTGGATAACAACCATCACGTGGATAACAACCTTCACGTGGATAACATCCTTCACGTGGATAACAACCATCACGTGGATAACAACCTTCACGTGGATACAACCTTCACGTGAATAACACCATCACGTGGATAACAACCTTCACGTGGATAACAACCATCACGTGGATAACAACCTTCACGTGGATAACATCCTTCACGTGGATAACAACCATCACGTGGATAACAACCTTCACGTGGATAACAACCTTCAAGTGGATAACATCCTCACGTGGATAACAACCTCACGTGGATAACATCCTTCATGTGGATAACAACCATCACGTGGATAACAACCATCACGTGGAAACAACCTTCACGTGGATAACAACCATCACGTGGATAACAACCATCACGTGGATAACAACCTTCACGTGGATAACAACCATCACGTGGATAACAACCTTCACGTGGATAACATCCTTCACGTGGATAACACCATCACGTGGATAACAACCTTCACGTGGATAACATCCTTCATGTGGATAACAACCATCACGTGGATAACACCATCACGTGGATAACAACCTTCACGTGGATAACAACCATCACGTGGATAACAACCATCACGTGGATAACATCCTTCACGTGGATAACAACCATCACGTGGATAACAACCTTCACGTGGATAACAACCTTCACGTGTTAGCATCCATCACGTGGATAACAACCTTCACGCGGATAACATCCTTCACGTGGATAACAACCATCACGTGGATAACAACCATCACGTGGATAACAACCTTCACGTGGATAACATCCATCACGTGGATAACAACCATCACGTGGATAACAACCTTCACGCGGATAACATCCTTCACGTGGATAACAACCATCACGTGGATAACAACCATCACGTGGATAACAACCTTCACGTGGATAACAACCATCACGTGGATAACAACCATCACGTGGATAACACCTTCACGCGGATAACATCCTTCACGTGGATAACAACCATCACGTGGATAACAACCATCACGTGGATAACAACCTTCACGTGGATAAATCCATCACGTGGATAACAACCTTCACGTGGATTACATCCTTCACGTGGATAACAACCATCACGTGGATAACAACCACCACGTGGATAACATCCTTCACGTGGATAACAACCATCACGTGGATAACAACCTTCACGTGGATAACAACCATCACGTGGATAACAACCTTCACGAGGATAACAACCTTCACGTGGATAACATCCATCACGTGGATACCATCCGTCACGTGGATAACAACCTTCACCTGGATAACAACCTTCACGTGGATAACAACCATCACATGGATAACAACCTTCATGTGGATAACAACCATCACGTGGACAGTTGCTGAAGGACTACAGCGACACATCTCTAACCACAACAGTTAGCTCATCCAATTACAGCGTTAATGGGCCTTTTGTAATAGACAGACAGTACATAATTTCCAAGTATATCCCAGCTCTTGTTCACATAGTTAACAATTAATGCTCACTGTTGAAGGATTCATTGTTCCAGCCATCTTCCGTAAGTTTAAAACGTTGGTAGCTCTATCTATAAATCCAACATCATGTTTGTAACTCTTCATCAATATACCTGAATAAAAATTTGAATTTGAATTTGAATTTGAATTTGAAAGTATCCATATCTCAATCCAATCCTGAGAATTGCAATGTCATACTTTCTAGTGGAGGTTTTGTGGTGCTCCGTAAATATAGTAATGTTTTAAATGTCTCCTTATACTAGTGCTCTCTGCGTCTGGGAAGCATGGCAGCTGCCTAGATGAAGGTGACCTTGATGATGTCTGACATGTCATGACTAAGCACATGGCAACCGGGAGAGAAGCCTCACTACGCAGTGGCCACAGTATCAGAGAGGCGTTGGTTCGACGTTGAATAAACATAATTTACCTTTTCAATCAACGTAGATTCTGCGTTGGTATTTAGCGCACTTAAATACCATTTACCCTCAAGCACATATTAGGAGGCGAGCTCTCGTTACATGCAAAATATCAAATAGTCAAAGCACTGGCAAAAATATCTAGTCAACAACAAAATTGGGCCACATTTGACCCGTGTCACATATATACCTGGCGCCACCAGCAGTCAAACACAAAACAACTGCCTGGCCGCAGCACCAAGGATCAGCTGACGCCATAAACACAACATACCGCCTTACAGTGCGGCAAGTCTCCCTCTACATACATCTCTATTTGTATTTACTAAAGAAGAACTTAACTGTATGCCTTCAGCCGAACAAGTCTATGTGGGTGGGGACGAGGACAGGTTGACTAGTTTCGCAGTTACCAGGGAGGATATGTTATTAAACAAATAGTAAAACTCAAACCAAACAAATCCCCAGGGTAGGATGAGGTGTTTGCCAGGGTGCTTAAAGAATGCAAAGAGGAGCTTTGCGAGCCACTGTTTACCATATTTAATAAATCATTAGAAACAGGCAGAGTGCCAGAGTCATGGAAGGTTGCTAATGTGGTACCATTTTTTAAGAAGGAGATTGATCACTTGCATCAAACTATCGGCCAATCAGCCTAACGTCTATTGTGGGAAAAGTTACTTGAATCGATAATTGCAAATACCATTCGTTTTCATCTTAAAAACATAAATTAATGAACAAGTCTCAACATGGTTTTACAAATGGCTGTTCATGTTTAACAAATTTGATATCTTTTTATTCCAGCATAGTTGAGGCAGTTGAGAGTGGTAAGGTTTGCGATTTGTTGTACCTTGACTTTAGCAAAGCTTTTGATACAGTGCCACATAAAGACTGATTAAAAGATAGAGGCTCATGGTATTGGGGTGCTATATTAAGTTGGATTAGGGCATGGCTATATCAAAGGAAACAGAGTTAGTATAATTGGGGTTAAGTCAGAGTGGGAAATGTGTGTAAGTGGAGTGCCTCAAGGCTCCGTCTTTGAACCTCTGATTTTATAATATATATAAGCAGATATTATGTACCTCGCCCTGCCCTGGTGACGCTCTATACTCTCCTCATCTATCCATATCTCAAATATGGTATTTGTGCTTGGGGTTCTACTACCCAAAATCATTTACGTCTTCTAATTACTCAACACAAAGCTGCTATTAGGACAATAACCAACTCTGGCCCCAGACATCACTCGGTACCCCCTATTCAAATCT
>WNGS01162157.1:13201474-13229140 GCA_020271785.1 Procambarus virginalis
GGCCACATTTGGCGACCACCCCGGAAGCCTCATGACCAACTCCAATGGGCGTAGTGAGGGTGAAGTCACCCAACGACCCTTGTAGACGAGGGAGATGTCAGACCCACACAGTCCCACCTGCGCCATCCGGATCAACACCTCTGCCCAACACACCAGTGGTCACATCAGTCGTTACAAGCAGAGGCTGGCCCTTATCACCCATTATTTATATCATAATCATCCTCCAAATTGTTCAGTATTTTAATTTCAATGAGGTCCGTCCTGTAGTGTGGATGGAGGTGTAATTTAACACAACCCTAAGGTGCACTAGTGTGCTGGTGGTGGGTGCAACACTCACCATTGGAGCCCAGGGGCGGGATGGGGTGCGTCTCCTGTGGGAAGAACCACAATCATGTCTGTTACCAAGTGTGAGAATTATTGTATCAAAGGACACAATCAATTTAGACCAAATATATTACAAAATACAATTTAATTTGCTAATCTAAGGTGTGTCATCTTTGCTTTGATAACATGTGATATTACCAATGTTTACTAAACCTACGAGTACTCTTGTACTAGGGCTTCTGGTATACTGATCAACTATGATGCCTGGTATACTAAGAAGGTCTAGTACACTAATATGCCCTAATATACTAAGAAGGCTTAGTTTGCCAAAAAGGCTTATGTTACGGCCAGCAACCGGGTTCTTGCTGTTAAAGAGTCTTAACCTTATTGATCCTACCCCAAATCTATGGTACGTTTTCAAGACCTGGCTACGACAGCTACTAATGCAAAGAATAAGAGGGAGGATAAACAATACGCAATTACACCTTCACCAATCTATTATCACCTTCACCTATATATGTATTATATCTAATTATTACACATGCTTACACTGTCTCTTTCACTTGGGACACTCAATAGATCGACAGTGTTCATCTCCCCATGTACGTCCAGGTGCACGTCGTCCACACTTTATAGCAATCACCGGCGAACTCAACTTCAACATGGGCCACTCCACACACCATATCGCCATTATGTCTCAATACCCCAACCTCCGCTTTCCAGAACATACATAGTTTCAGCAACATGCCGACAGGGGTGTCAAATAATTACGTACAGGGGTAGCCAACACCCTGGCACAAGTCTCCAGCAACACACTAGTAGCACTTTTCAACAGACGCAATACTGTCGTCTTATAACTCTCCTGGCCAAATCTCACGTACGTCGGTCCATACACACTGCATAAACCTATCAGCTAACACACTGCTACTACCGACGACAGCCACTTTGTCCTCTCACAGGACCAAATAGAGAGTTCTAAACTGCCTAAGGTGAACCACCCTCCTCAGCGCAATCACCTCCTCACGTCACTTCTGTGAACATAAACGTCATTAGCTACACAGACAGTATACTGGGTGGCCTTAGGATAATACCCTTCCACTGGGGAACTGAAATTATAATTGCTTGCACAACCTAGATGGCGTTGATATCGTTACGCGACCCACCAGAGGTCATCATCTTCGACCTCACCTTCTAACTGAGGTCGAGGTATGAGGTATGAAATAGGAACCAGCGAAATAGGAATTCGCTGAGGTATGAAATAGGAACCTATCACCGACGCAACACCCCCGCCAACAGATGGTATTGTCTGCGTTGGACCTACTACCTGGGAGTTGTAGTGCGGGTCCCATAGATGGCGCAGTAATCACCACTCCCCACTCTAGCACCGGTGTTGATACCGTAACAGCCTAGTATGCTAAGAGGGCCTAGTATACTAAGACGGCCTAGTATACTAAGAAGGCCTAGTATACTAAGAAGGCCTAGTATACTAAGAGGGCCTAGTATACTAAGAGGGCCTAGTATACTAAGAAGGCCTAGTATACTAAGAAGGCCTAGTATACTAAGAGGGCCTAGTATACTAAGAGGGCCTAGTATACTAAGAGGGCCTAGTATACTAAGAGGGCCTAGTATACTAAGACGGCCTAGTATACTAAGAGGGCCTAGTATACTAAGACGGCCTAGTATACTAAGAGGCCTAGTATACTAAGACGGCCTAGTATACTAAGAAGGCCTAGTATACTAAGAGGGCCTAGTATACTAAGAGGGCCTAGTATACTGAGAAGGCCTAGTATACTAAGAGGCCTAGTATACTAAGAAGGCCTAGTATACTAAGACGGCCTAGTATACTAAGAAGGGCCTAGTATACTGAGAAGGCCTAGTATACTAAGAGGGCCTAGTATACTAAGACGCCTAGTATACTAAGAAGGCCTAGTATCTAAGGGCCTAGTATACTGAGAAGGCCTAGTATACTAAGAAGGCCTAGTATACTGAGAAGGCCTAGTATACGAAGAGGGCCTAGTATACTAAGAGGACCTAGTAAACTAAGAGGGCCTAGTATACTAAGAGGGCCTAGTATACTAAGAGGGCCTAGTATACTGAGAGGGCCTAGTATACTGAGAAGGCCTAGTATACTAAGAGGGCCTAGTATACTAAGAGGGCCTAGTATACTGAGAAGGCCTAGTATACTAAGAGGGCCTAGTATACTGAGAAGGCCTAGTATACTGAGAAGGCCTAGTATACTAAGAGGGCCTAGTATACTAAGAGGGCCTAGTATACTAAGAGGGCCTAGTATACTAAGAGGGCCTAGTATACTAAGAGGGCCTAGTATACTAAGAGGGCCTAGTATACTAAGAAGGCCTAGTATACTAAGAGGGCCTAGTATACTGAGAAGGCCTAGTATACTAAGAGGGCCTAGTATACTAAGAGGGCCTAGTATACTGAGAAGGCCTAGTATACTAAGAGACCTAGTATACTAAGAGGGCCTAGTATACTGAGAAGGCCTAGTATACTAAGAGGGCCTAGCATACTAAGAGGACCTAGTAAACTAAGAGGGCCTAGTATACTAAGAGGGCCTAGTATACTAAGAGGGCCTAGTATACTAAGAGGGCCTAGTATACTAGAGGGCCTAGTATACTAAGAGGGCTAGTATACTAAGAAGGCCTAGTATACTAAGAGGGCCTAGTATACTGAGAAGGCCTAGTATACTAAGAGGCCTAGTATACTAAGAGGGCCTAGTATACTAAGAGGGCCTAGTATACTAAGAGGGCCTAGTATACTAAGAGGGCCTAGTATATTAAGAAGACCTAGTATGCTAACAGGCCTAGTATACTAAGAGGGCCTAGTATACTAAGAAGACCTAGTATACTAAGAGGGCCTAGTATACTAACAGGGCCTAGTATACTAAGAGGGCCTAGTATACTAAGAAGACCTAGTATACTAAGAGGGCCTAGTATACTAAGAAGACCTAGTATACTAAGAAGGCCTAGTATACTAAGAGGACCTAGTATACTAAGAGGGCCTAGTATACTAAGAAGGCCTAGTATACTAAGAAGACCTAGTATACTAAGAAGCCTAGTATACTAAGAAGGCCTAGTATACTAAGAAGGCCTAGTATACTAAGAAGGCCTAGTATACTAAGAAGGCCTAGTATACTAAGAAGACCTAGTATACTAAGAAGGCCTAGTATACTAAGAAGGCCTAGTATACTAAGAAGGCCTAGTATACTAAGAAGGCCTAGTATACTAAGAAGACCAAGTATACTAAGAAGGCTAGTATACTAAGAAGGCCTAGTATACTAAGAAGGCCTAGTATACTAAGAAGACCTAGTATACTAAGAAGGCCTAGTATACTAAGAAGGCCTAGTATACTAAGAAGGCCTAGTATACTAAGAAGGCCTAGTATACTAAGAAGGCCTAGTATACTAAGAAGGCCTAGTATACTAAGAAGGCCTAGTATACTAAGAAGGCCTAGTATACTAAGAAGGCCTAGTATACTAAGAAGGCCTAGTATACTAAGAAGGCCTAGTATACTAAGAAGGCCTAGTATACTAAGAAGGCCTAGTATACTAAGAAGGCCTAGTATACTAAGAAGGCCTAGTATACTAAGAATGTATGCTTGGAGCTCTTAATTCCTTCAGTTTGGGTGGAAGACGCACCCTGATGCGAGCATGTCTTGTTATTGGGTTTACACAAACTGAAGTCTAGACATGTCACGTGAAGACCCTACACGTGACAGGTGCCTGTACAACCTGCAAAATGGTGGTTGTAGACAGGAGTATTCACCTAGTTGTATTCACCTAGTTGTATTCACCTTGTTGTATTCACCTAGTTGTGCTTGCAGGAATTAAGCTCTGCTCTTTCGGCCCGCCTCTCAACTGCCAATCAACTGTTTCTAACTACTTTGTGGGGGTGTGAGGGAGGGGGGGGGGAGTGGGGCCAGACGTTAGAGAATTATGATATTATTAACAAGGGCGCCTTCCTCCAGTGGGTAATATTGTTAATATCTAGCAACACCAGCGAGAGAAGACCTTTAACAGTTGTCAATGTAATAATGTGTCCAGTTTGATGCGGAATTTATGTAAATATTTAATTTAAGGCCAAACTTGAACTTTTGTACTTTCTGTAATGTATTTTGGGCATCACTTAACACAGGATGAGTATGGGGTGCACAATAAGCTACCACTCAGGGATGAGTATGGGGTGCACACTAAACTACTGCTCACAGGATGAGTAGGGTGCACAGTAAACTACTGCTCACAGGATGAGTATGGGGTGCACAATAAACTACCGCTCACAGGATGAGTATGGGTGCACAATAAACTACCACTCACAGGATGAGTATGGGGTGCACAATAAACTACAGCTCACAGGATGAGTATGGGGTGCACAATAACTACCACTCACAGGATGGTATGGGGTGCACAATAAACTACACTCACAGGATGAGTATGGGTGCACAATAAACTACCACCCACAGGATGAGTATGGGGTGCACAATAAACTACTGCTCACAGGATGAGTATGGGTGCACAATAAACTACCACCCACAGCATGAGTATGGGGTGCACAATAAACTACTGCTCACAGGATGAGTATGGGTGTACAATAAACTACCATTCACAGGATGAGTATGGGGTGCACAATAAACTACTGCTCACAGGATGAGTATGGGGTGTACATAAACTACCACTCACAGGATGAGTATGGGGTGCACAATAAACTACCACTCACAGGATGAGTATGGGTGCACAATAAACTACCACTCACAGGATGAGTATGGGTGCACAATAAACTACCACTCACAGGATGAGTATGGGGTGCACAATAAGCTACCACTCACAGGATGAGTATGGGGTGCACAATAAACTACCACTCACAGGTGAGTATGGGGGTGCACAATAAACTACCACTCACAGGATGAGTATGGGGTGCACAATAAACTACCACTCACAGGATGAGTATGGGTGCTAATAACTACCACTACAGGAGGAGTATGAGGTGCACAATAAACTACCACTCACAGGATGAGTATGGGTGCACAATAAACTTCCACTCACAGGATGAGTATGGGGTGCACAATAAACTACCACTCACAGATGAGTATGGGGTGCACAATAAACTACCACTCACAGGATGAGTATGGGTGTCACAATAAACTTCCACTCACAGGATGAGTATGGGGTGCACAATAAACTACCACTCACAGGATGAGTATGGGGTGCACAATAAACTACCACTCACAGGATGAGTATGGGGTGCACAATAAACTACCACCCACAGGATGAGTATGGGGTGCACAATAAACTACCACTCACAGGATGAGTATGGGTGCACAATAACTACCACTCACAGGATGAGTATGGGGTCACAATAAACTCCACTCACAGGATGAGTATGGGGTGCACAATAAACTACCACTCCAGGATGAGTATGGGGTGCACAATAAACTACCACCCACAGGATGAGTATGGGGTGCACAATAAACTACCACCCACAGGATGAGTATGGGGTGCACAATAAACTACCACCACAGGAGGATATGGGGTGCACAATAAACTACCACCCACAGGATGAGTATGGGGTGCACAATAAGCCAGCAGCCTCCCAGGCAGGACCCATACAACCATGCCAACTATGGATGGGTAGTTCCCATACCAACAAGTCTATAATTACATTAACCCATATAATTATTACAATAAACAATTTCCACCACGTTTATGTCATTCATGTTACAATGGGACCACTGTTACTATGCAACAAGACGAACCAAAGCTCTCTTACACAAATACTGCCATGTTCATTGCAATTTTTTCTAATAAATTCAAATATTATTTTTTATATAAATTCACGATTTATTTTTGTTATCTGGTGAGTTTAGTTAATTTATTATGCATTCGTTACCCATCCTGTGGGTGGTAGTGGAAAGGGTTACAGAGGCACATAATGGGCCTCAGGAACTGAACCCCAATTTTTATTTAGCTAGGAAGTTACAGTCTTCATGAGCTAGTTACAAAAGTTAATGTATATTGTTGTTTTAACACAGGATGTGAGACCGTCCACAAGTACAATCTCTACATTTTGCAACTTACATATGTGGAGAGCTTAACTTACATATGTGGAGAGCTTAACTTACATATGTGGAGAGCTTATAATAACTTACATGTGTCGAAAGTGATGGGTTTATCCTGCACCCCCTCCCCCCCCCCTTTCCGAAACAGAAAACGGAACAGTATGTCAATTCCGCGAGCTTTTCCATTTTCTAGTACGACAGTTTTTGGCCTTATGTAACGCATACGTCAAAATGCGACGCTGTGTTAGGAGGCCGGGTTGGCAGTAAGCGGTGGACGAGTTACAATGGCACTTGTTCACTACCATCAGTTAGCAAACTGGGGATAGTTGGCTAAAATTTCTGGTAGTAGGTCATTTTGAATTAAATATTTACACGTCTCTTGAACATTTGCTATGGAGCTGTTTCTAAATTCACGTATCTTTTGGCACTCATCACATAGTGAGGGAGGTTAGTTAGTTTAGTTCATTTATTATGCACCCCATACCCATCCCGTGGGCGGTAGTGGAAAGGGTTACAGAGGCACATAATGGGCTCAGGGACTGAACCCCACAATTCATTTAGCTAAGCAAGTGAGGGAGGGTGTGCGGATACTTTTGTTGACACAGTTTACATTTGGTCAGGTCTACATCGACAGATAATGAGAATTCCCAGAGATACTTGTAACCGAGTCTAAGCCGAGCAGTAGTAACATCTAGAAGTCTGCTGATTTTATTGGCTCAACGTTGGCAGGCTCAACGATGCGCTTTGGCCTGCTCTGGGGAACGACGCCCGCCACTGCCCCTCGAATGAGAAGGCAGGAGGCAAACCGGGAGTCCTCCTAATATTTGACAAACTGAGGATGTGGCTGTGGCTCCTCACACATCTATGGATGTGGCTCCTCACACATCCATAGATGTGTGAGGAGCCACACATCTATGGATGAACCATAGATGTGTGGCCCCTCTTGCATGATAGTATGATGATAGATGGAATTACTGGTGTCAATTTCACTTTGCCTCAGATCTACAAGATTTTGTTGAAGTTCTCGGTGTACTGCTGCTCTCAGGCAACAGCGGCAATGTTCAATTGCTTATAGGCCTTCCTGGGTAATAATGAGCTCCTCCTTTGAAGGCATTCTTCTTGAGGTTATCTTGAGATGATTTCGGGGCTTTTTAGTGTCCCCGCGGCCCGGTCCTCGACCAGGCCTCCACCCCCAGGAAGCAGCCCATGACAGCTGACTAACACCCAGGTACCTATTTTACTGCTAGGTAACAGGCCTAACTCTTCTTGGCCTTCTCTTCAGCTCAATCATGCAAATGACTATTAAATTAATAATATGGCATTTGGCAACGTTTTTCCCTGATCTTTCTGTATGGATACGCCAACGCTTAAAAAATATATAATTATGTTATTGGACCATTAGGTAACTTGAACAGTTCCGTACATGTACTGTGGTAAGTCTTTACCAAAGCATCATAATTATATACGCCTAACAATACTAAGATATTTGCGATATATTGACAGTAAACACATGTCCAGACGGTACTTGCCAGACGCAAGTCGTTGACGCCTCTGAGGACGGGGAAGGTGTTCTCCATGACGAGACCCGCGCACTCTGCTGGACCTGGCCGCACTGACTCGGGAGCCTTGTGTCCGCCTATATATGTATCGCTGAGACAAGCATGGGTGTTGGGGTGGGTCGTGGGGCAAGCATGGGTGTTGGGGTGCGTCGTGGGGCAAGCATGAGTGTTGGGGTGGGTCGTGGGGCAAGCATGGGTGTTGGGGTGGGTCGTGGGGCAAGCATAGGTGTTGGGGTGGGTCGTGGGGCAAGCATGGGTGTTGGGGTGGGTCGTGGGACAAGCATGGGTGTTGGGGTGCGTCGTGGGGCAAGCATGAGTGTTGGGGTGGGTGGTGGGGCAAGCATGAGTGTTGGGGTGGGTGGTGGGGCAAGCATGAGTGTTGGGGTGGGTCGTGGGGCAAGCATGGGGTTGGGGTGAGTCGTGGGGCAAGCATGGGTATTGGGGTGGGTCGTGGGGCAAGCATGGGTGTTGGGTGAGTCGTGGGGGCAAGCATGGGTGTTGGGTGGGTGTGGGGGTAAGCATGGGTGGTTGGGGTGGATCGTGGGGCAAGCAAAGCATGGGTGCGTCGTGGGCAAGCATGGGTGTTGGGGTGGGTCGTGGGGCAAGCATGGGTGTTGGGGGTGGGCAAGCATGGGTGGTTGGGGTGCGTCGTGGGCAAGCATGGGTGTTGGGGTGGGTCGTGGGGCAAGCATGGGTGTTGGGGTGCGTCCTGGAGCAAGCATGGGTGTTGGGGTGGGTCGTGGGGGCAAGCATGGGTGTTGGGGTAGGTCGTGGAGCAAGCATGGGTGTTGGGGTGGGTCGTGGGGCAAGCATGGGTGTTGGGGTGCGTCGTGGAGCAAGCATGGGGGTTGGGGTGGGTCGTGGGGCAAGCATGGGGGTTGGGGTGGGTCGTGGGGCAAGCATGGGTGTTGGGGTGGGTCGTGGGGCAAGCATGGGTGTTGGGGTGGGTGTGGGCAAGAATAGGTGTTGGGGTGGGTGGGGGGGCAAGCATGGGTGTTGGGGTGGGGGTCGTGGGGCAAGCAGAGTGTTGGGTGGATCGTGGGGCAAGCATGGGTGTTGGGGTGGGTCGTGGGGCAAGCATGGGTGTTGGGTGTGAGTCGTGGGGCAAGCATGGGTGTTGGGGGGGGTCGGGGCAAGCATGGGTGTTGGGGTGGGTCGTGGGGCAAGAATGGGTGTTGGGGTGGGTCGTGGGGCAAGCATGGGTGTTGGGGTGAGTCGCGGGGGGCAAGCATGAGTGTTGGGGTGGGTCGTGGGGCAAGCATGGGTGTTGGGGTGGGTCGTGGGGCAAGATGGGTGTTGGGGTGGGTCGTGGGTAAGCATGGGTGTTGGGGTGGATCGTGGGGCAAGCAGGGTGTTGGGTGGGTCGTGGGGCAAGCATGGGTGTTGGGGTGGGTCGTGGGGTAAGCATGGGTGTTGGGGGGTGGGTCGTGGGGCAAGCAAAGCCATGGGTGGATGCCGTGGGGCAAGCATGGGTGCGTCGTGGGGCATGCATTGGTGCGTCGTGGGCCGAAGCATTGGTGCGTCGTGGGGCAAGCATTGGTGCGTCGTGGGGCAAGCACGTGGATAACAANTGTACTTCATTGGTAAGTTCATCCCAGTGTGCTATCCATTGTGTCCAGTATGACACAGACCTGGGGGCGAGAGTGTGAGGGACTGACGAAAGGAGCTGCGAGCGTTGAGCCGGCTTAACCTGGCCCCAGAACCTGGCACGACCGCACTACGGTCAGGAAGTACCACCCTGGACGAGCCAGTGACGTCACATCTTGTCCCGCGAGCTACCGACGTCAACAGAAAAAACGGATGAATCACCACCACCACCCAGCCGCCATGCACTTAATAGCAAAAGTGTAAGTGGCTGGTGATTTAGATGAAATTTTCCTCCGTGAACTTTTATCTTTTAGTGGGGGTTGATGTGAGGGGATGGTTCACCAGCTCACTTACAATAGTGCTCTCTATGCCTGTGGGAGGCCAGTAACACTTGTTAAGTGCACTTGTTAAGTGTGCGGACTTAACTTTGGTAACCAGCAACCGAAACATCTAGTGTTTGGGCTTACGTGAGAGCCCCAGTCATCAGCAGTCCAGAAATGTTACCGTGGCCGTGTAGCATGTCTGGGACAGAGATAGAGCCGATAGCATCTCTCATTGTATAGCTAGGGCGAGACTCTAGTTTTGCGCGGGGAAACAGTTAGGCCTGGCGTGGTAGCTGCGGGCCCACCCGCGCGCGCAGCCACTTGAGCGTCGCCATGGAAACAGATGCCATCTTAGTAAACATCTTGAGCCGCCATGTTGGTCGGCCATCTTGGAGTTGCCCTAGGGGCTATGCTACACCGTCGTGCGTGGAGGAGAGGGGTAGGCCCCATATGCCTTCTCTCATTGGTTATTCCGAGGAATACGCGGGAATCAACGGTGTGAGCGTCATTCTGGACAGAACCATCACCCGTCAAGACGCTCCTATGCTCAATTCGGCAAATGGAGTATATTGCGTCGTGGTGGTTCAACAACTCAGCGTGTTTCAACTCCTGCTTCAATCTACTACAGCGGTCGTCACAGATCCGGCCGTAGTCGTCGCTTGGAGGGGAATGGACATTGTGAACAGCGCGTGAAGAGAAGATCTTATCTGGGATCGTGGGTAATGTGCATACGAGCAGTAACAGACTCGTAGATCCCATACCAGTGATGATTAGACTTGCTAGTGCTCTGTAGCATCGATGGGAACGGGAAATAAGTTAGTGCTTTAAGGCAGATTTCCCATGTTTGTTTAAGACGATATCATTGTGCGCGTCACCTGTGTACGAACGCTTCACTTACCGGTGGTCGAGGGTACGAAACAAGCCGTGTTGTGGGAGGGTTCGGTCGCGCCATTGTACGAACGATACCGCGGAGGTACCAACCAGCCAGCCTACCACCATAGCGGGGTGCCTGATGTATGGGAATGGTGTGTGTAAGCCGGCAGTATGAATGTTAGTACCTATGTGTGTATTTCTGGTGATTAGTAGTCCTCTAAAGCTTGAATTCGAGGTCAAGTGTTCCGTCGCATTGTCACGCAGCACCTGTAGGTGAAGTGAAGTGTGGACGAGGAGATAATCACCCTTGTTGTCATCTCGTCAGTCCTGAGGGACGTGCGTCTTGTGAGCACAGACGTATACAGAGTGTGTGTGTGGTGGGTACACACGGGAACAGAGTATATACATAGATTAGCCAAGGACTGAGAGGATGTCCATGTAATAATTATATTATTCATTGTGGTAATTATTCATTCTTGATCGTCCGTGGGACGGAGTGATATCATTTCATGTGTAGTCTTGCAGGTGTGGAATTTCAACACTGAGCGCTCAGGTATGTGGTAACGTCAGTGATTCCTGGCATGATTATGGGAGTGGCCCACAGTGTGGTTAATTAATTAATTTGTATTGTTCCCAGGGGCCGTGAGAAGTGTGATTATATATACATATTGTGGTTGCAGTATTAACGTAATTTTGGTAGAATTTGGTGAGTGACGAGGCTGTCGGGAG
Source organism: Procambarus virginalis (assembly GCA_020271785.1). Lineage (NCBI taxonomy): Eukaryota > Metazoa > Arthropoda > Malacostraca > Decapoda > Cambaridae > Procambarus > Procambarus virginalis. Next base: position 13,212,936 of record WNGS01162157.1, read on the forward strand.
TGACAGCCCTCGCTCTGTCGAGTAACGTAAAACTCGGGAGTGTTTATTCGGCATGCGTGATCGATAATCACTCACCCATGTGATTTAGGAGTGCGAGATCTCCTTAGTGTTCCCAATAACGTTTGATAGCTGTAGGCTACATGTGTCAGCAGTAATTGTATATATATATATATAATCGTAGTGTCACGGTGCCCAGTGTTATTGTGTTATTTACTGTGTGGTTATTGCAAATTTGGGACCTATGTTCTAGGGGTTATTGAGAGCACTGGGGTCATTTGCAACAGTAAATAAGTAAGTGTTGAGCAGTATTCTAATACTTGGAAATTAGAGTACTTGCAGTGTGTGTTGTTGCAAAGGGTTGTCATTGTTAGTGATTGTTGCTAGAGTTGAGCAATCACCGTGGGTAACTGCAGTTCAGTAAGGTCATTGTGGGGGCAGTGTTCTAGAGGTTCATGTCCTGTATGTTATTTTACTAGGTTCTGCAGTATTGTCATTGCAACGGATTGTAACGTAAATCACTGTGATTTGTTAGTGTGATTTGACATTGTCGTGGGTGAACTCGGCTGTAGACGAGTACTTGGATATACATTATTCTCCTGTTTATCTGGTAGGACATCGAAGTCCAGTATTCAGTGAGGTGATTGCGAGGCAATTATATAACTAACCGAGGGAACGCCCATCTTAAGAGAATTTGTTCTTTTACAATATGAGTACGTAGAATACGCTTGGGTTAATTTTCTTTCCCAAGCAGCTACGGTAGTCTCAAGGAGCCTAGCCACCAGCCAGATAAGAATTAGAGTATTGTCTGTCGTAATAACGGTCAGTGGCCGGGTAATTGACGTGTTTCAGGAAGTCAAAGTGATTAATCTCGATCCTTGTTGATCGACTCACACGAAGGCTACATTGTTCCATTAACGTAACGTCGTTATTTATGTCCGGAAGTACCGGCACTTGATTGACTCGTGGGAAGAGTAACGTCATTTAGAATAACGTAAACGTGGTGCCTAATTACTGTTATTAGCCACCTGAATTGGTCTGTGTATGGAAGGCTCAGACGGAATTCATACCTTAATGTAAATTGCTGAGCCAGTGTGAAAGGTTGCGTATTTAACTGTTTAATTATTGATCTTGAGGATAGTAATTAATTACTCTAAAGGTAATCACGAGTGATTACCGTTCTCTTAGCACTTTGGACATTGTAAATCAGAGTTTACCATCGCTGAGTGATTAGTAACCGATTAACGTAAATTAACGTAACTAGTAAAGAGATTAATCAGCTGTCTGGTAGTACAGGGATATGGGATTTTCTCACTGAATGCTCGACGGGTAGAGTGTTGTGTAATTTCCGCGTTACTAGTGACAGTTGTAAGAGTTTATTAAATTAACGTAATGTATTGTGTTATTAACGTAAATCAATTGTATTGATTGTGATCGTCCGTGGGACGAAGTGTTACGTAAAGATTAATTTGAGGAAGGGTGCTGGAGTTGCCAGTGAACCCATTAGTTATTGATGTCATTGAAAGGCTACTGATTTGATTGCATTGCAACCGCTATTGCAGGTGTAGACTGCACTGAGGCGTAGAACAGTTAGGAGGTTACTGGAGACGTGTTTCAGAACTCACTGTGTCATTTGTTGTAATTGTGATTATAGATCTGTTAGTTCTTGCTTGCTTGTTGATTCCTCTGTGGGCACGCTTATGTTCGAGTTAGTTCATTATGCAGTCGAGGGGCTGGTGTCTAGCTGTCATTTTAGTGCCACAGGAAGGATTTCGAGTAACGTCATTGACATTCTCTTGTTTTTGCTGTAGTAGTTAGTACTTTATTGAATAAACTAAGTTGTTATGTTAACACTGTCTTTTCGTTACACCCCACACATTATTATTGTTATGCAAATGTTCTTCACACTCGACTATTGGAGACTTATTTCTGAGCTTGGATCAAATATACGGCACTACACAACAATAAATTATTGTTGTGAGAGCCAGGACCTACTCGTTAGATTCGCTTCGGCGAATGGCGAAGGTCGACGACCTAGTGGAGGGGATTTCAATTTCATTGGGGTCTCGGCGTTTGCTCGCGCCTAGTCAATTGTTCGTACAGGGTCCCAAAGTGAGGAATGAGCTGCTTACTACACTGGTGTGTTAGCTAAGCAAGTCCTTCCTCAGGCGACCTAGTTGAATATCACGACAGGAATAATGGTTAAAGAATAAAGAAAATTCTTAGAAATTTTCCGAGCTCAATTCCTTATACCAAATTTCATTCATTCCACTGACTTATGTCAGCCCAAAACTCTCACAGGTGGTGTACTGCTTTATGTGAAGGAGGACATGAAAGTTACCACTAATGAGGAACTGAACGCCATGGGATCCTCAGTCTGTATGGTGCAACATACTAGCTCAACATAACATACTAACAGTGCGAGTATGCTACAGGGCTGACAACAATAGCAGAGGAAGTTACTGATCTGCATAATGTGATCACTGCTGCGTCACAAACCTAAACTCTTATAATGGGCGATCACAACCACGAGACAATAGATTGGGTAAATCTAACATCACAAGCAGGAGATCAATTTCTTGACCTGGTGCAGAACTCTTTCTCATACAATATATCCTTATCCTGATACTCTTATCCTTATCCCTTCCAATTGCTATATAGTCGTAATGGCTTTGCGTTTTCCCCTGACAATTCCGTTCCCAGGACATACTCAACAGCTGCCTATCTCGAGTACCTATTTATTGCTGGATGAACAGCGACATCAGGTGAAGTGAAACATGTCCTACCATTTGCCCTACCTTTCAATTAACTTTAATGCAACATCTCTAAGCAAACACTTTGATCTTTGCTAGCGGGCCAATTTAAACAGTTTTACAAGAAATTCTTTTGTATTATACTTACTGAAACGTGGTTGAAAGGGGATACAACGCAACTCTTAACATACCAAACTACTCATCAATTCACAACTGTCTACCAGTCCAGAGAAGTGGTGGTACTGCTCTTTACCACCATCAAAAACCGACATGCTTAAAAGTAATTAGATCTAGAGACTCCCGTGGAGAGTATATCCTTGCCTGTTTCAGAGTCAAGGGTGCCGAGTCTGTCCTGACTGTGGGAGCAATTTACAGAATTCCTAACACTGATGTTGCCGAATTCACTCTTAACCTTAGAAATCTAATACTAACGAACACACTTAAAAACTAATAATATCAGGGGATTTTAATATTTACTTCTGCGAGCCTGGTAACCCTTAATCTGCTAGTTTAATCAATTTTATGATTTCCTATTTGCTCATATCCTTAATTACTAAACCTACTAAAATTACTGAAACGACTGCCTCTACTCTTGACCACATCTGGACTGACATAACTCTTCCACTTCAGGGATAATCACTGATAGGACCACAGATCATTACCACACATTTCTCCTAATCAACATTAATAAGCCACCTCTAGATACAATGAAGATATGCTTTAGGTTGCACAAAGAAACTTCTATAAGCAACTTTATTGCTGCTGCTGCTAATATCAACTGGGAGACTGAATTAGGTAACAGTGAATATCAACCTAGCAGTGCAAACATTTCTTCACAAAATTAAGCCTCTGTAATACCCCCTTGTCCAATGCTAACTAAACAAGTCGACTAAAAGGTTAAACAATCCATGGCTTAAGGGTATACATTAATCAATTTGTAAAAAACATGACCATGAGAAGAAGTATAGGTTAAGGGTCATCTTCAAAGAAATTTAAAGGAGATACTCTTGAGTGCTGATGAAAATAATTAGGAACCAAAATAAAATACTATGAAAATAAATTCGATCAAATTAAGGGCAACATTAAGAAAACATGGAGCATTATTTCCCAAAAATTAGGATCAAAGTTCTTTAATAAGAAAACAATACCGCTTTCCAACGACTTATGTGCTTTCTGCCTCTGACACCGCTATTGAACTCAATTTCTTCTCATCCATTGGTACATCCCTTGCAAATGATATCCCATCCTTCCTAACTAATGTTAAGGACTATCTTACAGGTATAACTCTCGCTAATTCCACTGACGTTAATGAGACAAGCCTCTCTTAAAACAGTCAAGTGCCCTTGCCGAGATAACACATTTACAAAAAAATCTTCCAGATTTCTAGCTCCGGCCATTGCATTACTCTACAACAAATCAACTCTAAACCTTTCCCGATAGTAAACGAAATTAACCCTAGTCCACAAATGTGGTGATCTGGTCGACGACCGGGCCGCAGGGTCGCTAAACCCCGAAATCACCTCAAGGTAAGGCGCACTGATGTCAACAAGCACGTGGAATCATCGCTAAAGATTGACAAATTGCAAAGATGAAGTAGCCCAGCATTAAACCATGGTATAAGAGGTCTAACAATACTAGAAGAGAAAATTAGCAGAGAAGATATGATTGTAACGTCAAAGATACCAAAGGGGTATATATAGAGGACGTGGATGGGAATAGGCTATTAAACATGAGGTAACATAAAACTACGGAACACAGCTGCAAGTTAGCAAACCTGGAGCTGTAAGAAAGTTTACATTCAAGTACAACAAACGGGCGAAAATGTTTTGAAAACTCTCTCCATTGGATCTAAATCCAAATTACGTTTTATTTATACACGCAAGAGTTTTTACATTCTTGTACAGCCGAACAAGAACATTGTACGTACAAGTTTCGTACAGCTGTACGAAATGTTACGCACGCGTAGCGTTTCTGGCAAGTCCTTAATCCTATGTTCCCCGGAATACGATCCCGCGTTTACGACTAGTAAACACACACACACACAAAAACACACACACACAAAAAACACACACACACACAAAACACACACACACACAAAAACACACACACACACAAAAACACACACACACACAAAACACACACACACACAAAAACACACACACTTCCTCTCACCTGGTTTGAGATGTTTGACATCTGGGCCACATTTGGCGACCACCCCGGAAGCCTCATGACCAACTCCAATGGGCGGAGTGAGGGTGAAGTCACCCAGACGACCCTTGTAGACGAGGGAGATGTCAGACCCACACAGTCCCACCTGCGCCATCCGGATCAACACCTCTGCCCAACACACCAGTGGTCAACATCAGTCGTTACAAGCAGGGAGGCTGGCCCTTATCACCCATTATTTATATCATAATCATCCTCCAAATTGTTCAGTATTTTAATTTCAATGAGGTCCGTCCTGTAGTGTGGATGGAGGTGTAATTTAACACAACCCTAAGGTGCACTAGTGTGCTGGTGGTGGGTGCAACACTCACCATTGGAGCCCAGGGGCGGGATGGGGTGCGTCTCCTGTGGGAAGAACCACAATCATGTCTTACCAAGTGTGAGAATTATTGTATCAAAGGACACAATCAATTTAGACCAAATATATTACAAAATACAATTTAATAATTTGCTAATCTAAGGTGTGTCATCTTTGCTTTGATAACATGTGATATTACCAATGTTTACTAAACCTACGAGTACTCTTGTACTAGGGCTTCTTAGTATACTGATCAACTATGATGCCTGGTATACTAAGAAGGTCTAGTACACTAATATGCCCTAATATACTAAGAAGGCTTAGTTTGCCAAAAAGGCTTATGTTACGGCCAGCAACCGGGTTCTTGCTGTTAAAGAGTCTTAACCTTATTGATCCTACCCCAAATCTATGGTACGTTGTCAAGAACTGGCTACGACAGCTACTAATGCAAAGAATAAGAGGGAGGATAAACAATACGCAATTACACCTTCACCAATCTATTATCACCTTCACCTATATATGTATTATATCTAATTATTACACACATGCTTACACTGTCTCTTTCACTTGGGACACTCAATAGATCGACAGTGTTCATCTCCCCATGTACGTCCAGGTGCACGTCGTCCACACTTTATAGCAATCACCGGCGAACTCAACTTCAACATTGGCCACTCCACTCACCACATCGCCATTATGTCTCAATACCCCAACCTCCGCTTTCCAGAAACATACAGTTTCAGCAACATGCCGACAGGGGTGTCAAATAATTACGTACAGGGGTAGCCAACACCCTGGCACAAGTCTCCAGCAACACACTAGTAGCACTTTTCAACAGACGCAATACTGTCGTCTTATAACTCTTCCTGGCCAAATCTCACGTACGTCGGTCCATACAACACTGCATAAACCTATCAGCTAACACACTGCTACTACCGACGACAGCCACTTTGTCCTCTCACAGGACCAAATAGAGAGTTCTAAACTGCCTAAGGTGAACCACCCTCCTCAGCGCAATCACCTCCTCACGTCACTTCTGTGAACATAAACGTCATTAGCTACACAGACAGTATACTGGGTGGCCTTAGGATAATACCCTTCCACTGGGGAACTGAAATTATAATTGCTTGCACAACCTAGATGGCGTTGATATCGTTACGCAACCCACCAGAGGTCATTATCTTCGACCTCACCTTCTAACTGAGGTCGAGGTATGAGGTATGAAATAGGAACCAGCGAAATAGGAATTCGCTGAGGTATGAAATAGGAACCTTTCACCGACGCCACACCCCCGCCAACAGATGGTATTGTCTGCGTTGGACCTACTACCTGGGAGTTGTAGTGCGGGTCCATAGATGGCGCAGTAATCACCACTCCCCACTCTAGCACCGGTGTTGATACCGTAACAGCCTAGTATGCTAAGAGGGCCTAGTATACTAAGACGGCCTAGTATACTAAGAAGGCCTAGTATACTAAGACGGTCTAGTATACTAAGAGGGCCTAGTATACTAAGAGGGCCTAGTATACTAAGAAGGCCTAGTATACTAAGAAGGCCTAGTATACTAAGAGGGCCTAGTATACTAAGAGGGCCTAGTATACTAAGAGGGCCTAGTATACTAAGAGGGCTTAGTATACTAAGAGGGCCTAGTATACTAAGACGGCCTAGTATACTAAGAGGGCCTAGTATACTAAGAAGGCCTAGTATACTAAGAAGGCCTAGTATACTAAGAGGGCCTAGTATACTAAGAGGGCCTAGTATACTGAGAAGGCCTAGTATACTAAGAAGGCCTAGTATTGCCCGAAACGCATTGCGTAATAGTGGCTTTAGGCATTGTATGTACTAGCTCTATCTATAAATCGATCAACTTATGTAAAATCTCTCTATGTATGTACCTTTCCTGAATAAACATATTTATTATTTATTTTTATACTAAGAGGGCCTAGTATACTAAGAGGGCCTAGTATACTAAGAAGGCCTAGTATACTAAGAGGGCCTAGTATACTAAGAGGGCCTAGTATACTAAGAGGGCCTAGTATACTAAGAGGGCCTAGTATACTAAGAGGGCCTAGTATACTAAGAGGGCCTAGTATACTAAGAGGGCCTAGTATACTGAGAAGGCCTAGTATACTAAGAAGGCCTAGTATACTAAGAGTGCCTAGTATACTAAGAGGGCCTAGTATACTGAGAAGGCCTAGTATACTGAGAAGGCCTAGTATACTAAGAGGGCCTAGTATACTAAGAGGGCCTAGTATACTAAGAGGGCCTAGTATACTAAGAGGGCCTAGTATACTAAGATGGCCTAGTATACTAAGAAGGCCTAGTATACTAAGAGGGCCTAGTATACTGAGAAGGCCTAGTATACTAAGAGGGCCTAGTATACTAAGAGGGCCTAGTATACTAAGAGGGCCTAGTATACTGAGAAGGCCTAGTATACTAAGAGGGCCTAGTATACTAAGAAGGCCTAGTATACTAACAGGGCCTAGTATACTAAGAGGGCCTAGTATACTAAGAAGACCTAGTATACTAAGAGGGCCTAGTATACTAAGAAGACCTAGTATACTAAGAAGACCTAGTATACTAAGAAGGCCTAGTATACTAAGAAGACCTAGTATACTAAGAAGACCTAGTATACTAAGAAGGCCTAGTATACTAAGAAGACCTAGTATACTAAGAAGGCCTAGTATACTAAAGAATGTATGCTTGGAGCTCTTAATTCCTTCAGTTTGGGTGGAAGGCGCACCCTGATGCGAGCATGTCTTGTTATTGTGTTTACACAAACTGAAGTCTAGACATGTCACGTGAAGACCCTACACGTGACAGGTGCCTGTACAACCTGCAAAATGGTGGTTGTAGACAGGAGTATTCACCTAGTTGTATTCACCTAGTTGTATTCACCTTGTTGTATTCACCTAGTTGTGCTTGCAGGAATTAAGCTCTGCTCTTTCGGCCCGCCTCTCAACTGCCAATCAACTGTTTCTAACTACTTTGTGGGGGTGTGAGGGAGGGGGGGGTGGGGCCAGACGTTAGAGAAATATGATATTATTAACAAGGGCGCCTTCCTCCAGTGGGTAATATTGTTAATATCTAGCAACAGCAGCGAGAGAAGACCTTTAACAGTTGTCAATGTAATAATGTGTCCAGTTTGATGCGGAATTTATGTAAATATTTAATTTAAGGCCAAACTTGAACCTTTTGTACTTTCTGTAATGTATTTTGGGCATCACTTAACACAGGATGAGTATGGGGTGCACAATAAACTACTGCTCACAGGATGAGTATGGGGTGCACAATAAGCTACCACTCACAGGATGAGTATGGGGTGCACAGTAAACTACCACTCACAGGATGAGTATGGGGTGCACACTAAACTACTGCTCACAGGATGAGTATGGGGTGCACAGTAAACTACTGCTCACAGGATGAGTATGGGTGCACAATAAACTACCACTCACAGGATGAGTATGGGGTGCACAATAAACTACCACTCACAGGATGAGTATGGGGTGCACAATAACTACCACCCACAGGATGAGTATGGTGTGCACAATAAACTACTGCTCACAGGATGAGTATGGGGTGCACAATAAACTACCACCCACAGCATGAGTATGGGGTGCACAATAAACTACTGCTCACAGGATGAGTATGGGGTGTACAATAAACTACCACTCACAGGATGAGTATGGGGTGCACAATAAACTACTGCTCACAGGATGAGTATGGGGTGCACAATAAACTACCACTCACAGGATGAGTATGGGTGCACAATAAACTACCACTCACAGGATGAGTATGGGGTGCACAATAAGCTACCACTCACAGGATGAGTATGGGGTGCACAATAAACTACTGCTCACAGGATGAGTATGGGGTGCACAATAAGCTACCACTCACAGGATGAGTATGGGGTGCACAATAAACTACTGCTCACAGGATGAGTATGGGGTGCACAATAAACTACCACTCACAGGAGGAGTATGGGGTGCACAATAAACTACCACTCACAGGATGAGTATGGGTGCACAATAAACTTCCACTCACAGGATGAGTATGGGGTGCACATAAACTTCCACTCACAGGATGAGTATGGGGTGCACAATAAACTACCACTCACAGGAGGAGTATGGGTGCACAATAAACTTCCACTCACAGGATGAGTATGGGTGCACAATAAACTTCCACTCACAGGATGAGTATGGGGTGCACAATAAACTACCACTCACAGGATGAGTATGGGGTGCACAATAAACTACCACCCACAGGATGAGTATGGGGTGCACAATAAACTACCACCCACAGGATGAGTATGGGGTGCACAATAAACTACCACTCACAGGAGGAGTATGGGTGCACAATAAACTTCCACTCACAGGATGAGTATGGGTGCACAATAAACTTCCACTCACAGGATGAGTATGGGGTGCACAATAAACTACCACCCACAGGATGAGTATGGGGTGCACAATAAACTACCACCCACAGGATGAGTATGGGGTGCACAATAAACTACCACCCACAGGATGAGTATGGGGTGCACAATAAACTACCACCCACAGGATGAGTATGGGGTGCACAATAAGCCAGCAGCCTCCCAGGCAGGACCCATACAACCATGCCAACTATGGATGGGTAGTTCCCATACCAACAAGTCTATAATTACATTAACCCATATAATTATTACAATAAACAATTTCCACCACGTTTATGTTATTCATGTTACAAATGGGACCACTGTTACTATGCAACAAGACGAACCAAAGCTCTCTTACACAAATACTGCCATGTTCATTGTAATTATTTTCTAATAAATTCAATATTATTTTTTATATAAATTCACGATTTATTTTTGTTATCTGGTGAGTTTAGTTAATTTATTATGCATTCGTTACCCATCCTGTGGGTGGTAGTGGAAAGGGTTACAGAGGCACATAATGGGCTCAGGAACTGAACCCCAATTTTTATTTAGCTAGGAAGTTACAGTCTTCATGAGCTAGTTACAAAAGTTAATGTATATTGATGCACTCAGTTTCCACCTGGGTCCCCTAGTGCGCAGTGGCCCTTGTGTTAAACAGCCTGTCTTTATCAACCCTGTCGATTCCCCTGAGAATCTTTGAATGTGGTGATCATGTCCCCCTAACTCTTCTGTCTTCCAACGAAGTGAGGTTTAATTCCTGCAGTCGCTCCTCGTAGCTCATACCTCTCAGCTCGGGTACTAGTCTGGTGGCAAAACTTTGAACCTTTTCCAGTTTAGTCTTATGCTGACTAGATAGGGCGGTTAGTATAAATGTGTATGTGTGTGTGTGTGTTGTGTGTGTGTGTGTGGGTGTGTGTGGTGTGTGTGTGTGTGTGTGTGTGTGGTTGTGTGTGTGTAATACCTAAGTGTGTAGTTACAGGATGAGAGATACACTCGTGGGTGTCCCGTCTTCCCAGCACTGTTTGTCGTATAATCTTTGAAACTACTGACGGTTTTGGCCTCCACCACCACCTCACTTAGCTTGTTCCACCGTTCTACTACTCTGTTTGCAAATGAAAACTTTCTAATATTTTTCGGCACCTATGTTTACTTAGATTGAATCTGTGTCCTCTTGTTCGTGAAGTTGCTGGCTTCAGGAATTCCTCTTTGTCAGTCTGGTCTATTCCGTTAGTATTTTGTAGTAGTAATCATATCACTTCTCTATCTTCTCTCTTTAGTTTTGGCATGTTTAATGCTTGTAGTATCTCCTCGTACTCTTGTTTTTCAGTTCCGGAAACCAGTTTGTAGCGTGCCATTGTACCTTTTCCAGTTTATTGATGGCTTCTTGAGATTTGGGCACCATACAACTGCTGCATATTCCAGTTTGGTCCCACAACGTCATGAATAGTTTCTTTAGTATTCACCATCCATATAATTAAAAGCAAGTTTGAAGTTGGAATGCACACGTTATGCTCCTTCACAATGTTCTTTGTGTTCCTCTAGCGACAGCTACTATCCAAAAAAGACACCCTAGGTCTCGTTTTAGTAGAGTTCTGTAATTCTTTTCCAGAACTCTAATAAAGAACCGAGACCTAGGGGTGTTTTTATGTGTGTACTCACTAGTGCACTCAGTTGTGCTTGCGGGGGTTGAGCTTTCGCTCTTTGGTCCCGCCTCTCGACCGTCAATCTACTGGTGTACAGATTCCCGAGTTTCTCGAGCTCTCTCATATCTACATTTGAAACTGTGTATGGAGTCAGCCTCCACCACATCACTTCCTAGTGCATTCCATTTACTAACTACCGACACTGAAAAACGTTTTTCTAATGTCTCTGTGGCTCATTTGGGTACTCGCTTCCACTTGTGTCCCTTGTGCGTGTACCACCCGTGTTAAATAATCCATCCTTGTTACCCTGTCAATTTCCCCTGGCATTATTACCACACACAATCCCCCAGGTGTGTGTAATTAAGTGACTAAGCAAGTAAGCCATTAAANGGATACAGCAGTGTTGTAGACGTTGAGACGAAGCCTGGAGCAGAGCAGAGAGCTGAGTGAGGCCAGAGTCGTGGAGCTCTATGTGGGAGAGCGTGGCGGCTCGATTGAGAATTGTGAGTGTCTGAACTCGGGGAGCGAGAGCGTGGCGACTCGATGTGGTCGTAGTCTGCTGTCTGCTCTGTGTCGAAGCTGTAGGTCGATTAGAACTGCCTACGCCTGAGTACTACATTCTTGACTGGAGATTGTACTGCCTTGCTGTTCACACATCGCTGGGTTATATGGTGATTACACCTAAGCTCCCTCAACAAGGTGAGGAGAGTATTGGGGAAAGGATTGTAGCTTCTGTAATTAGTTATGCTATGAAGATAATGAGATAACGGAGCGAGTATAAGATTAACTCGCTACAATCTCTTGCATACATATAAAAAAAAAAAACCTGTCCCGACTCCGAAACTCTCAGGCGCTTCGAAGCCGATAACAGGGTTGAGGGGGTGGCAAACCATTCCTACCTGGGAAGGAAGAGGGGGCGCGGACGGAACCAAAACCAAAGCAGCCAACACCCCTAAATCAGAGTCCCCAAAACCCAAGCGGGGAAGCTCGGGGCTTTCAAACAGCCATATAACCTGGCATTTTCAACACAAACGCCAATGCAATGCAACTACTGCCTAATCCCTCAGAATATCAGATGGGGATGAATAAACTGAAGTACAAGAGGTGATCAAATCCCGCAAGACTCCGGGTCGTTGGTGTTACTGACCCAACTGACAGCACGGTGGAGGCAGAACAGACGATCGTCACCCTGAGGCGGGGGTGGGGGGGGGGGATGGGACGAGCAACCCTCGAATTCGCACAAGACGAGACGGGGCTCGGAAGAGGTATCCATAGTACAACAGAGCCCGTTGGAGATTTCCGGGGTCCGTAGGGTGAATGAGCCCTACAGAAGCCAAGGCACTGGGGCCAGTAACTCCTGTTGATGCAGGCAACCAGACCACTAGAAACTGCCAGAAAGCCCCCGGGCAGCAGAGGAGTTCCACCGCACACACCCTAGGCTAGCATAATCAGGTGAAAGGCAGAACTCCCTCAAAAAAAAAGAAGCAAACAAAAATGCTAGCAAAGGAAAAGGAAAGAAAAAGAAGTACCCCGAGACCCCTCCAACAGCAAACAATCTGGGAGATCCGACACGCCCTTGCTATCTGAAGAGTCAACAACGCTAGCTACAGTGCGCCCCACCAGCTGACACCGCCCTAAACAGGGCAAGACAAAGATGAAATCCCCCGACACACCCAAGGGAGAAGACTACCACAAGTGAGGAAATCCTCGAACGGAAATTGATTCCCGAACGTGGTGTAGTTCAATAGGTTCTTCTCTTCCATTGGGTCATCCCTTGCAAATGATATTCCATCTCCAGTACTGATGTTCAGGACTATCTTACAGGTAACTATCCACAGTCTCTGTACCTAACGCCTGCAAATTCCACTGATGTTAACGAGATAATCCTTTCCCTTAAAACCTAGTCTAGTGCCCTTGAGGAGATACCAACTTTAATTTACAAAAAAAAAAAAAACCAAGGTCTCCAGATCTTTAGCTCTTGCTATTGCATTGCTCTTCAAGTCACTAACTCCAAACCTTTCCAGATATTCTAAAAAAAGTGAGACCCTGTCCACAAATGTGGTGATCTCACTAATGTTAACTACAGACCTATATCAATCCTGCCTAACTTGTCAAAAATATTTGAAAAACTAATCTACAGCAGCTTTACTCTTATCTAGCCAAACAATATACTTAGCTCTTGTCAATATGGCTTCAGACCCAAAAAAGCACTAACGATGCACTTATTAGCATGATTAACTTTATACATGCAGCTCTTGATAAAAATGAGTTCCCTGTTGGGTTATTTGTGGACCTGCGTAAGGCTTTTGCCACTTAACCACCAAAACCTTCTTAAATTACATCATTATGGAGTCTGAGGTCACTCCTGCAATACCGCGTAATCTTAAGTGTGTTTTGAACTAGACCTTGCTTGGACGTGCAGTCATGCTCTCGGGTGATGCCATTAATTGCATGGAGAAATATTGATGACCACTGTTAGTCATGGTGATCCAAGCACGAAATGGCCAGACTCAAGTCTGGCCATTTGCTAAATGACCTTTATTTGCTAAAATCAAGGATTTTAACAATTTTCTTGGCGATGTTCCTGCGATATTCTAAAAAGAATGTTTGTCTATTTAACATTCGCCCCAAAACAATGTTGTAAGGCTTAATTTGGCTTTTTCTTGAAAACAAGGCAGAAGCAATAATGCTGGTTTTATTTACCCAATACTGTGTACAAATATTGACAGTCTTGGTATCGGCTAATCTTAAATATGATAAAAGCCAAGGCACACCACCGCCCACGGGATGGGTATGGGGTGCATAATAAAGAAATTGAATTGCCATTCTGTATAATTGATAAATATCCCCCCCCCCAGTGGTCATGGATAATCTTACCTGTAATCAGGATGTTTGTGGCACCCATCGCCTTGGCTGTCAAGAGGCAGAGGAGGCCAATGGGTCCAGCGCCACAAATGAGGACAGATGAACCAAGTTGAATCTTTGCCTTACGACAAGCATGGACGGCAACAGCCAGGGGCTCGATGAACGCACCTTCCTCATCACTGACATTGTCAGGCAGCCTGTTATAATGGAGCACTTTACCAGGTGTTGCACGAGAGTTGGCTTCGTTCATGACTGACAATTTCTGCCCGAAACGCTGCGCGTACTAGTGGCTTTACAAGATAAATTTTTATTCAGGTAAGGTACATACATACAAGGTAAGATACAAAAGTTGATGGATTTATAGATAGAGCTAATACATACAATGCCTAAAGCCACTATTACGCAAAGCGTTTCGGGCAGGAAAAACACAGACTAATACTAATTGAGATTAAAGTATAAATTGTGTTGAGAAAAAATAAGAAAAGAATGGAAAAAAGGGGGGGGGGAACATGGCAGAAAAAAAGCAAAATACAATTTGGCCAACAAACAGCATTGTTTAAAATCGTAGACATGGGTTGACATTTAGGGGTGAGGTAGGTTACATTGAGTTAATTAGGTGGTACTTAGTTTTTATCTTAAACTGGTTGGGAGAGGTACAGTCTTTAACATAATTGGGAAGGTCATTCCACATTCGAGGTCCCTTGATTTGTAAAGCATTTCTAGTTTGACTAAGTCGTACTCTTGGAATATCAAACAGGTATTTGTTTCTGGTGTGGTGCTCATGGGATCTGTTACAACCTTCTAGGAAGCTTTTAAGGTCAGGACTGATATTACAGTTCAGCGTTTTATATATAAAACACACATGAGAGGATGTGCAGGGACTTAATACCTAACATATTCAGAGATTTGAGTAAGGGTACCGAGTGATGTCTGGGGCCAAAGTGAGATATTGTCCTAATAGCAACTTTGTGTTGAGTAATTAGAGGACGTAAATGATTTTGGGTAGTAGAACCCCAAGCACAAATACCATAGTATGAGGTATGGATAGATAGCAATAGTGTCACCAGGGCAGGGCGAGGTACATAATATCTGATCTTAGAATGAATGCCAACAGTTTCAGAAACTTTTTTCGATATATTTAGAATGTGTCCCTGGAAGTTCAGCTTTGGGTCAATGAGAACGCCAAGGAATTTGCCATCTACTTTGTTACAAATTTGGGTATTGTTAATCCTGAGATTTATTTGACTTGAGGGCTTATTGCCAAACAAAATAGACAGTTTTGTCAATACTGAGGGTGAGTTTGTTGGCAATTAGCCAGTGATGGACTTTATTTAGCTCAGTATTCACCGACATTTAGAACAAGGGGGTCAGGACTGGAGTAAATGAAGGTCGTATCGTCCGCAAATAGTTTGAGATGTTGGGAGATTGTAAATACTATGCTATGTATTCTCACAAACCCAATGCACCTTCTTTTATATAAATATATAAAAACAATCGGGATCCCAGATGGTACAAATATGGTTGGACGATTTTTTTCCACCTAATGTGTGTGTTTACATAGCAACCAGTTGAATAGACCAGTAGAATATTACATCTTCAACTGTTGTGGAGTTACATCGTGGGAAGGGTCAGTAGTTTGGCCTGGGGGGGGGGGGGGATCTCGATACAAGCCAAAAGTATATACTGTATTACACACACTCCTGAGACCTGGAACTTCAAGAACAAGAGGTCATAGATTTAAACTAACTAAACAAAGATGCTGAAGAAATAAGAAAATTCACTTTCGCAAATAGAATGGTAGACAGTTCGAATAAGTTAGGCGAGAAGGTGGTGGAGGCCAAAACCGTCAGTCTCCCGAGGTACATATATCTGATCTTAGGAAGAATGCCAACAGTTTCCATGAACACTTTATTTTTGATATATTTAGAATGTCCCTGGAATATTCAGCTTGTTATCGATGCGAACATCAAGGAATTTTACCAGTAAACTTTATAACGCTTTGAATACT
>WNGS01162157.1:13265371-13281608 GCA_020271785.1 Procambarus virginalis
AGAAAACCTTCTGGAACAATGTAAACACAGATAACACATAGTGACATGTGAAAACATTCGGCAGGAAGAAAATTAAACATATTGGGTATAAAAGAGGAACAACAGAACAGAAAAAAAAAAGAGTCGGATACAGGAGCTGGAGCTTAACCCTGGCACCACAGCCGGATAAAATACGAGCGGAAGGGGAAATGAGCAATTAAAATTTTCCACACTAATGAAGAAGCCAAAGCTTTGCCGGTAGGAGGGAACCACACCTACGTCAGGAGGCGGGAGCCACACCTGCGTCAGGAGGCGGGAGGCACACCTGCGCCAGGAGGCGGGAGGCACACACCTGCGCCAGGAGGCGGAGGACACCTGCGCCAGGAGGCGGGAGGCACATGTGCATCTGGAGGCAAGGATTGGATAGGACCGGCCATACCATTCAGGAGTAAAGAAGGTCCCCCGGAGGTGAAGAGATCAAAGACGTTCTTAGCGATTCTGACTTTGTCGTCCTTCACGTATCGGGATAAAAGTGAAGGACACACTTCTAGTCCCTCTGGGATAGAGATGACACCAATAGCTCCGTCCCCCCCCCCCCCCGTTCTACGTCCATTTTAGTATAAATGTCTATCGCATTTATACTATATTCTATTCATTTTAGAGAGTGTTCGAACTCTCATGTAATTTATACATTTTAGAGCTCTTCTAATTATTCGTTTTTGTTTGCGTGTAGCTTTATCTATTTAGTTCATTTTCGAGAGGTTTTGACTTAAGAATTTCTCCATTTCATATTCCCGTCTTGTCTAGACTTAAAGAGAAACTGCTGCCCTGAGGACACGGGGTTTAGGTATCCCGTGTGAAAATGAAGACAGGGTCGTCAAGCAGAGGAGAGAGAGAGAGAGAGAGAGAGAGAGACAGAGAGAGAGAGAGAGAGAGAGAGAGAGAGAGAGAGAGAAGGAGGGATGAGAGGAAAGCACACACACTGGCTACAGGATACAGCCAGCCGACCAGAGCTCAGCCACCCAAACTAACCTTCCGTGTTTTAGTTTGGTGATGGAGTGGGAGGTCGTCCCCGCCTGCACCAGGCCCAGGACCTGGCCAGTTATTGTGTGCAAAAATTAGGATGAACGGAGAGGTACTAAAAGTTTAGGAATTTAAATACCGTACCAGAAATATAATTTAGTTTAATTGAACTTAAGAGTTCAATTAAGAAGTGCTAAAAACATCATGTGCAAAACACAACACCGTAACTCCCATTACAGCATCGTCACATCAACAAACTGGAAAAAGTGCAAAGACATGGAACTAAATGACTTCCAGAACTGGAAGATAAGAGCTATGAGGAAAGGTTAGAGGCATTAAATATGCCAAAGTTAGAAGATAGAAGAAAAAGAGGCAGTACGATCACTATGTACAAAATAGTAATGGGAATAGACAAAATTGATGAAGACAAATTCTTGAGATACTGGAACTTTAAGAACAAGAGGTCACAGATTTAAACTAAAAGGAGCCGAAAAAACTTTGCAAAATTCACTTTCGGAAACAGAATGGTAGATGGTTGGAACAAGTTAAATGTGGTGGTGGTGGTGGTGGAAGCCAAAACCATCAATAGTTTCATAGTTTCGAAGTGTTATACAACAAAGAGTGCTGGGAAGATGGGACACCATGAGTATAGCTCTCATCCTGTCACTACACCTGTCTGCCACTTATTCAATTACAGTACACACTTGTACGTGGCACTCAATCTAATCACATTTCCAGTAACTTGCCCAACACCAAACCAACTTAAGTGTCAGGAAAGCAACTGGCAAAATTAAATCCTTTGTTAGAAAGAACAAGGAAGGGATGGTGCTAGAGACCTGCATGAAGGAGTGGTTATGCCAAAGCCTATATAATGATATAAGACTCGGGTATGTAGTAGTAGGCACCCATCGGTCTCAGGAGACTACGGAGTTGCGCTCTGGTTGTCTGTCTGGAGTGGCCTCTCCAGGGCGCAAAGCCAGGGTAGGTTGATACAGGGAAGAAGCCGACACTGGTGCAAATCGGTTACAAAACTAAAGTTGGGCAGTGTGGTGTAAAGGTAGATAAAATGAGGAATATTAAGGATCATGGAATGATATGGATATGTATACATGTATAGGGGCCTCGTGGCTGAGTGGACAGCACTCTGGGGTCGTAGTTCTAAGAGCCAGGCTTCGATCCCCGGCAGAGGCAGAAACAAATGGGCAGAGTTTCTTTCACCCTAGTGCCCCTATTACCTAGCAGTAAATAAGTACCTGTAAGTTAGACAGCTGCTACAGGATGCTTCCATGGGAAGTGTGCATGTGAAATATATGTAGTAGACATAATAGAGGAAAAATAAAATTGGTTAGAAATGCAGGTTCCAAAAGCTAATAGCTCAATTCTGCAGATAAAAATAGTAAATAAAGGTACATATATAGTGTAGTGGACTCCATACCGTGGGTGGTATTTGACAACATAACCATTCCATTGGTGGTTGTGGACCCCATACCCATCTAGTGGGTGAAATTTAATGTGTTCAAATATAATGTATGTGAACAGTGTTTAAAAATTGGCAATGGACAAAAAGATGTGTGGAAGAAATTTGATTGATTTACATTATGCAAATAATTTGTAATGTTTTATAGTCTACAAAAGGCTGAGGTACTGTGATGGACAGTTTGCTAATAATAATTTAATAATAATTCATTGTGTTGGGGGACAGGAAGCCAGAGTGTATTCATACACATTAGGCTTTTATTGAGGTCACTCCCCCCCCCCGTGTCAAATTACTGACCCCACCCAGGATGCAACCCCACAACAGGCTGACTAGGTGAAACAGACACACTTGGTGAAAGGAAATGTCCAACAATTTCTGTCCCGCCTGGGATTCAAATCTGGAATTCTCGATTGCGAGTTGAGAATGAACCAGACTGTACTACCGGGACCCAATGTGTGGTAGTGCTAGTTTCCCGTGATACCAAATGAGGAAGTACCCAACAGTAAAATGGGTACCTGGTCGTTAAACAATTTGGCGGGGTCGTATTCCGGGGAACACAGGATTAAGGACTTGCCCGAAATGCTATGTATGCTAGTGGCTGTACAAGAATGCAAGAACTCTTGTATATATAAATAAATAAAAATAAAGTACTGTATCGAGAAAGGATGGCTGTCTGAACCTGTTTACAAAATTTGGTGTTTCGTAATTGAGGACAGGAAGCCTATTATGCATATCATGGTCCCCTTAGGCCACTTGCTAACCATCCGCAGGATGCAACCCACTACAGTTGCTCAATTCCTGGTACCTATTTACTGCTAATCAGGGTTCTTTTGGTTGTGTCCCAATTGCACTGCCAACTGCACTACTGTTCCATCCATCCAATTTAGGGCAAGTGCCTTTTTACTCAAAACAGTACTGTATACTCAGTTTTAAAACAGTCTCAGAATTTTGTCAAAACTCATTACATAACATTGAAGAAAATATAAACCAAATGCAGAAGGGTTTTATAATGAAACAATGCAGATAATTGTTGCTTTATATATATTGCAGACTTAATTCTTTCACTCACAGGAGATCATGCATTTGATGGCTCCATCTTCTCCTGTATGAAACATATCGAAGGCTTTCTGGAACTCCTCAAATTTGAATCGATGAGTTATGAGTGGCTTGACATCAATAAGTCCATTGGCAATCATATCAATAGCAATTTGGTAGCTGCCAAAAGGATAAAATTAAATTGATAAAAAAATAGTTTAAATCTGAAAGTAATGTAATGAAATACCATACTGCCATAATGTAATGAAAGCATACTAGAAATAAATCTCTGCTATTCCCAGAGTCAAACTAAATCTGTGCAAACACTCCATACAAATAAAAGAACCCAGTGTATGGAACTCACTCTCTGATGAATTAAAAAATTGTCCAACCTATGCCTTATTCAAAAGTAAAACCAAAGAGTACATTATTTCAATTTCATCCTCATAGTTTCCTACCTTGTGCTTTAACTAAGGTTCATTTGACAAACAAATGAACAATAAAAAAAACTTGCTTTTTTGAGAACTTTCTCACCCATTTCTTTGAGAACTTTCAAGGACTGGTGGATGTTTACTCCTAGATAATTTTCCTCAGTCTGCTGTATGATAGTGGTGTTAATATGATATTTGTGATGCGACTTATGTTCTACTTGCAAGATCTTGCAATTTTCAATAATGAAAGGCATTTGCCAGTCTTCTATTTGTGGAATTCATGTGGATCTCTTTGTAAGACCTGGTATAAGTTTTGCTTTCTACTTTACCATGGATCTTAGTGTCCCATCTGGAAATTTGATGATGTGGTTTGTAATACTGTATTCTCATATATGTCATTTATGTACATATGACAAAAAGGATTGGCCTCAAAATGGAACTTTGCAGTACTCCAATCAGCTTAGTTTTCCCAGTCAGATTCCTTTCCATTTAGGGCAACTCTTATTTTTGTTTTGGTCATCGTTTTATCCATTCTAGTATTTAATAATTTATTCCGTGCTTGTAATTTCCTTGCCAGTCTTTCATGTATACCTTATTGAAAGCTTTTAGAGAAGTCCATGTACACTACGTCTTCTCCAAGTTTGTTTGAATAGCTTCAAATAGTTCGTTTGGATAGAAAATGGTTATAACCATTTTTAAGAATGTGAGCAGGTTAATATGGCAAGATTTATTTTTAACAAAGCCATGTGTTGATTTTGTGAGGAGCCCCATTGGCTTCCTGAAGCTATCCAAACTGATATAGTACTATATTAGTTTGGGGTCGTCAGTCACAGGAGTCCTTGCCTACTAGGGACCAGGAGCCAGGAACCTAGCCTTCTCGGAGAAGTGCAGGGAGCAATGGCCTATGAACACTTTACATTTAAAAGTGTCATAACTGCCATCGACCAGGAAAGGACACAACAGAAAGGTAGGCGAATCAGAAGAGAACTGTCTAGATCAACATCCTAAAAGATCAAAATATCTTTCCTAGAAAGAAAACAAGCAACACTTCATGCAACAAGCACTCCCGCTTGTTACTGCTCCCCACTCCCTCGAATGGGGGTGGGGAGCTGGCTCAGGTGAGCCAGCAGCCCACCATTCCAGTTCTTGAACTAATGTGCTAGTTGTTGGATGGTCACCTCTGGCCTCAAATTCCTGTTCTGAATTTTTGCCCTGTGTGGCTGTTCCAGCTGTATTCATCTAGTTGTGTTTGTGGGGGTTGAGCTTTGCTCTTTCGGCCCACCTCTCAACTGTCAATCAACTGTTTACTATTCCCCCCCCCCCACACCACACACCCCAGGAAACAGCCCGTGACAGCTGACTAACTCCCAGGTACCTATTTACTGCTAGGTAACAGGGGCATTCAGGGTGAAAGAAATTTTGCCCATTTGTTTCTGCCTGGTACGGGAATCGAACCCGTGCCACAGAATTAAGTCCCCTGTGCGCTATCCACCAGGCCCCCCTACCAGGCTACCAGGCTGGTAGGGGGGCCACACCACACAGCTAGGGGGGCCCCTAGCTGTGTTGTGTGGTGTGGTGTGGTGTGGTGTGGTGTGGTGTGTTAGTGTATGGGAGCTCCGTAAGTACTGGTACTACCCTTGCGTTTCAGAGTTATCTTCCCTGGGGTGTTCGGGACTTGCTCCCCGTTGAAGGCTTCCTTGCTTTGCTCTTGGGGAGCGTCGGGGGTCTTGGGGCTTTCCGTCCTGCTTCCGGTAGGGTTTTTTTTTTTGCTAGGCTGGGCTCGCTGCAGCTAGCACAGTCTGCTTACTTCCAACGAGACGGCCGATGTTTCTCTGCTTGTTTGCTAGTGGTGTGATTTCGGGGGCTGTGTCATTTTTCTGACTTTTCTTTTTTATCTGGATGGACAGAGGCGGTTTACTTAGCTCCTTATTAGGTTCGCCTACGTTGTGGTGATGGTCCTCTTTTGTCCTCCCCCCCCCCCAACAGAGTTTCACCACTGCTACTGGTGGTTGGTTCGCCTACTAGACAGTTCTACCGGCTTAGCTGGCCCCAATGTCTGGGTTTCCCCGTAGGGCTCATTCACCCTACGGGCCCCTGGAAAACCCGTGGGCTTGGTTGTACAATGGATACTTCTGAGCCTGCTCTCGCCTTGTGCGAAGTTGAAGGTTGTTCGTTGCCCCTGCCTCAGGAAGACAATCAGACACTGCCTCCGTCGTGCTACTCGTTTGGTCAGGGACACCAACGACCCGGAGTCTTGCGAGACTTGTTCTCTGCTTCTGCTTCTATTTACTCTTCCTTTATCTGACGAGCTCAGGGATCAGGCACGGCGCCGTTGCATGCTCGATTCTCATTCTTGCATTGGGCCTGGTTGGTTGTCCGGTTGGAGGCCCTGGAGCTGCCCAGCTTGGGTTTTAGGGACTGATTTGGGGGCGTTGGTCGCTTCGACTTTGGTTCCGTTCGTGCCCCCACTTCCTTCCCAGGTGGGAAGGAAGTTCTTCCATAGTTCACCCTGCTTCCCCCCCCCCCTGCTTCCAGCTCCCGAACATCTAAGGGTTCGGAGTTGGGGCGGGGTTTAGCTCAGGATGAGGCTTGGAGGGCTGCCCCTTCTGATTCGGGCGCAGAGGGGGTTGAGCCCAATTTTTCCGGCGGGGCTTCTGGGTCGACCCAGCAGACCCCTTTCTTGGAAACCTTTTCCCTAGACTCCGCCTGTTGTTCAGGGGTGGTGGACGTGGATGAGGATTCTGCCCCTGACTTTCCCAGGGCTCGGGGGGGGGGGGGGGAAGTCCCCTTTGAGTTCTTTGGTTCCTCTTGACCCTGCTTGGGCCCTTGCCCCTGGGCAGGGGTGGTTGTTGCAGGGGAGGGGGTTTTCGTACCCTCCTCCCCTTTCTGATTTCATATTACCGTATCCCTTGGCCGTCTTGTCTTGTGTATGAAACTGATGTTGCTGTGTAATTTCCCTCACTCTTGTGTTCACAGACTGTGGTCGTTCAGCTTGTTTTCAATATTTTCTTTTTCGTAATGCGTTTTTGGCAATACTGTAGTGTAATTATTATTAGATTTGATTGTTTTGTACCTAGCGACCTTGCTTGTGTGGTCGTCCAGCTCCCTAGCCTTCTGTGCTCAGTCTCCCGTCCGTATTACGGCTGCTTTAGACGTGGACAAATTTTTATTTGAAACAAAAAATGAATCTTATCAGCGGCAATTACGGTAGGTAGGGCTTCCCTCAGGTTTGTTTCCAAGTGGCCCTTGGTTCCTCGGATTTGTCTTTCGGAGGTTTTCTTACCCCTGCGGTGGTGGTGCATACCTCCTGAGAGACCCGGTTTAACTGTTGGATCAGGTTTTGTTTGAGGTCTATTCTCTAACTTGGATCTGTGCATCCAAGGTCCAATGTCAGGCTGGCAGGGTGCTTCGGACGATGGTTAATGTGGGCTCCCTGCTGGTCTGTAGCCGGGGTTCTGGTTCTTTCACAGCTTGCCGGGGTCAGGTTCCTGGCACCTTGGCGGAAGTCCCAGTTGGTTCTGTTGCAGGTTCGGACTGGCTAGGCATTGTGCGAGGTTTTCAGACTGTCCGTTTCTCTCCCTCCTACGACTTTGTTCTGTGCAGTCTCATCTTCAGCTTTTTTATGGGGGGACCCGAAGTCACTCAGCGGTTGCTCAAACAGCTGTGCGGGAACATGAACTTTGCTCAATTGGTTTATTCGCTGGGCAAGGTTCGACTTCGGAGGCTGTTCTTTTATCTTTGGAGCGGCCTCTTTCACTGGTCTTGTGATCGCTAGGTTTGTCTCAAGAGTACTTGCGCCAGTTGCTGCGTCACCGGCTGTCTCTTTTTGGGGAGGAGGGGGGGGGATTTTGTGCCATGGCGTCTTCCTTTTCCCTCACTATGTTTCACGGACTCCTCGTCTCTTGGTTGAGGCTTTGTGACCAGTGCTCACCAGTCCGGCCATGGGTATTGGGGTGGTCCTTGCATCAAGCTCACAGTACGGGGCGGGAGTTTGGCGGATTCGGCTTTTTCGGGGCTCTATGATCCGGCTCCATTCTGACTGCTTCCTCCGTGGTTCATTGTCTCAACCGTGGGGGTTCTCTTTAGTGCGTGGGTCTTGGGACTAGTTGTTTCGGGTAGCTCTTCTGGCGAGTTCTCAGGGTTTAGCTCTTCGCGCTGTTCAAGTTCGGGGTGTGTCCAACGTCCTGGTAGACGCCTGTCTCGCTTCATTCCTCTTTCCGTGGAGGGATGATTGATGCTGCATCTTTCCTTTGCCGGATGTATGGACGCCCGGTCATGGATCTCTTTACGTTGGCGTGATCTCAGCATCTCCCATTGTACGTGGCATCATTCCCCGATTGGGAGGCAGTCGTCGTAGATGCTTTTCGGCAGGACTGGTCTTCCCCCCGGTCCAGCTGTTGCTCCAGGTTCTGACTTGGCTGGAATCCTATCAGGGAAGAGTGATTTTTCTGTCTGCATGGTGGCCAGCCCAGCATTGGTATCAGGCGCTGCTTGCTCGGTGTCCAAACCCGGGAGTTTTCCGCGGCTCTGCCTCTTTCAGGAGGTCGGGCCGGTGCTGGTTAGCCTTACTGCGCCACAATACGTGTCTGGCATTTCTGGTGTGTGTGTGTGTGTGTGTGTGTACTCGCCTATTGTACTCACCTATTTGTGCTTGCGGGGGTTGAGCTTTGGCTCTTTGGTCCCGCCTCTCAACCGTCAATCAACAGGTGTACAGTTTCCCGAGCCTATTGGGCTCTATCATATCTACACTTGAAACTGTGTATGGAGTCAGCCTCCACCACATCGCTTCCTAATGCATTCCATTTGTCAACCACTCTGACACTAAAAAAGTTCTTTCTAATATCTCTGTGGCTCATTTGGGCACTCAGTTTCCACCTGTGTCCCCTAGTGCGTGTGCCCTTGTGTTAAACAGCCTGTCTTTATCAACCCTGTCGATTCCCCTGAGAATCTTGAATGTGGTGATCATGTCCCCCCTAACTCTTCTGTCTTCCAACGAAGTGAGGTTTAATTCTGCAGTCGCTCCTCGTAGCTCATACCTCTCAGCTCGGGTACTAGTCTGGTGGCAAACCTTTGAACCTTTTCCAGTTTAGTCTTATGCTTGACTAGATAGGGATACCATGCTGGAGCGCGTGTCCGTGTGTCCGCGCGTATGATATATATATAATTATATATATATATATATAATATATTATATATATATATATATATAATATATAATATATATATAATATATAATAATATATATATAATATATATATTAATAATAATAATATAATATATATATATTATATCACCATTTGTATGGGGCTTTTGTTGGTGTCCCACCTGCGGTCTTAACGGGTTTACCTCCCTTTCCTTTATCTTCATCGGTTTTCATTGATTTCTGAATCGGGTTGTTTTGTCTTTTCTTCTTGGCTTTTTCTGGATCAGTATTTCATGCCTCATACTGACGTTATCATGCGCGTTGGCGGAGCCGCTGCAGCTTGCTTTGGGAATTTATCTCTTCTACTCCTAAGCTCGTTTTTTTTTTTTTGTTTTTTTTTACCTCCAGTCTGCTCTTGTGCCGCCTGAGCCTTCTTGGTCTTTGGACCAAGTTCTGTTCCGGTTCTTCTTCCTGTCTCCTGGTTTGTCATTGCTTTGGGAAGTGTTGTTTTTTTTTGCTGCCATCTCCTTCCTGCTCTGACAAGAATGAGGGGCGGTTCCGAGGGGTTAGGTTGTGGATGCTGGGTTGGTTAGGCCTGGGGGGGTGTTACGCGTTGTGTCTGGTGGTGGCTTTACGCTGCTACCGAGGGCCACTAGTTCTGTGATGGTGGACACGCTCTGGGTGGATCCAGGTTTCTATGGGTTCCCTGTTACAGGCCTCTTGTATCTCAGGTTATCCGCAGTGTCATTAAGTCTAGCCAGCCTGTGGTTTACCCCTCGTGCCCCAGATGTTGGGAAGTATGCTGCTCTGGCAGCGGTCTTTGGCAATATATCATTTGTGCGCGGGGTTTGGAGGTCTGACAGCTAGGTCCCTGGCCACCAGGCATCTTGTGAACGTTCCTAAGTTCCTTCACGGCCTTGTGTGGTCTTGGGAAGCTTAACCAATTGTAGGGCCTAACTATCACGGCCGTCTCTCTTCCTCGTCTTGAGACCTGCGGTTATCTTGAATTATCTTGAGACGATGTTCGGGGCTTTAGCGTCCCCGCGGCCCGGTCCTCGACTAGGCCTCCTTTTTGTTACACTCCCCAGGAAGTCAGCCCGTAGCTAGATGTAACTCCCCAGGTATCATTTACTGCTAGGTGAACAGGCACATCAGGGTGAAAGAAACATTTTGCCCATTTGTCTCCGCCTCCACCGGGGTTCGAACACGGAACCTCAGGACTTACAATCCAAAGCGCTTTCCACCCAGCTGTCAGGTGCGGTTCTGCCGCTTCCTGGGTAATTATGTCCGTGTTTTCCTTATTTGTAGTAGTTAGCTTCAGAGAGCCGACAGGCCTCCCCACACCGAAAACCAGCGTCGAATGTAATGAAATGCCATTTCTGGGCGAGCCCCGGGAGCTCCCCTGTCACTCCTTCCTTCTGGCCGGCGGGTGTTCATCGTTTCAAGAACTGAGTGGTGGGCTGGCTGGCTCAGGACGGGGGGAGACATCTCCCATCACGCAGGTTGCAGTCGCACTGTCCACACTATCTCCAGTATCATCTATTGATACTGGAATGGCTCAAAGGGCCACCACTACTGGCTATTCATGCTCCCGTCCCACCTTTTGGCTGTGACTTAACCTCTTCATCAATCAAATCAAGCTGCTGGCTCAGATGAGCCCAGCTTCGGGTAGCATACTGAGTGGGAGTGCTAGTTGCATGAAGTATTCTTGTTTGCCTTCTTTCTAGGAAGATATTTGATCTTTTAGGACGTAGATTGCATAGTGTAACCAGTGTCTGTTTTGATTCGCCTACCTTTTTGGGTCCCTTTCCTGGTCGATGGCAATTATGGCATAATTTAAATGTAAAGTGCTCATAGGCCATTGCTCCCAGCACCTCTCGAGGGGGCCAGGTTTTGGCTCGTGGTTCCTGGTAGGCAAAGGACTCCTGTGACTGCTGACCCCAAACTAATATAGCACTACATCAGTTCGGATAGCTTCACGGAGCCTCTGGGTTCACCCAGAAAATGGCGTGTTTCATTACATTCAATGCTTTTTTTTTTTGCTAGATGGTTCACAATGAGATGGTTGATGATTCCCTCCCTTAGTATTCCCTTCACAAAATAATGTGTTCCCAGCCTTCTCGAGAATATCATTAATTTGCATACAACAGCCTGATCTGTGCCTTCATTATGCCCATCTTTAATAATAGCATAAATTTATAACTACTGTAAGTCATATTTCACATACAACATCAAAAATAAATTAATACTCAACATTTTACCTTGGCTCAAATATACGTTTTTGTATAGGAAACTACAATTTGAGGCAAGCGAGACTTGTAAGTTAAAATGATTGCTGCTTTGTATTGTTAGAATCAAGATAATTATAACAATTAGTATTACAAAAGTTTGACTGCAGAGTTGTAGTAGATCATTATTATTGAATACTAAAGTACTACAAATTTTAACTGTTTATGACCATTACCACAACTTTCTCAGCAAACACCTACTGAGATTAAGTCATTCAATTTATCTACATTAACAAATTGAAGAGCTATTATAGTGAACACTATATATATTCTTACCATATATGTTGGTTTTGTACACAAACTTTTGTTCTTATTTTCCTGGTTAAATTCAAATGCTTCAATAAAATGTAAATACTACATTGCAAGAATGGCTTACCAATTGATATAGCGATATACTCCTATGATCTCTACTTCCCTCATACCGGCATGGACAAGGGGCAGCGTGACTTCAGGCGCCCCAACACCTACCAGCATCAGCACGCCACCCGACCTGGTTTGCCTGCACAAAATCAAAACAGATACATTGTCTATCACTATCATCTACTGTAGAGCTTCATTTGCAGCATTTTAGTACATTTCTGATGTCACCAGGTGTTCCCTAAGGTAAGATCTTCCTGCGTTTAAAGGACACGATCACACAGAGCAACATTTCTTCCCACACACTAGAATGTGAATGGACGACGACGTTTCGGTCCGTCCTGGACCATTCTCAAGTCGATTGTGACAATCGATTGTGTCGATTCTCACAATCTACTTGAGAATGGTCCAGGACGGACCGAAACGTCGTCGTCCCTTCACCTTCTAGTGTGTGGTCTGGTCAACATACTTTAGCCACGTTATTGTGACTCATCGCCTGCATTTCTTCCCACCATCCTATCCTAGATCCTTGTCTTCGTATTCCTTCCAAGTGCTATACTGTGTAGTCAATTGTTTAATGCTTCCTCCTGATAATTCCAGGACAGCACAGCTTATATCACTAGTGACACAGGCTACTATTCAAATCTGCCCCTTTAAGGTCATTAAGGTGCTTGGAAGTTACTGGAAGACATGCACTAGCAGTTCATTCTTAGACTCACAGTCTTTCCAATCTCTCCCAAGGGGTAATGCTTGATAATTGTCACACTTGTTTGCTACCTATGCTGATCACCGGGTGGCAGCATCACCCGCACCTCATTGTCCAAAGTTGATATAACTTCATTGTTCGCACACCCAAGCATCTCATTCTTTGGATCTCCATTTTAGTTTAATCAGTTTTCACCATGAGAATAACTTGTGCCCTTAGCTTGGCTAGTTGGTAGTGCTGTTAATGTTAAACTCTCTACCTTTACCAGTCAGCCCGGCAGACATAATATCCATAATTCACTCACTTAAACCAAGCTAGGAACATTAGTGAAATACCAACTATGTATATGAAGTGCCGCTCGTGAACTTGCACCACCCATAACTCAACTACAGTATTCAACAATCTAGTGTCATACTTTTCCTGATAAAACACCAATTCCAAAAGGACATACAGCTGACAAACAATTACAGACCAATATCAAATCTACCGATACTATAAAAAAATATTGGAAAAATTATTTACAAGCATCACTACTCCCACCATCTAAAAGTCAACATGTTAAGTCTCTGCCAGTTTGGCTTCCATTCTCAAAAAGAATACGAATGATGCCATTATTATTTTGATATAATCTACACAGCTCTTGACAAAAATAATTCCCATTTAGCCTCTTCATTGACTTGAGAAAGGCTTATGATACTGTAAACCATAACTACCTTTTACTTAAACTTTACCAGTATGGAATTCGTGGCTTTGCTCTGAATTATGTTTGATCATATCTTATTAACAGACACCAATATGTAGCCATCAATGACACAACAGCATACCAATGACATTAACAGTATAACCTCCCCCACCCTTCGTGGGAAAGGTTATACTTTTATAACCAATGGTAGGTGGTGTCGAACCCCGAAATCATCGCGAGGCATTTTCAGGGGAAAGCGCCAAGCCATTGCGACTATATAGCACTTGGAAGGGGATCAGGATAGGATTTAGGATGGGACGGGGGGGGGGGGATGGTACCCAACCACTTGGACGGTCGGGAATTGAACGCCGACCTGCATGAAGAGAGACTGTCGTTCTGCCGTCCAGCCCAAGTGGCTGGACTCGCCGCAAGATAACCGCAAGGTAAACCCAACCATTAACCATAGGAGTGCCACAGGCAGCATCTCGAGACCTCCAAATTTTATAATAATCATTTATTCACAAGAACGTACAACGGGTTGGCGAGATTACACAAGATTGACATTTTACATTCTTGTAAAGCACCATACGCATAGTGTTTCGGGCAGGTCCTTGAATCTAACATATCAGGTAAGGTGAAAAGGTACAATTATAGCAAGGTTTTATATAACAAATAACTACAGTATTGGTTGCTTTACAAGAATGTAAAAGTCAATCTTGTGTAATCTCGCCAACCCGTTGTACTTCTTGTGAATAAATGATTATTATAAAAATTTGGAGAGGTCTCAGATGCTGCCCTGTGGCACTCCTATGGTTAATGGTTGGGGTTTACCTTGCGGTTATCTTGCGGCGAGTCCAGCCACTTGGGCTGGACGGCAGAACGACGGTCTCCTTCATGCAGGTCGGCGTTCAATTCCCGACCGTCCAAGTGGTTGGGTACCATTCCCCCCCCCCCCCCCCCCGTCCCATCCTAAATCCTTATCCTGATCCCCTTCCAAGTGCTATATAGTCGCAATGGCTTGGCGCTTTCCCCTGAAAATGCCTCGCGATGATTTCGGGGTTCGACACCACCTACCATTGGTTATAAAATATAACCTTTCCCACAAGGGTGGGGGAGGTTATACTGTTAATGTCATTGGTATGCTGTTGTGTCATTGATGGCTACATATTGGTGTCTGTTAATAAGATATGATCAAACATAATTCAGAGCAAAGCCACGAATTCCATACTGGTAAAGTTTAAGTAAAAGGTAGTTATGGTTTACAGTATCATAAGCCTTTCTCAAGTCAATGAAGAGGCTAAATGGGAATTAATTTTTGTCAAGAGCTGTGTAGATTATATCAAAATAATAATGGCATCATTCGTATCTTTTTGAGAATGGAAGCCAAACTGGCAGAGACTTAACATGTTGACTTTTAGATGGTGGGAGTAGTGATGCTTGTAAATAATTTTTCCATTTTTTATAGTATCGGTAGATTTATTTGTTAATTTTGTCAGCTGTATGTCCTTTGAATTGGTGTTTTTTTTTTTTTTTTTAGATATATACAAGAGTTGTTACATTCTTGTACAGCCCTAGTACGCGTAGCGTTTCGGGCAGGTCCTGATAAATATGTTCTTTGTAACAAGGCTACGTTATTCCAGCTGCCGATATCTACGTCGACGCCAAGTTTGCCATGAGACTGTTTTATCAGGAAAAGTATGACACTAGATTTGTTGAATACTGTAGTTGAGTTATGGGTGGTGCAAGTTCACGAGCGGCACTTTCATATACCATAGTTGGTATTTCACTAATGTTCCTAGCTTTGGTTTTAAGTGAGTGAATTATGGATATTATGTCTGCCGGGCTGACTGGTAAAGGTAGAGAGTTTAACATTAACAGCACTACCAACTAGCCAAGCTAAGGGCACAAGTTATTCTCATGGTGAAACTGATTAAACTAAAATGGAGATCCAAAGAATGAGTGTTGGGTGTGCGAACAATGAAGTTATATCAACTTTGGACAATGAGGTGCGGGTGATGCTGCCACCCGGTGATCAGCATAGGTAGCAAACAAGTGAATTGACAATTATCAAGCATTACCCCTTGGGAGAGATTGGAAAGACTGTGAGTCTAAGAATGAACTGCTAGTGCATGTCTTCCAGTACTTCCAAGCACCTTAATGACCTTAAAGGGGCAGATTTGAATAGTAGCCTGTGTCACTAGTGATATAAGCTGTGCTGTCCTGGAATTATCAGGAGGAAGCATTAAACAATTGAC
Source organism: Procambarus virginalis (assembly GCA_020271785.1). Taxonomy (NCBI): domain Eukaryota; kingdom Metazoa; phylum Arthropoda; class Malacostraca; order Decapoda; family Cambaridae; genus Procambarus; species Procambarus virginalis. Next base: position 13,280,748 of record WNGS01162157.1, read on the forward strand.
TACACAGTATAGCACTTGGAAGGAATACGAAGACAAGGATCTAGGATAGGATGGTGGGAAGAAAATGCAGGCGATGAGTCACAATAACGTGGCTAAAGTATGTTGACCAGACCACACACTAGAAGGTGAAGGGACGACGACGTTTCGGTCCGTCCTGGACCATTCTCAATAGATTGTGAGAATCGACACAATGATTGTCACAATCGACTTGAGAATGGTCCAGGACGGACCGAAACGTCGTCGTCCTTCACACTTCTAGTGTGTGGGAAGAAATGTTGCTCTGTGTGATCGTGTCCTTTAAACGCAGGAAGATCTTACCTTAGGGAACACCTGGTGACATCAGAAATGTACTAAAAGATGCTGCAAATGAAGCTCTACAGTAGCATGATAGTGATAGACAATTATCTGTTTTGATTTTGTGCAGGCAACCAGGTCGGGTGGCGTGCTGATGCTGGTAGGTGTTGGGGCGCCTGAAGTCACGCTGCCCCTGTCCATGCCGGTATGAGGGAAGTAGAGATCATAGGAGTATATCGCTATATCAATTGGTAAGCCATTCTTGCAATGTAGTATTTACATTTTATTGAAGCATTTGAATTTAACCAGGAAAATAAGAACAAAAGTTTGTGTACAAAACCAACATATATGGTAAGAATATATATAGTGTTCACTATAATAGCTCTTCAATTTGTTAATGTAGTAAATTGAATGACTTAATTCTCAGTAGGTGTTTGCTGAGAAAGTTGTGGTAATGGTCATAAACAGTTAAAATTTGTAGTACTTTAGTATTCAATAATAATGATCTACTACAACTCTGCAGTCAAACTTTTGTAATACTAATTGTTATAATTATCTTGATTCTAA